>JALIRH010000020.1:3095000-3613635 GCA_023055505.1 Callipepla californica brunnescens
TCTCTCTTGCTGTCTGAAGCTGATGAGGCAACTGTTTTCTTTTTGGAGTGTTTATGGGAATGCTGACCTGTCATTCTGTCACTCTGGATATTCCTGGAAATTTGTAGGAGTGCAGATGGATGGATGTACAGATCAAGACCTGTAATGAATTTGCGGTCTATTGAATTGCCATGCGTTAATTGGACTATGAGCTGGGACAGAGTCCACTTGCTTTTCCCCCCTGACTCGATGCTGAAAAGTGGCTGCTGAAAAGTAATACGGAAGCGCGTGGAGAGGGGAAACTCCCCAGGGGGATTCTGGTATTTCTGCATTAATTCCACTGCTGCAGGGAGACACACGGCTTGTTCCTTTTTTCTTCTTTCCTTCTCATATTCATTCGTCTTATTTTTATCAGCATAAACTACACAACCTGACTCTGCTGTTTACCAGATTCCTACTTGCCATGCATTTTCATTATCTCACAGCTTTGCTGTGACTTTGCTACGGACTTCTGAGGCTATGAAGGTATATTGGCTCCTTTCTGCCTCAACCTGTGTCTGTAATGTTTTGGAAGCGAGAACAGGATTTCCTGGAGCCTCCTTTATCTCTTGTTGTTCTGCCTCGTGAAGAATTTATCCTCTTCTTATATTTGTACAAATTTTGGCTGTTTTATCCCATGAAATGTGCTGGCATTTGTCCGTAACCTGCAGTTACTCATGAGATTTATTCCCTCCTTGTCTGCAGAGTTTAGTCTTGCTTTAAATGGGACTCCCTTGGATGGCATCCTCTTGCACTGCCCCTCCAAAGCAGAGATTGCCAGATCTTGCACCAAGCTAAAATGTGTCTTTGGAATGAAGTGCTTTGTGTTGTCACTTAGTACTGTTTCCTGCCTTTTAATACCGTTGTGTTTGTGCATCTTGTGTTTTCAGCTGCTTTCTGTGATACCTGGTAGCAAAAACTTCCTCCAAGATATCTTCTGTAGCTCTGGAGGAAGTGGTCTGAGCTAGTGGATGCATTTTTGTTAGCTTGCTGACATGTTAGGGAGAAACTTTAGGCTGGCACAGAATTATTTCAGACAGCAATTGTAATTGACAGCAGGAATTTTCTATTGACAAAGTGTCAAAGCCAAGGCATTCATGTTGCTGACTTCTGAGAGGAGCAGCCACATGAACAGAATGGTTCTGACTGTCTTGCACTGAAAAAGGACATTGCTTATGATTTTTCAGGTATAGTTCAAGAGCTGGAATAGTTTCTCATACAGTAGATTGACGAAGCATAGAAGAATGCTGCGTCTGTAGGCCAACGTTCACCCTGCTGCTTCTTAAAATGTTGCATTTTAATTGTTTCTTGCTCTATATTTGGAAGAGATTGTTTCGTATACTCTCTGGAAACTACATGACAGTTAAATGTCCTGTGTGCCCTTACTGGTTACCTGTATGAATTTTTCTTTTTCTTACTGTCCTGGTGTATTTGCAGATATTTTGCAATGCTAAAATATTCAGACACCAAACATGCAAAAGCAGCAGAAAGGGTTCTATGTCGGTGCATCTTGATGCGTTTTCCTTGTGATCTGTGAGATGAGGCTTGTCTTTTTATGTACTCTGTAGTTCTGTTTTGATCCAGACTCTGAAAATGCTCTTGTCCTAGTGATGCTTTTGTCTTGGCTGAAATGTTATCTGATGCAAGGGGTGCTCCTTTCTGCTGGGTTTGTAACAGATACCTGTGTTCTGTACCTGTTCTCATTTCCTTCTGTGTCATCTGAGACCATAAGATCCTGTGTTTGAAACAGGGGGAAAGCCACCCTTTGGGAAGTCTTTCTTTCAGACAGACATGAGGAAAAGGCCCAGGAGACTGCTGTTCTAAGATCTGCATGCTGCTTCCTAGACATTGTCTGTGCCTTTAAGGAAAAACTGAGCATTTCTGCTTGGTGTCTATGTGAAATCATGTTTACCCTACTGTGTTTATTAAACCTGAGTTAATTTTCCTCCTTGCTCCTTGACTCCAGGAGCTGTGCCAGCGGCGCTCTGTGATAGCTGGCAGCCTGTGAGTGCTGGGCTGCAGGCCAGCTTCCCTGGGCTGCCTCGCCGGTGGGCTGGGGGCTGCTGCACCAGGGGGGCCTCAGCAGCCCTGGAGCGATGCTCTTGTTTAAAAATAATAATTAGAAACCCTTAATGATTCTCTCTCTGTATCCCCTGCTTTTGGTCTGTTACTCTAAAGGGCTCTTGAAATGAAGCAATTAGCGCTGTGCTATCTCATGACAGTTTCCGCTGCTTTCAAACAAAAAAGATTGTTGTGTGTGTTACCTTTACTTTTGCAAGATAAGCGGGAATTACTGCTGCTTTTCAGCCCGGTGATGGTTTCATCAGCACTGCCACCACCACTGTCCTGGCTGAGGTGAGTGATGAGAGTAGTCACTGCTGCTTCTCACAACAAGGGTGACTGTGGCCCGATTGCCACCTAGCCTGCAGGGATGGGGCCGGTTCTTGGTTCAGATCCCAGCACTGCCTTGGCTTGAGTGTTCATAGACCCAGTTGGCAGGGACAGCTAGGACTCTGACTATCTGACACAGTCCTGGACAAGTCCAGGAGAAGTTCCATCTGAGCCTGCCCGTGGATGGGTGTTACCAGGGTGAGACCCAAGGGGTTGTCAGCGTTACATACCAGCATCCATTGGTATCAAGAAGGTGCTCAGTAAGTGTGTGCGTCTGATAGAGATGTCTGTGCTGCTGTAATTTTTCTGTTGCACGTCTTCAGTATCTCTGCTGCTGCTGAGCATGGCTCCTCTACCTTGGCTATTCCAGGCTATTCGCCTGCAGCCCTGAAAAGCACCAAAACAAAACAGGAAAGAATACGGGAGCTGCCCTTGACCTAACAGTAAATCACTGGTCTGGGCTATGAAGCAATCAGTTGTTGAGGAGAAATGCCATGCTCTGGAAAGGTAAAAGTGAAAGTTTTTCCAACGGATAAAGCGTAGCTGCGCTGAGACCATTTCTACAGGTTGGAGCAAACACCTACAGGACATGCATCCACATCTGAATTATATTTATGTAATGTTCTACTTATATCAGCAGTGTTTTTTAACAGGCCATTGCAAGGCCGAGGCATTTGGATTTCGTTCCTCTTTTTTGTTTTGCTTCCTAGTATAGACAAAATTGTACCAGTTGTACTAAATTATACCACATTTAGTTCTGCTGTACTGTAGGTTGTTCAGTGAACTACGCAGACTAAAATTAAAACCCCACAAATAACACAGATTTTGAAAACCCTTCTAGGCTAGTCTCCACCAGGAAGTGTTTGTTATGCCGTCACATCAGCAGAACTAAAAGTGGAATGTCATCTTCCCTCTCCCTTAGCTTGCCAGTTCAAATGTAAGAAGTTGTCCTGAGCTTCTTGCAAACTTTTAATATGCAGTCAAACATCACTCAGAGTAAATAAGAACTGTCGATTCTGCTGGAAAACAGGTTTTGTCCTATGGTTGTCTTCCCGGCTGCTTTGCTTAGTTGTTTCCCTTTAGAACAATCTGATTAAACAAATCTGCTATCTAAGAGAACTGCAGTAGTGTACAGCATAGTCGTGATTCCTTGAAAATGAGATGAATTTTCTGGGAACCATGCCAGATCTTGGGCATATAAGTGTCAGGTGCTTGCTTCCAGTTGAGGGACGTGATTTGCATTGGTCAGAGTAAGTGGAAACAGCCCTTTAGCTTTGTTTCACTCTCCTCATCATGCTTTTCTAAGAAATTAAGCTGTTTGTAGTTGAGTTCTCTGTGAAATGATATTCTTTTCGGTGTTACGAATGCTGATCCAGATCAGCAGGTAAGCCTGATGTGGCAGGCTTGTCTGTCATCAGGACAGACTGGATTCAAACTGATGTTCAGAAAGGGAGAAGCATGGTGCCCTCTTATGTGTCTTTTGTGCCTTCCCAACTACTTAGTAAAAATTAATATACGCTGCTTAGGAAAGTTCCTTTTATGTGATTGATTTTGTCCAGAATCTGTGTCTTAACAGAGGAGGAAACATCAGCTGACACTCAGGGTTGACTCTGACTTGTCTCTTCCTTTTGATGACTTCCATGCGGTACAGATACTGGATGTTTCCCCTTTGGGATTAAACTGTAAAGCCTGTTCAAACTGAAGTTCAGTGGGTTGGGGTTTTTACTTTGCTGAACTGAAGCACAGCATCATGTCGCTTACCCGTACTGCTGCTATGTGCTCTCTCAGCCTGCTTTCTTTTCCTTTTCTTTGCGCCTCCCTCCCCCCAGCCTATTTCCCTTGGACCTTTTAGGACATCTCAAGAAAAGCAGAGAGAGTCGCTGACGCTGAAGAAACCAGGCTAACGACAGGAAGAGGGCCGTTGTCCCAGAGCTCAGACAGCTCTGTGCTAGGTTAGCAGACGTCCTAGAGCTTTCTCTCCTCAGAGTACTTGAGGAAATGTTTACACGAAATCTGTAAATCGTTTGCATCCATTTACGGCAGTTATTTATTTTTCAAGGCAATCAAATGAACAAAATGTTGTTATTCGAGCGTTTGTTTTAAAAGCAGAGGTCTTAAACCTGCTTTCTCTTGGACCTCAGTCACTGAACATATTTCATGTTCCTGGCTAAAAATGTTTCCACTTTTGCAAAGCTGAACTATGAGAGGAAAGTGGAATCGCTTCATCTTTGTGTTGGTGTCCAAAGATTTAGCAGTACTCCAGTGCAGGGTGCAGCAAGCACTCTGTGCTGCAGTTTTTCTCATATGCTAATTTTAACTGGCTTCAACCCTTGCAAGAGAGGATATATACATATATTTTGCCCCGTATCAGAGTTCCAAAGGGGAGACAGGCACACTGCAGTATGAGGAATTCTTTCCTCTCTGCTGAATGTTTTCAGAGCTGTTTCTTTGAACATCATACTGGTGGGTTTTGCCCCAAGACCAGTGGGAGCAGACATGGCATGTGCCTCGTACTGGTGGTCCTGTGAGTGCAGAGGTGCAGGTTGGGAGCCTGGGGACACAAGAGCTTAATGCAGCTCATCCCTGCCCTGAACAGGAAGACAGAATAGTGAAACAGTGAAACATGCAGGTGGATCAGATCTTTAGAGCAAAGGCAGTGAATAGACAGAACGTTAATTTTTTCAAGTCTCTGGGAGCTGAAGCAAGGTGGCTTCCAGAGCAGACCCAGTGGAGTGTGACTGCTGCCCTATGTCTCCAAATTAGGGTGGTGGGCAGTGGTCTCTGCATCAAGTGCTGAGGGGCAGACAGACAGTCTGAACTGCAGCCATGCATTCTTCAGACAAAGCGGAGGATGCTGACGGATAAGAAACATTTCAGGGTTTCCTAAAAAGGAAACTTATCTAAAACAGCACAACAAAAAAATAACAGTAAATGTTATATATTTCCAGAAGATTTATGTGGCATCAAGTTTTAATGTTGAAAGATTATTTGACAGTAAATAAGACATAATTAAAATGCTGAAAAGGCAGTAATAATTCATGCTTTTTGAAGCGAGACAGCTACCTCCTGCCTGGTTTAGAAGGAGACTTCCTTAGCAGATAGGGTTTGATGAAATGTTTCTTTACATGATTCAGAAAAAAGAGCAGTTAGAAGTTCATTCTGCTCATAGTAAGCGAGGGCAGTACAAAGAGTGATGGTGCCCATTAAAAATGAATCATTTCTGCAGGAAAAAAAATGGCCTCACTGGGGGCAACAGCAAAGAAAAAGAGATGCAGGGAAATCAGAGTGCAAATTAGGCAAAACTGGAGGAGAAAATGCGTATACTGTGAAGCCAGAGCAAGGAAGTACACTGAAACTTATATTTTGCTTTTATTGCATCTTACTGAAGCATGAGTGGGTCCCTGAGAGTCTCTAAAAGGCTCAAGGGCTTTGTGTTTCTGGTGTTAATTTTTACCAC
This sequence comes from Callipepla californica brunnescens, assembly GCA_023055505.1. Classification (NCBI taxonomy): domain Eukaryota; kingdom Metazoa; phylum Chordata; class Aves; order Galliformes; family Odontophoridae; genus Callipepla; species Callipepla californica. The sequence goes on from JALIRH010000020.1 coordinate 3,100,867, forward strand.
TCCTCAGTTTGCTATTTTTCTTGAGGGCTTTTCAGCATCTGCTTCATTGGGAGGTGCTTTTTCCCTTAGCATTGTGTTAGTCACTGCCTTCTGTGCAGCTGGGGATGTTGGTTGGAATTTTGGTGTGGCATGGGACAGCAGCATGCTAGAAATTGGGCAATCACTCGTCCATCTGCTTTTTTCAGGCCTCACTTGGAACTGAGTGTTTCCATGCAGTATGGAGTGAAGGTGAACAGTGGTGACAGGGAGTGAACACTAGCAAGGGGTTGGAAATTTGCCTTTTGGGGTTAGTGGTGGGCCTGTAGATGACAGTCCCAACATGGTGATGCCCTATAGGTTCAGGAGTGCCTGATGCTCTGCTGACGTAAATTCCTTTTTTGGATGGAGTTGAGATATGAGGATTTTTTTTTCTAGCTTCTTGTCATTCCATTTGCTCTTTTGCCTGGGAGTTCATTTACAGAGCTTCTCAACAATTCTTCTGAAAGTACCAATTTACTTAGGAAGTTTGATGATGCTGTCAGTCAACAAAAAGTACTGGAGAATTATCTTAAGCACTTTGCAGATATGGAAAGCAAAAAATTTGAAAACACTTGAAAGGCGAATTGGTCCTAAAACAATTTTCCATGGTGCTTCTCTGTGCCGGTTCCTTAATCAGCAGAGCTGGGATCCACCATCATGGAGTGCTGTGCTATCACTGGGAAGAAAAATGCAACTGTTGCCAGGTGCCTGGTGATGGGGCTGAGCCCTCCTGGAAGGGAAATATGATGGTGCTGGAGGTCTGGGACCGGTTAACAGGATCCCTTCAGCATGCAGCACGTGTTGAGCCTTTCACTTGTGCTGCCACGGGGCTGTGGGTGGATGAACAAAAACAGTCCTGGGCCATTTTAGACACTGTGTTGGGTATTTTGTGCCTCCCATCCTGAAAATAGACTTGTCTACCCACATATTCACAACATCATAATTACGCATTGTGCTTGAGATGGTATTTGAGCAGCAGTGCTTGTGAGAAATAAGAAGTGAATGAGAGAAGTGATTTTCTGATTGTAAGAATAACATTTCTTATTGCCTTCATGTAAAAATAGCACAAATTAGAGAAACCAAAATAAACTCCTGGCATAGATGTGTGAAATCATCACCATGGTGAGGGTCAGGTGTTACCTGAGATTTGTAATTCAGGGCATAATTCTTAAGATTTTACTTTTTTTGTTTATTTATTTTGGATAGTGAAATATACAGTGGTTTGAACTGAAGCAATTGTGCTAATTTTCATAAAGCCATCCTGTTGCAGTCACATAACTTTTCAAGCTGAGGTATGTGACAGTTTTTTTGTGAATGTGCGAAAAAACCTGTGCCATGCTTCCTGATAACAGCATGAGAGCTGCTGGGCAAATTAACACTGGTAATTAACTGGGCAGCTAACTTGTTGCAGTGGGCAGGTAGTCTTCCTCTTATTTTTCTTCCTTTGAACAGACAAATCTGTTTGGAGTGACATTGCAGTGGCAAGGAGAGCCCGTATTGCTGCCTGCATGGCCAGTAGGGAAGCTGCAGAGAGTCATCAGAGAACTGCTGGTTTTGAATAGCTGGGCCATTTGTCTTCACTCTCATGCTTGGTAAAATGGTGACAAACACAGTATTTTTAACACTTTTCGGTGCTTGATATTTTGTGGTGGTTAGCAAGGAGGTTTCATTCTCCCAGCTATCATACCCTTCAGGAAGCTGTGCAGCAAAGGTCATCAGGATCTGAATGGGCACGAGGGAGAGGAGCTGCACTCAGTAAGGAGGCCAGAAATGGTTGTGTGGATAGAACGGGGCAGGACATGGGCTGGGTCAGGGCAAAGCATAGCCACACTCATCCAGCCTGTGTGGAGCCTGGCTGAAGGCTGATGGGAATGTCTGGCTGTGATTGCTTCCCCTTTATCTCAGTCAAGCACTACTCAGCAGGCTTGGAGCACAGGGTGACCAGCTTCTACTCCATTCATACTGCAAGCAGATCAAAGCTAGAGTCAGGTACCCCCCAGAGCAAAACTGCAAAGAGCCTGGCGTGTGTTTAGTTGTTGCCTCCTGCCAGGGCAAGCTGTTCCATGTGGTACTTCTGTCATCTCAGGCAGGCTGGGCTGCTGGAGTCAGACTCAGACATTTAGAAATGGCATTTGATTTTTTTTCTTGCTTCACAGAAACCTGCCTGAAGTATTTCCTGAGGCTTTTCTTGAAAACTGTGTCAGAGCAGCAGGTTAGCTAGTGACAGCTCTGTCTGCAGAGCAGAAATGTAGCACAGTTAACACTGCAGTATCTTTCTAAGATTCCTTCCATTAGAAATGTCTTGCTCTTGGTTTACTGAACTCTGTTCAAATGTTTGATGTCACTCAGTGCGCTGTGGTGTTTTTTTTCTTTAGTAGAGACATAAGGAGTATTAAGGTGAGAAATGTTGAAGTGCTTTGAGGACTCAGCTTTGGGGTTTGGAAACTGGCATAAGATACATCAGAAACGTATCCCCTCCATGATCTATGTGCTGCCATGACATGGAAAGGGATGAAAGATTTCCAGTGTTTCACTCTGCTCTTACTGCTTTACTCATTTGACCTATTCCATTTTATAGGATGTCCAGTTTAGAAGTCTGGATTATTAGGTTATACCTGAGGCCAGTGAAGATCCCTACTGCCCTCCTCGGGACATCCCTGTGGAGGTGAGAGGCTGCAGGACCAGCACAGTGCTGGCTGGGTGCTCAGGGTTGTAGCCCCAGGTATGGGGTGGCAGAGGGCAGCTCTCCAGCTGAACCTTCAGTTTAATTTGGGTCATTTTGAACCTGCTGGATCTGTCACCATCAGATCCTTCATGCTTGGCAGATCTTGAGCTGGTTTCTGAACTGCAGCCAATTTGGAAAGCGTTTTCAGTTTCCATTTCGTTTGTTTGGCCTGGCTACCTCATGCTTCATTCATCAGCAAAGGTTGATTTTTACATTCTTAATTCTTTGTTTCCTGTCAGCTTCAGCAGTTTGGTTGATGGTGAGTATGAGGATGTTAGAATATGTTGAATTAAGCTAATCTGTTCCAGATTCAAAACAGAGGTACAACATGTGCTTGTTCTGCAGAGCAGATGAAGAGACAAAATGTTGTTGTGGACTGAGCTGTGTGCTCACAAGTTGTGACTCTGCTGTTAGTGGAAACAGCGCTGTAATTGGCCTCAGGAGTCAAACATTTTTAATTTGAGTTTGATACTAAACTGGGCAGAAGGTGAGTGCGGGAGATGAAAATCTGCTGAGGATTCCACCAGTTGATGGAAATGATGATAGCTGATGACAGTCTCCTTAAAGAGCACAGTGAGCTTCACAACCCTCCAGGAGAAAACAGGAGACGTAAACAGTCGGGTTGAATTTCTCTGAATTGTGTTTGATGCATGCTAAGCAGAATAAAAGTTAGTTGGGGGGTTTGCTGGGAGTGCGTTCAAGCTGGGCAACCCGAGTGATGTGTGGGCGCAGTGAGGTGAGCTGCCTTGCAGAGGGCATTGTGTTGTGACCTGCAGCACAGGAGGAAGTCACCTCAACACAAAAGGACAAGATATGGAACCTGTGGGTTCATGCTGCAAGTTGCATCCTTCCTGAGCAGAACCTCGGAGTGTGAGCTCATGGGAAGAGAACCACAGCTGTAATTATCTCCTGACAAGTGAACCCAATGGGGTCTAAAGGTCTTTTGGGACTGTCTGTCAGTGTGTTTCTCTCCAGACACTTGCCTCCCCTTGAGCTTCTGTGAGAAACACATTTTTATTGATTTCAGCTGAAATATCCCTAGCACCATGTGGCACACCATTTAAATTAGCTGCCCCTTCATGATGTAATGCCCAGCTGGAAGGCTGTGCTGCCTGTGTTCTTTGCTTTCTTTTGGAACTGTGCTCTGCAGTGGCTTACTTTTTTTGGGTTCAGCTTCTATTTATGTCAGTGTGCTGTGAACTTCCTTTGGGCTCTCTCACTTTCGTATGCTCAATCCCTTGCCTACTGTAGCCTGCAAAGAAAGATAACTGCCTTTCTCTTGTCACTGAATTAGATCTATTTTTTGAAGTGAACTTCTGCAGCTCACGCATTATAACCCTGCAATGACTTTAATGGAGCAGGGCCAGTCCCACTTGCATGTGGCCATTTGAGTTCTGTGTGACTTGAAGGAAAACATAATTTATTGTAGTATCAACCTTTTATATGTTGTAAAGTGTTCGCACATTCCCTTTAAATTTTCTGCTGGGCAGGCTAGGTAGCTCTGATTTGTTTGAATTTTCCCTGTATTTCGTGCCTAAGAACTCAATTTTGGTCTTCACTTTTATTGAATATGTATTTTCCTGCACCAGCTACCTCCCTCCAGCTGCAGCCCAAGCACGGAAGTACTCTTTAGGGTTTTGCAAGCTCTGTCCTTATTTTGAGGTCTCTTCCTCTTTCATAACATTGTTCACTTGCATTCACTTTGCAAACTGCAGCTTCATGTTCTCTCAGCTCTGGATTTCTTGCTGAGTGGCATTCAGTGCTCTCTTCCACAGGGAGCAGTGTCCTTGCCTCCCTTCAGCCCAGATGTTTGTGTAATGTGTTGGGGTTCTTATATATTTTGCTCCTGGCTCCAGTGCACTTGTAGTCACTTGTAGTTCAGAAGTATCTACACATTTATTAAGGTGCTTTCTGTTTCATAGCTGTCTTGTTATGTGTGTGTATGTGTGTGTGTGTGTGTGTTGATATAAAACAGACAGATCCTGCAGATGTCCTAATCTTTTTGAGTAAGATCTTACAGGGTCAGATGTCACTTTACAGTGCTCTAAATCAGAAAATGAAGAGGCTTATATTAAAGTTCCTGATGAGTATCAAGGCAGGCTGATGTGTATCAGACGCAGCACTCACGGTGTGAATGGAGTCCCTCACATTGCTGGAGTCAGGTCTGGCTGTGTTGAAGGCTTTGCTGTACCTGTGGGTGTGCTGAGCTGTGCTTACCTCGCCAAGGAGGAGGGTGACTTGTGGTTTCATAGCTGCAGAGCTGGAAGGAGATAAGCTTGCAACGTTTCCGTTTCACTCCTCTTTATTTTTTTGTTGCTGTTGCTACTGATACCGTAGGGTGAAGGCAGGATGTCAGCGGTCTCCAGAGGACGTGGGGCCCCTGAGTGGAGCACATCTATGGGTGTGGGGGGAAGGTTGCAGCCCCCATGAACCTGGTTGTTCCCCAGAGGATTCCCCTGCACACAGGATTGTTGTTAATTGATGTCACTGACAAGTACTTTGTGAGCTGTTAGACAGTAGGCAGTTTGTATCAAGACAGAATCCCAAGATACTTCGATGAAATTCAATCAAAAGGGCAAGAAAAAATTAAGGTGCCATTAGATCAATTATCTTCAAACCAGTCTCGCTGGGCTGTCTGTGGCAGACTTTTCTGTGCTAAAATGGGAAATGAATGCTGGTGAATGTAACAAATGTTATGCTACTATATTTATGTTGGTCTCCTTCAAAAAATGCTTTCTTATTTTAACTAGTCTGTGGCATGCTGGGTCTTTGTCTCCATTTGATTAATGTGACTTCAAAATGGTATTTATTAAATAATTTTCCAGTATGGTCTACAAACACTTTAAAAACCCAACAAAATAGACAACAACCCGAAGTGTCCTCAAATCGATGCCGATGAACAAGCTTCAGTTATGAGAATGAAGGAAAGGCCATTGAGCGAGCACTATTAAACTTTACTTAGCTCTCTTCCTTTTTAGAAGTGATCTAAATTTAACATGCCAAGAGTTATTTTGGTGCCTTAACTGATAAGTTTAACAGCATGTTGTCCACTCACAGCGTATTCTGTGTGCAGAAGAATTTCAGAATTCCAGGAACAGCAGGATGTAACCTTTCTTTCACCTGGAAACATAAGCAATTCTTGGGGCAGCTGATAGACATCGTAATGAAAAATGGGAGGCAGCCAGGAGCTGGAGCCAAGGCAGCAGCCTGGAAGGGGCCTGCCAGGAGGCTTACTTCACACTGCCTGTGCTGGCATGTCAGAGGTGGTGTGAACAGAAATAGTGGGCTCAATTCTGCACTGCATGTGAAGAAGTAGTCTCAATCTTTTCCTTTTTCAGCGTCATGTTCTATGACAGTTTCAGCTGTCTCAGTACATGATGACACTTTGCCCCGTTTCTTTATGATTTCCTTTCCTTTTCACTCCTGGGCATCCTAAAAGCTCCAGCTCCAGTGACACAAAAATGAGGCAAAGAGCAGCCAAGTTTGAATTGGTTTGGAGAGGGTGATCGGAGAAGGGGGGAGAGGGAGGCAATGAGAGGTTGCAGGGAGGCAGGAGTACTAAGGGTTTTGGTTGTGCTGGTTTGCAAGCAGCATGCTTATGAGAAAAGGAACAAAGTTTATTCTGGCTTTCATATCGCTCACTAAATGATTAATCGAGGTCATGTTTAATTATAGAATCAGCTCCATCTCTGTCTGGCTGGAGGCGCAGTGTGCTGTGGTTGGGCTGCATGCAATTGTATGTCTCACTGCGTTGTTTTGCCAGCTGACAAGTGACACATCCACTCAGTTCAGTGAGGTGCTTTAATGCCGTTAGAGCAAGTAAGGGATAAATGTATAGCTAACTTCTTTTCACTCACAGGGGTGAAGAATAGCTGTATCAAACAGATGTAGAAGTAGCCTACCATTGACCTATCTGCCTCCAGCTCCTGTCAAAATGAGGATTTGTCTAAGTGAGTCCTGAAAATGCCTTGTTAGTGAGTCAGGATACCTGGAGCCAAGACAAAATAGTTAACAGATGTCACGGTACTAACTGGTTCAGGAAGCTGAAGACTTCATCAGCCACTCGGACAGTAATTAAAATGCTGCATGGAACAGCCCATGCAATGCTTCATATCCTATTTGGGCTGTGGATATGGGAGTGCAGTCTGCTTTTCTGTGTGCTGTCTGTCGGATGTATGGAGGATGATGAGAAGTAATGGGGAAGGTTATTTTTGTTAGCTGATGGTGTATGTTTTCAGAAAAACAAATGTGAACCCTCCAGATAAAATTCTGTTCAAGAATTTGAAGGCTCTGTAGAACTGATGAGACAGGTGTTCATCACTCCAAATTGTGTACCCTTGCTTAATTCTAGTAATAGTGATACATAAGCTGTTCCATGCTTACTTTCTGTTTTCTCTCCAACTTGAGTGCTTTCCAGCTTCTGAACTTGAAGAATGCTTAAGGAGCATATTCATGCTAATGGAAGAAGCCACTGATGATGCTGTCACAAGTTTTAGACTCTATTAAAACAAATAAAAAATTGTACTCTGATAAATAGGAAACTTTATCTACCCTTCAGGAGTAAAGAAGAAAGTTGCTTAAAAGTGAAGTCTTTCATGCACAGGTATGGACATCATTGGAGGTCAGGAGCTTAATCTGTCCAGATTGGACATCTGTCATGAACACACACCTAACTGTTCAGGCTCTGGGTTGTCACTGTTGGCTGGTGAACAGAATAGCACCTTTACCCTGTGCTGATCAGCAGATGCGCATTCTCAGCTCTGACTCCCAGCTGCAGCAACAGTGCTGTAACATGCTTCTGACATATTTTTCCTAATCAGGACATTATATGTGTCCAGGGATCATACACATGCTGACAGGTCTTAAGGCGATTGGTGTGAAAATTCCTTAACAGCAATATGCTTCTTACTTTAAAACAACTGCCTGTAAAAACAAAGCCAATGACAAAGTGGAAAAATGTCCACTTGGAGCCAGCTGCGCGGCCGTGACTTGATGCATATTAACCTAAGCTGGTTTTATCAGTTTTATTCCCATGTATGGGTTGTGATCTCTTGCTGCCATCTCTGTCTCTCACTGTTTCAGTTAGTGATTGATCCCAATTTAAGGAATTTGTAAAAGGTAAATCTCACAGGGAAAAAAAAAGAGCTGAAGGATTAAGGCCTTTGTGGAAGGATGTAAGCCAGCTATCTCGTGCGTATCAGCAGCGTGAGAGTTGCAGCCTGCTTCAGAGGTAGAATTAATACTGGGTTCTTATACAAAACAAGCTGAATGGAATATGTTGGATGAGAATTGATTCTGAGAGTCTTAGGTATATGTTGTAGGTCTAAAGAATGCAGTGCTATTCTCAGTCAGCTTTCCATGTCAAGTAGCTGATGCTAATTAAACAGGCCAAGCGTTCCCTGTAAAGCCAAGTGTCTGATGCAGGCCACTGGCTGATCAAGGGTCAGACTATCTAACAACGTACTGAATTTTACCTTCTCCCAGTCAGGAGAAAAATGCTACCCATTACAGAATTCAAACACCGGAGCTGTTCAGATGCTGATCCAAGATGCTGGCGATGTCTTGGTCCACTGGGTTATGTTGCTGTTCAGCTTGAAGCTGGGGAGTTCTGTGCTTGTCTATCTGTTTTATTAGGATAAACATGCATGAAAGGGAAATGTTTTGCTGTGACCATTCCTATTCACTGTTTCTTCCTATCCATTAGTGTGAGATTTATGATCAGTCTAGGAAATGCTAATTTGATCTATTGTGCCAATAGGTGTAAGATGAGAGAATCGCCTGAAACAGCTTCTTTTGGTACCGAGTAATGCAGAAATAGGCAGATGTTACTCTTAGTTAAACTCCAATATGCTTGAAGTTGACAAGGGAGGATGGTGCAGGCTCAGAGCTTTGGGTTTGGCATCTCCTGGGGAACGCTGTGTGGCTGATCTGGCATGAGCTGGGAAGGAAGCGTGGTAAATGTCCCAGTGAAATGGCATATTTTTTTTTCTTATTTCAAAAAACAGCTGCAATATACAAGACCATAGTGCAATGAGGCACAACAGGCAGCTGTGGTAAAAGATGCTGTTTTAGTTCTTTTTCTGTCAGAGGTGTGGCAAGAGTGGAATTCCAGTGTGAATTTTTCTTAAGGACATAAGGGATTAATATGTTTCAAAATAGACACCGCCAACTTAGAAGTGGGTTTTTCAGATGTGATTAGGATGAATTTTGTGGGGAAAAGAATGGGAATAATGGTATTTGGGATAACTTGTTTACAAGATTGTTACATTTCTCAAAGCCTGGAGAGCTGTTGTGGTTTTCTGTGTTCAAGTAGCCAGCCGCGCTTCCATTTTGCAGGGTTATTTTTAATTCTGGTGATCACATGGCACCGCAGATGTCTCTGTTGGTTGCTGAGGTGGGCAGCAAGCCCCCAGGCTGGCTGGCAACTGCCTTGGGGGAGTTCACTGCCTGTGGGGAGGAGCAGCTGGAACAGGGGCACCTCCTGTTTCTAGCACACACTTATCATCATGGGACAGGTAGCTTTGCAATTTGTCCCCACGCGTGGCTGTGTGGTGGAGCAACTCCTCCACTGCAGTGCTCCCTGCCTCTGGTGGCAGCGATGTCAATGGAACAGGCATGGCATAGTGCTCTTCCTATATGCCTGATTATTTATTTATGCACTGTCTCATTATAGCATGATCATAGACTTGAAACAATGTAATAATTATTTCGTTTCTTGAGTGGTTAAAATTAACCGCGCTCATTGCATAATTTTTCAGTATAAAAGATGCAAAATGTTTAGTAATTGTCCAGAAATTCATTATCTGCATAGTGTTCTGTTTCTAAATGTGTATTGCATGACCATTAATCTGTGTCAGCAGCAAGCATATGGCAATATCTGATGTAATTACTTTTTTCTGTACATGCCAGAGAGAGCATCTCATCTAATTGTGTTGTTGACAAAAGTGCTGTTTGGATGGGGGGTCCCAGTTTGTGCACACACACTCATTATGTGTGCAAACATACTTGTGATTTCAGGTTATCCTGAAGCAAACTGATAGCCCTTACTGGTGAGATGCTCTTGTCAGATTGGTACTGAGGTCTTGCTCACAGTGTTTATGGACCACATTCACGAGTATTGGGATAAATAACACATTATCTTTTTAAGCAAGGAAGAAACAAACAAACCCATAACACTGTACCTTCTTATTTGTTTTACCAGCCTCCTTTGGTCCAAGCTATTTTCAGTGGTGATCCAGAGGAGATACGGATGTTGATCTACAAAACTGAGGATGTCAACGCCTTGGTATGTGACTTGGGATATGTTTGTGCTGGAATATGTAAACGCCATGCCTGTGAACTTTCACTGTGACAGTACTAGTCATGTCCTCAGCAATTAGCATGTAATAGAATGGAAAATATTTTAAAGTTAGAGATTCGGGGCTTTAGTAGAATTCTCATTATTTGTCTGACATGTAATTATCTCCAGCAGGTGATTCTAATTTTTCAGAATGTCTGGTAATGATTCCAAATGTGCAGGTTACAGAAGGACATTATTTTCTTGCATGTTGAGAAAATAAATGAAAACAGTTGAAAGCTGCCTATTTTTATTCTCTGTAGAGTTTCCTTTTTTGAGGAGTCCTTACAAATTATTCAGCATCTGCCTGTACTTGAAACAAAGCTTCTCTAAAGGTCTCAGCAGTGAGAGTAAGGAAGCAGCATCTTGGCCACTGTTTGCCCACAGAGGGATTGCTGTTTTTCAGATTGGCTTATTCTAGATAGAGCAATGGTAAGCAGCTGTGAGCAAGTAGTAGTTAAGTGTTCTAACAGTGGAAAAACTCTCCACTTGAACTTTATCGTTTTGCAAATTTTCTTTTTCTTCCTTAGGCTTTTTAAAATTTGGTAGTACCTTAAATCTATACTGTTAGAAATGAATCCTTCCAGTATGGACTTCAGTCTAAAAGTGGTGAGAATATTAAACAGATCCAGAGTGTTGTTTTCTAGGAAACACCTGGACTTTGGATTCAACCTTCCTTTTCTTCATGTCTTTCTCTGACATAGAACCACTAGTTTATTCAGAGCTAATTCCAGCACTTTAGCCTGCTGTAGCCATGGCACTGCAGCTTTTACAGACAGGTGGAATCCTGACACCTGGATCTGAGACGCAGAAAGGAACAGAGAGGCGAGCTTCTTCAGTTGTCTGTCAAGTGGATGGAAAGATTTGCTGCTGTTTTTAAAGGAGAATCTGAGCAGAGGAGGAAAGCCTTGATGTAAAGCTTTCCTTGTGATTCATTGACTGTTTGTTTTCTTGAAAATCTTAAAAGTGCTTGCTTAAAGCGTCTTCTGTCTTGAACATTATAGTCCTATATTTTCCTCTGTATTTTGTGTTAGCCTTTCAAAAAGCGTTTCCTGTACAAGGTTATTGTAGGCTTCTCAAATGTTTTTATATCCTTTGGCTGCAAGTGTGCTAGTGATGGTTGCTAGGGAGATGCTCTCATCTGTCATGTGCAGTGTTAAAAGCTGAATATGTATTTTATAGATGAGCACCGTAGCACTTAATAGAGTCAATTGAATGGTTTTGCCTAGGATCCTATTTATGTTATCAACTGTCGACACAAGAATGTTCTGGCTGAGAAGCTGTTTTGTCCTTCGTAGTAATAAGAAAAATACCAGTCAACACAGAGTCTGAAGATTGTGTTTTGAATAGTCTTTGCAGAAAAGTGTTAAATGCCTAAACTGTCACTAAAGAAAGATCAAAAGGCAGCATGTTTTGCCCCTGTGCTGCTGACTGGCTATTTGTGACACGTGCTTACATTTCTAGTTTAAGGGTGTTTTTAATTACTTCCATGCTAGTTTCTCTAGTGCTTGCTTGCTCACGTGAGAGGAAACTGACACTGTTTGGCAGTGATTTGTCCTTTGTTGATCATTTTGCTTTGCTGTGTTAGTACTGAAATAATTCAGATGCAAGTAGAAGAGGAAAATAAAACTCTCTCTTTGCAGCAATCTTTGGGGATTTCTGAAATTTTATAGATTATATTTTAGAATTTTCAAGGAAGGCAGAAAGAGCCCACAGAGAAACTATGCAAAATGAGTGAAGTATAGGCATATTTCTTAAGAGAAAATTAACCTTAGAGGAAAAAATTCAGAGCAAATCAGTTTAAAATGTTACTTTTTTTTTTTTTTTTTTTTTTTTTTTTCTCCCCTGGTCAAATAAATAGAATCTTCCCAATCCAGGAAGCACATGTTTATGAAAACAGCTGCTTTCTGGGTGCTGCTGTAATTCTGACTTCTGTTTTGCAACAAAGTGTGAGTTGCAGCTGCTTGGCTCAGAAGCATATTTTCAGGTCATTCAGCAGTCTCTTTGACCTCATTTCCATGCTGTGCTTGAGGGGACGTGGTGCTGTTGTGCATCGCAGGGGAATGGGCAGTGTTACACGTGGCTGGTGGTGAGCAATGCTGTGTTATGGAGGGATGAAGATGCTGCTTTCCTGGTAAGCCCAGGCTGCCTGTGGGAAGTGTTCAGCACCCTGTTCTCCCAGGTTGCATGGAGCATGGGCTAGCACAGTGCAGACCACTGAGGCAGGAAAATTAAAGGGGGATTTTATCATTGCTTATAAATATCTAATGGGTGGGAGTCAAGTGGATGGGACCGGGCTTTTTTCAGTGGTGCCCGGTGACAGAACAGGGGCAGTGGACACAGACTGGAACACAGGAAGTTCCACATGAACATTAGCCTGACAGAGCTCTGGAACGGGCTGCCCAGAGAGGCTGTTGAATCTCCTTATCTGGAAGTAGTGAAAAGCCACCTGGATGCTTTCTTCCATGAGCTACTCTAGAGAACCTGCTTTAGCAGGAAGCTGGAATAGGCAATCTCCAGAGGACATTCAAATCGTTACAAGTCTGTGATTCTGTGAATTTGGCTTGTTTCCATTCAAGCAGAGCTGCAAAACTAGCAGATCTAGTTGGGCTGCAGTGACTCCTGATGGACCAGGCTGGGGCCATGGTGAGGTATAAGACCCTGGGCATTACCTGCTTGCTGCTGCCTGCAGAGCTGATCTGTGGAGATGGCACCAGCAGAAACTGCAAGGCCCTGCACGCATGCATGGAAGTTATATATACTTCTGCAATATTGTGAAGCGTGCTTTCTGAGGTGGTGCAAATGTTTGACAGTGCAAGTGTGCACATGCTTCAGATTCTGAATGTGAATGGCATTGCATGCTTAGGATAGCTAATGTGGAAAACAGCTTGTCGTTTAATTTAGAGGAACAGTTTGACTTGGGACAAAGAGAGAAAGCCACGTGGTATTTCAGTCATCTTGGGAATCAGGCCCTTGTCTCTGCTCTCATCCAAGATTTTATTTTTTATTTTTTATTTTTATTTTTGGCACTGTGAAGTCTCACAGGAGATAAAACTATCCTGGAAGTAAGTGTCTGTCTTCTGGAAGTGCTTCTGCAATGTTAGAAAGCTTCTGAAGGAGCCTATTCAGGATCTTTGGAAGGTCTCTCTTTTGTCACATTAGGACAGTTTCTTATGAGCTAACGGCTGTGTCGTCAGTGGGTTAAATTTTTATAGAACAGTAACACTTGTCCTGTTTATTAGGCTGTAAGTCCACCTGTAATTGACAAGAGAGAGTTGAAGAGGTCTGGTGCCCAAGCTTTTCCTCTAAAAATCATTTGATTTAAGTAACAAAATGCTCTAAACTGGTAAAAAAAATAAATTATCATTGCAGAAATAGTTGAAGAACTAGTCTCAGGACTTAAGCTGTAAACTTTCAAGTAGCATGTTACCATCAACACGTAAATGTGATCTGCATGAGCACAAAATCTTTTAAATTTGTCCCTTGAAGAAAACAGTAACAGACAGTGAGGTGGTACACGGCTAAACCTTTTAGAAGATTGTTCTTCTAACAAGGTTGCATATTGCATATCTTTGTCAAGCCATTGTTTATCAAATTCAGTTTAAAAGAAATTGTATTTCCCGTAACTGCTGTAAAATAATTACTAGCAGTAGCAATTATGGCTGATGTTACAGTAGTAGAAATATTGCTAAGCATCGTATTTTCTCGCAGTGCTTTCCCATTTAATTAGAAGTGCAGTCTTCCTATTTTTTCTCATTGACAAATGCAAGTATTGTAGTTTCAAAAAGTGCATTAGCTTTGCTGGTTTTGTAAGTGAAGAAGAAATGAGAAGACAGTGTGAATAATTTGTGCAAGTAGAGTCTGACGCAGAAGTGTCCATTTGTATACTGGAGCACAATCATCCAATACTGCCTTCTGTGATGCACTTTTCCAGTGTATTTTCTCCGTCTTTGTACTTGACTGGAATAGTTTCTTTGACCTCCTGGCTGTGGCAGGTTAATTGGAGGTGGTGGGAGTCCTGACACTTCTCTTGGCGCCCAGCGATGTCACCTCATGAAAGCTGTGTGGCACTGTGCTGAACCATTTCTACTGGTTTCTCAGGTAGTTTGATGACAAAAGGGGAATGCTGACACTTATTTTCTGTTGCGGTCCCTCTTATATTTTAATAGTAAATAATTACATCCTCCAAATCATTTCATCTGAACAGCTGATATAAAGGTTTGAATCTTTTGCCTGCTTTGAGCTGTGCTGAGGAGAAACTGCTGGCCCATTTCTTAATGTGCCCAGATATTTTGCATAGGATGGTATGATTCATGTGAGCTACTGCTGTGCTAACCGTATACACTGGGGCTCCAATCCAGTAAAGCACTTAGGACTTAATCTGTGGCACACCTTATCAGTGCTGCTGGGATCCCTTCAACAGCTGAAGCATGTGTTGAGTGCTTTTCTTGTTGAGGCCTTCTGCTCTTGATCACCGATTTGTTAAATTCATAATTTCCTTTATTTGTAGTTGAAAAATAAAGAAGTACAAGTAACATTAACTCTGCATCATTTCTGTGAACTGGCGTAAGCCCATAATAGGGTTTTCGTGAGACAGTGTTTGTTTCAGCTTCTCTTTTAGCCAATTGTTTAGCTTATCTGCCGTCTCTTACTGACCTTTCGTTCCTTTAAGAGCTGCACTTGAAGCAGGCCTGATTATTTGTCTTCATGCTATTTGTAACTCTGTTATCACTCCTATCCCCCTTCCCTTTCCTTGCCTCATAATGTTCAGGTTTGGGGCACTGCCAAACTCTCTTGCTGAAACAGCAGATTTCCTTTTCAGTTCCCATCTCTGTAGCCTTCAGTCTTTACATCGGTGACTTTTATTTGTTTGCGCTCCTTTTACTGCCACTGTGACAGAATGACACCTGTAGCCCTACGCTTGGACCAGGTGCAGTGTCGGAGGTCTTCAGTCCTTGCTGGAGTTGGTGGCTTTCAGGAGGACATGAGGAGCATGGTGGGACAGGCAGGCGGTGTTCCTGATCCGCTGCATTTCTCTTAGTCTTGAGTGCAATGTAAACAGGAACTTGAGAGTTTTCCTCTGCTGAGTTTCTCAAGGCTCAGCTGCAGGCATCTTGTTGGCACTTCCCACTGAAGCCCAGAAGACGCTGCCTGAAGGTCTCTTGTGCTCATTTGTCCACACTGCACATCTCTATTTTATTTATTTATTTATTTTTTGTCTTCTGGTAGTTGTTGTGAGGATGAACATGGAAAAGGTTTTTGGTTTTGTGGCTAAAACTTGGAGAATTAGATCTGAAGAACAGTTTTGTGATGAAAGCTTTTCTTTCTCTGAAGATTTGATTCTCATCTACTATGAAAGGACTTTGCATTGATTTATAAAAATAAAAGCTGAGATTACTTACAGTTAGATACTACTCCAGTGGTGGAAGCATTCCTTGTGGTGTTCTTTTCCAGGTTTCAGACTCATTAGTCTGCCTTCGGTTTTAAAATGCTACCGCAGACCAAAACAGAGTGTAACAGTTTGACTTTTCGGTTTCCTGTCCTTTCCTCCCTGGATTATCAAACTTCTGAATACAACAAAACTGAATAGCCTTAGTTCCTTGATACAGAAAATTTCTTGTTCTTATATTGTTAGTGTTCAGCTTCGAAGTGTTTCAGCTCTGTTGCCAGGCTTGGCAGTGTTGCAGGAAGCTGATGTAAAATTTATCACTGAAAGCTATGACAACTATTACAAATACTATGCTGTACTAGGAAAGATTCATGCATCAAAATTAACAAGGTAAAAATAAATAAAACTTTTTTTTTTTTTCTTGTACAACTCTTGCATTCGTCTTAATAAATGTAGTGCAGTGGATAGTGTTTGGATAGGCAGTGAGAAGCAGTATTTCATACATCTCAATGTATGAACTTGTGCAGCCCATAAAATCTAGTCCACAGTGGATGATAGAATGGCAGAGGTCAACAAGCAAGCAGAGTGCAGTTGGATTAGTCAAGGTGAAGCTTCAACTCTTGTTGTAGTAACTTGAGCATTTAAGAGAATCCAGTTTGTTGTAATTTTGGTTTCTGGGCAGACACTGTAGGAGTATGACCCCTGAATTATTCAGTGCTTCTGATTCTGAAAGAAAAAATGGAGAACAGTATTGCTGTAATTTGCCTACCCTATGAGCAGGTAAAGCTCTCTGAGGCATCTGTCCCCTGACCTAGGACAGCAGAATTTGAGGACACAATGTACATGTTTGAAAAAAAACAAACATACAAATATAAGAATTAAGGATAGCTCATTCTGGACACCAGTGGCTCTGTGCTTTGCATGGCTGGAAAACCGTTTTGAACATTCACATGACATATGATTCTGCTGTGTTCATTTGCTCGCTTTTATAGCATACTTTGAAGATAGTCCAAAATAGCTTGCAGTTGATGACCTCTTGGGCATGTTAAAAGAGATATTTTTCTTGACTGACTCAGATATTTCAGGGGGAGAGTGTAAATACCACTACAGTTTCTCTGCTAGTGTCGTCTGCGGGAGGTGGTGAATTTGTTTCCAGGGTTGAATGATGGTAGGCTGTGATTTAGTACGTTTAATTGATTAATCTCTTAGAACTTGATGCATTAGTGGTTAAGAAACCAAAATGAAATATGTTTTAGGACTGAAAGCAAAGGTAGAATGGTATGATGTGGAATTAGCTGTTGTTGTGATTTGTTACCCATATCTTCACATTTAGCAGTTTCTTTTAAAGGTCTGTGTTCTGGAGTCATCAGAATAAAGCAATGGAAAAGTGTTTTTTTTTTTTTTTTTTTTGTAAATACCATGTTTATATCATATGAAATTATAAGAGATCTTGATTAGTTATTTTTAGGAGTTTAAAGCTGCAGACCTAATTGGTAATATTTTTCTGATTACTGCTTCAAGTTTGATCACTGTGCATGAATCCATTTCCAGCTATTCAAGTCAGTGAGAGTAAATGGTGTACAATTACCTTCCAATATTATGAGAACTGCATCTCGTCTAGGTATGGTTCCAGATTATCTTCCAAAGGTACCTCTCTCTTCATGGTGATGGAAACTGCATTACAAAGTCTGATGTCCATAGGCACCTGAATTATGTCACTACAGTTTTCATTAGCAAACCTTTCCAAAAGAGGCCTGAGATCCGTGTCTCTTATCATATATCTAGCTGTGTTCTGGCTTTTCAGGATGTGATGCAGTGTGCAATGTGATGGACATTTGATTTAAATTTAGATTATATTTTGCTTTGTCTAAATACTTAAAGGATATCAGAGTAAAGAGAGTTTCTCTGCGAGGTCTGGTGGAATCCAGTGAAAAACATTGAGGATTTTTGCAAGCGTTTTCTTCAGACCTTGAATTTTGTTCTTTCAGTGGTTGAGCTTGCATTTCTAATCACAGATGGAAATACTTGTAGAAAAATATACACCATGTGAAAACACATTGCTTGTTAATACTAATGCTTGCAGTCATCAACCATGTTTTGTAACAATATGTCTGTGGCTTTTAGGATGCTGAGAAGCGAACTCCTCTTCACGTTGCGTCATTTCTTGGGGATGCAGACATCATTGAGCTTCTCATTTTGTCAGGTAAGATAGCAACACTCACAGTCACTAACTGTTAAGCTGATTTTAAATCTACAATAATGCAAATTTTTGAATTTTGTAGAGCTGGTTGGGGTTGTTTGCTGACTTACAAAGTATGTTTAATTTGGGTGGTTTAACTATAAAATCTACTGTGACTGGATGAAGTTAATAAACAAAACAAGAAGTTTGTAAAAACTTCTAAAACTTTCAAACCGATAATATTTGCGCATTCAAATACATACTAAAGTGAATTCATGTTTGAAATGTGGACTTTAGTCCTGGAACGTTAGCCAAGAATTTCTTTTAATCAAAAATGATTACAGAATAGCAGCAGAAAGTTATGAATGAGTTTGAACAAATTGTAATTGGTATTTATATTAGAAAGGGCATCAGGAAGTTTATTTGGGGAACAGAAATGCTGCATTAGAATGTATCCAAGCAACAACTTGCAAATCTGTGATAGAGCAGTTATCCTTTGAAACTACTTGATACTTGATTTTTTGAAATGCATGCTTTTTGTCCGTAGTTTCTGGAAAAAAAAAGAAGAAACTGGTCAAAAAAAAAAATTGAGTGGGCATTTAAATGTTAGGATAGAATAAGTATGCATGTGTATATATATGTGTGTGTATACAATATATTACATATATTCATGCACAATACTTCTCATATTTGTACATTGTCTTTAGATAGTTTAGTCAAATCCAAACTATATTAAATATTTTCTGTAAATGCTCACATTCACATAAATATCTTTGTGTAATGGTTTAAATGCTTTGTTGATGGGTTGCCAAAATGCTTATCTTGTCTGTTGTCATCTAATGACACGGAACCATAGAATGGCTTAGGTTGGAGGAGGCTGTAAAGGTCATTTAGTTCCAACTCCCCTACTATGAAGCCCAGCTCCCTTCTTCACAGGAAAGATTTTTCCAGTTCTTTGATCATCTTTGTGGCTTTCCTCTGGACCCACTCCAACAACTCTGCATCCTTCCTGTTCTGAGTACAGGACTCTAGGTGGGGCCACACAAGGGCATAGTAGTGGGGAACAATCCCATCCCTCTCCCTGCTGGCCACTCCTCTGTTTATGCAGCCCAGGATACTGTTGGCCTTCCAGGCTGCAAGAGCACACTGCTGGCTCGTATCCAGCTTTTCATCCGTCAAGACTCCAAAGTCCAAATCGTGAACAAAATAAACTGTATGCATGGGGCCTGATTATTGGCTTGGTGATAGATGTTCAAAATACCTCACTCTTATTTATTCATTTATGTATGTAACTGGTGTGTATGTGACTGAGATACAGACTGAAGTACCATCTTAACATTGAACTGTTACTCTTGAATTCCCCTATTTTAAACTCTCATGCTGACACTGTCCATTTAACTTGCTCTAGATTTTTCTTCCCAGTTTTCGGTGGGAATATAATGCCAACCTTCTCTTCCATAAGCACAGTGAAAAACAATGATAAATGTTTCCAAACTCTTTTAGTGAGTTTGGAAAAAAAAAACATGATCAGAATGTCAGAAGAAAGCATAAAGCAGATGTCTTTCAAGAAATACATGTAATTCATGGTAAAGTCTTGGATATGCTTGCAAATTTCAAAGGCAGTGTTTTTCTGAACTGGAGAACTGTGAGGGGTAAAGCTTCAGGTGATTTGAGAGTGTGGGATGGAAAGGAACCTTAAGGTACAAATTTCCAACCCCTTGCAGGCTATCTTACTGCATGATTCTTGCTATATGATGCTATAATTTTTGATCTTACAAATTATTAGAATGCCTCTACAGATGACTTGCATTTTTTTTTAATGAAAATATTTAAGAAAGATCAGTCCTGTAATTGCTAGATACCACCTGACTTCCTTGAACTTGAAAATAATTCTGTCTGGAAAGAATTTCTGATGGTTACTTGATTCAGCTTATAGAAGAGCTTTTGTAGCCCAGAAGAGATAGTTCTGTGAGCCATGAAATTGAAGAAAGCCAGCTTTCTGTGAACTTTTCTGTTGTCTAGCAAGGTAAAAGTGCCAAGTGAAGCTTCTCCCACAGCTGAGTTACTTAAAGCCTTTGACCTTCCTAGATGCTTTGATATCTAGCACAGATTGCAGTAATGCTTCAGTCTTCTCTCTGAAGTGGTTAGGGTACGTGTAGCAGACTCACACTAGCCATATGTATGGCCAAGGCCCTAAGACCAAAAGGACCAAGCCTTTTTGCTTGGCAGTAGTGTCATAGACAGTGCAGCTGTCACTGTGGCAAAACCCTGTGCCTGCAGTCTCTCTTCAGCTGCAGACTCTGCTGCTTCATGGTCTTCAGCTTTATTGCTTGCTTCATCTCCTCTCTCTATCAGTGTTGCTTTTCATTTTGCATAGACCTTGTCTCCTTGTTGAATAAACCAAGGGATGGAGGAACAGTCTAAATATTTCCTTGAGAAGAGCCAGCATAACCTTCAATTGGTGAAGGAAAGAAGAAGAGAATTAATTTGCTGTAGCTGTGTTTTCACTGTGTGTTTTTGAGGATGTTTTGAGTAGTCTAATTGTTTAATGAGAGTAACTAGTTTGACATCTGTCATAAATCAGATTGTTTTGCTCTAACCCTCACGGCAGAAAGTGATTGAAATGAACGTTCCTCTGCTGGCAGGTTGTGCTCGGATGTTTTTTCATTATGTCAGATGCAAACGGTCTTTTCTTCACTAGGAGGCAAAAGTTAAACTTATTTTGTGTCTGTGTTCTTGCAGTGCGTGTTGTTTGTAACATGCTGTTGTTCCGCTGTTGTGTGTCTTTTTTCAAGTTTTGCAAGTAACATCACAGGCATATCTGCATAAAGAGAAAGGTGAATGAGTTCTGCTGATTCTTCCTGTGAATCCCAGTAGCATCACAACATGTACTGATGAAGGCAGGGTACATTCTGCTTCTTGTTTTTCATTGTGTTCCTAATGAGAGAAAGAAAGAAACTTCCTCATGTTCTTCTGGGACAGTTTGTTCCAGTGCCTTACTGCCAAAATGTCATCCACAGGCTGTAGGGTTTGTCTGGTCAACAGCATAAAAAGTAGATGATAAATCTTGCCTACTAACTCAGCGTGAGTCAAAATTAAATCTTATGTTGTGAATTCTATTTATTCATTGTACTGTGATCTCATTACATTGCATTGCATATCGGTATGTATATCCAAGAGCAGGTTTGGAGGAGCAGTTTTATGAGTTGTTACAAACACCTTTTTGTTACTGCAATCTGTGAACTAGGCTCTAAAAAGAACAGCACCGTCTTCCTTTTGCTTCACTTCTTAATTCCAGAATGGTAATACATAGGAGTGTTTCACAAAAGATTAATCATAAAATTAAGTCATATAAGCAGGAAAGCTTTGTTAACTGACTTAAAATGAGGGGTGTTTTTTGAAAGCACAAAAATGCTTGCTGTTGGGATCAAACAAAAGTATTCTCAGCCTCAGTAGAAGTTAGGAGGACTGGCAACCCATTGCTCAGGAAAGAAGTGAAAGGAAATGTGCATATTCTAAGGTTTGTGCCCCATGAACTGGTGACAGCACAAATAATTGTAGTATCTAATGAATAAAGCTTCTACCCAGATGCTTGGAGTGATACCAGAAATGGCTTTTTCGCCACTGAAAGGGAATGTGTTTGGAATTGATAGAGGAGATGCAATGCCAGGTCCCTCAACTGTTATAAATCATCTCAGTCTATGAAATGCCAGGGCTACTTGGATTTACACCAGCTCAAAAATCTGATCCATGGATGTGGTTCAAACTGGGGAATGTGTTACATGGTTTTGCATTTACAGGCTAAGTGAAAGCTGGCTATGTACAGCTTTGAGCACTTCTCCCTCACCTCCTTTCTGTCAAGGAGAAAGACCATGGTAGCCATCTCATACAAATGTAGTTCTATAAGATGGCATGTTCATGGATGTGTCAGAAGAACTTTCTGGATAATTCCAAGCTCCATGGTCGCATGTGCTTGTACCTCTCCCCTTCCTGGGCTTAGTCTGGTGCTGAGGGCAGAGTGAGTGAGCTCAGTTCCTTATCCTTTGTTCTCCTCCCCTCTGTGAGACTGTGATCTGGGCAGTATTGCCATATCTTACTATTTCAGAAGGCTTTGAGCTTCTTGGCAAGCAGATTAAGTGCCGGGGGGCGTATCTGCAGTATTGACATCCATTCTTTCTAAGTTGTGCATTGATGAGGAAAAGGACAAACCTCAGCATGCTTTGGAAAGGTTCCTGTAAGCCCTGGCATGCAGATTTGACAACAAGACTGTCACACGCTTGGCAGATTCTGGGCCATCCCTGTCATGTAGGCAGCAAGGAATGGCACTGCCTAACTTGAATCCACATACACATTTTTCTCTTTTATGGCAGGCTGAAGAGTAGGAGCGTTGGAGTGACAGCTTCTCTCTGTCTTTCCTGTGGCTTTCAGACTCCCGTCCTTGGATATTAGGAGTATCCCCCTCTGAAGAAAGTTTGGAGGATGTCCCAGGAATATCTCCTCTCTCTTTTATGACTGACCCAAGACCTGTGTGCTTTTACTTGTCTACTTACTCCTGTCCTCTTACCACAGTGGCATCTCCAGGCCAATTCCCTAGTTAGCAAGTGACCTGGACTTAGGTCTGATTAAATTCTAGCAAACCTCTTGTTTCGGTCATGTAGTCGCTCTCAGGCTCTTAGGTGCATTTAGTGACATCTAGCATGAGTTGCTCTCCTGTTGAAAGTCCCAGCTCCACCTACTGGCTGGAGCCGTTCTGTTACATTTTTTGTGCTGGTCTTTGCATTATGTTGTGGAGCTCTGTGTGTGGTGGTGGGTCACTACTTACATTTTTGTGTTCCTATTGCTGTGTTTCAGTAGGACTTGGAAAGGTGCGTATTATTAATGGCATTAAGTGGTTAAAGAACAGTCTCCTTCATCTGTTGATCATCCCTGATTTCAGAGGTTTAGGTTGCAGAATGTGGATTTTGGTAGATGTGCTGGATGGAAAATCATTTGGTTAGGATAAAGAGAAGTTAAATTTATTCCTGAAAGCAAACATCAGTGAGAGATATCAAAGATTGCAGCACAGCCATATGAAAGAAGAGTGTTTTCATGGAAAGTTTTATCTCTATTAGCTTTACCTGTACCATTGTGCATCAGGCTGTCTACTTAAGCTTCACAGAGCAACCCCATCAACCAAGGCCTTCCTTCAGTCCTGCGGTGCGAGGTCCCCCGTGCAGAGTCCTGGGATGGGGCTGAGGAAGAGGAAGGCTTTTTCTCTGAAGGAGTATTTCATGTTGATTTTTTGTGGGATGGGTGGTTGCTGTGACTACGTGGAAGGATGTTAAGAGATATCTTCAAAGGAGCATATCTTTCCAAGGTAGACTGGTAGTGTGAAGGCTGCCAGATAGAGCAGCTGGAGCGATAGCAGCTGTAGGCCTTTTGCATATATAAATAGAAGTGAATTTACTTAACTCTGCAGATAATTGTAGTAAGTCCACTAAAACATGATGTAAAAACATGCTCTGTGGTAGAGTGAGACACTGAATTTCTCTGTGACTTGAAAATTAAAGCTTCTCATTTTGGGAGGACTCAAATGATGTTATGTGCTGGAGAGCACTTGGTTTTCAGAGTTGATTTCTGTGTTGCTTTCAAAGAGCTGTCCTACAGGGTGGGCCTTCAAATTCATTAAGTGCATTAAGTGTAGAGGATGCCTTTGAAAATGTGAGCATTGCTTCCCAGCTGCCTCCACATTCTCACTTTTAAATGGAGATACTGTCTGTCACCAAAGGCATGTCTCCGTGCTGGTGGAGCTCTTTGATAGTCATTAGTTGTTGCCTGCAAGGAACGGATGGAAAACTGAAAGATGAGTATTGGTAAAGCAAATAGGCAGTACAAAGGGAAACATTTTGAAACATCTCTTCAGAAAAATATATGCCTCCGTTCACAGAAAACACTGGCTTTGCTAACAGGCAACAGCTGAATTATGCAGCTTTGTAAAATTGAAAATGACAAATTCATTCAACTGGTGTATTGAATTAGATGTGTAAGAGCAATTTCAGTTTGTCAGATAAAGAGCGCAGAACCACAGAGAAGTAAGGGAATATGGACAATTGCTGAAGAAGAAAAGGTTGATTACATGGTATAGATTATTTTATTTATAGTAGCAGCATTCTTCTTTTATTATTTTCTTTCGTTCTTCTCTTGGCAGACGTCTACTTCAGCTTCTTGAAGGGTGAGTGGATCAGTGAAAGGCGTGAATAACTACTGAAAGAGACACTTGCCTAGGTTTTTTTAGTCATCTTCATATTCTCTAATGCCATTGGAGTAGTTGAATACTAAGGAACGATTTGATTTCTCTCCCGCTTCGCTTCTCTGTGCATAAGCCTTTCTGATTTCCTGCCATCTGCTTGTGGGAGTTGGTGAATAGGCAGAAATAAAGCCAAAGAAAGCTTAGTAAAGAAAATAAGGATTAAAAACAGAAAAAGCAAGGTAATTTTTTTTCTAAACCTGAAAAGAGGCATTTGACGGTAGTCATTAGGAATTCATCTAGGCAATTTATATCCCTCAAATCCCTATAGCATCACAGCAATGTATCAAGAGGTACCTTGGAGTTTCGATGGTAGAGGATGTGGCTGCTTTATGTGTCTCTGGAGCACCTCAGGCAGTGCATGCTTAGAGTGGATACTGATAGGCATCAATCATAATGGCCTTCTCAGGAAGACAAAAGAAGATAGCAGCTTCCTTGGTTTATATACACATTAATTAGAAAACACTTTGAAACCATCACGCACCTTTACTGGGGTGTTTCTCAGGAGTGCAGATTGTGTTCTAAGGTGAATTATTGCCTCTGATTGCTGCAGTAATTATGAAAATAGCTTACTACTTCTTCCAGCCAAAAAATTGTATCCTAACTTGTGCTAGTCTGAAATAACTCATTTGTTCTCTGACTACCTAGCACAATACCCAGTATCCACTATTATTCAGAGACAAGCACCTTAATATTCCTGAGAAACAGCTTTCAGAAATCGTTTCTCATTCTTAGTGTGATTTATTAATGATAGGATTTTACATGCAATTAAGTTGTGGTGCACAGTGGGGCATAAGAATCCCTTTGTTCATGAAGTTCAGAGGCTGATCCAGGCAATGATGCTCGTGCTTCTCATAATTTTTGTCTATCTATGCCAGTCTTCTCAAATTAGTACTGCTGTCTGCAGACATTTAAAAAATGAGTTTCCCCAGCTCTTTTACACCAAACATTTTATTTTAGGGTGTCTCTTCAATGGATAGTTTAGTATTTCTTTCAAACAAATCTCATCCCACAGAGTCCCTTTTTTTCTGCAGTCAACCAACACTACAGTAGTTGTTTAATATTCGTCTTTTATCCATTATTCTGGCAAGCGACCCTGAAACCACCCCCTTGCACAGCTGCCTTTTGTCAGAGTGCACATTAGCACTGAACTGTGCACGAGGCAAATGGATCATGCCCTCCATCTCCCTTCTGATGTCTGCTGAGGAACGCCTGCAGACGCAGAGGTGGGGAGGCATTCTTTTTCCTCCTCAGCCAGCGTGCTTCCCTGACATATCTTCACAGCAAGATCTGCTTAACAGGGAAGCAGAATTTTAACAGATATCCTGCATCTGTTAATCTTGTAAATGCATACACATCAGTGCATATGTATGTACATATGTACATAATCCCCTACATCAAACTCTGCTTCTGCTGTGTCTGGTAAACAAGGCTATCCAGTTCCTTTCTTTTTGAATTGTGTGTCTGATTCTATCTGTCTGGGTGATGGAAATACATTTTTAAGGGTAGAGGAGTGCCAGAAGAGCTGAGCTGAGAGACTAAATCCGCTCCGGTTACTAGGAAACCAGTTGGGCAACGCTCTTCGTGTCGCACCCAAGGCATGGATGTAACCTCTGCTTGTTTACTTGCAGGCGCTCGTGTTAATGCCAAAGACAATATGTGGCTGACTCCTCTCCATCGAGCAGTGGCTTCAAGGAGTGAAGTGAGTAAGGTTTGATTACTGCTTTTGAACATAAATTCTGTGCTGGAGGAGAAAGCAAACCATTGAAAGCGGCAGCGGGCAACGCTGTGACAAATGGGTGAGCATTTGCTGTGTGCAGGGCCTGCAGTGTTGCAGCCAGAGGCCAGCTTTTACCAGCTAATTACAGCTGCTGTTGAGCCTTGGTGTGGCTGACTTCCCCCTGTGGGATGCTTTGCGTAACCATAGAAGGTCGCACTGAGCTGCTGACAGCTGGAGGGAGTGCCCCTGGCTGGAGTGAGGTAGTGTCACCGGTCTGCGGGGCCATCATCGCCGGGCGGTGAAATGAGGAGGAATCAACCCGTACAGACGTGTGCATGCTGCGTGTGCGCCAGGAGGGAGTGGATGCATGTGGGATCCAAACTGCACTGTTTGTTTTGGTTAATTGCATTTCAAGGCATCCTTCAGCTTTTCTGTTAATCCACTTTGATTTGTGCTCAAAGGAAAGCTAGCCCGTATTTCTTCTGCTAGACAGCTAGAAGTCTTCTGGCATCACGTTGCACTTTTTCCACTGCTATCTCAAAAAGGAGCAGCAGTAAGGTCCAGGAATGCAGCTCAGGGATGTCTGTGCCATTATTTTGGCTTTCTGCTCTGGACTGCTTGGGCTTTTCTGTCCCCCTAATACTCAGCAAAGAGTGAGCCCAATGCAGGCTGAGTTGGCTGCTGGCTCCAAGGGGAGGGGTTTTTGGACAGACACATTGTGACTGCCTTCCAGGGACTGGCGGAACTTGAGTCACCTTCGTGACAGTCCCAGCGCCTGCCAGGCCCGCAGGCAGCAATCCTGGGCCTGCTGCTGAACTCAGGCATTGTTTGGCTACTGGCTGAGCTTCCAGCTGCTGGCAGCCGCCAGAAACCGCTGAAAGGAATATCTGATAGGACGTGAATGCTGTAATGAGGCAAAATACAAAAAGCTGTGTTGAGAAACAAAGGTCAGACTTTAACCTTGAAAAATAGCCACACTCTTTCTGGTGCAGGAATTGCAGCGTGTTTGGTTTCTTTTTTGGATGTATCTGAGTGCAGGGTTTTTATTTTCAGTCACAATCCTAACTGCAAATGCACATCTTCTCGTGGGTTTGTGCCTGCTCTTTAACTCTTTGGCTGCTGAAAGCTGTTTTCACGGTGAGAAGCTCTTCCCTTGTGCTTGCAGTTCTGGTACCCAAAGGAGGTACCCAGTGAGGCAGCAGGGAAAGGTGTATGGTGTGGGAGAGCGAAGATATCTCACTGGTAATGTGGGCTAGCTGGAAATGCTGGACACACAGGCTTTGTATAAACATTGCAAATAAAGCCGTCAGTCTAAATATTATTAGCTTAGACTTTTCAGTCTTCACCATTTTACTTTTGGAAATTCTCCCTTAACTTTTTCCTTCATTCATTGTGAGTCAAATTACATGAATTTTCCTGCTGAGTTCACGTCCCAGCTGGGTAGGTCCCCAGTGTATTGCATTTAAATGGCTTTTAAAACAACGGGCCTGTAATTAAAGGAAAAAAAAGTAAATTCTGTTGAGACATCAACGATACATCATTCTTGGTGCCTGGAGAGATGCTGTCTACTAACTGAACCAATCTGTTTGATGTCATGTTGTGGGATGGCTATAGAAAGTGAAATTGCTGAAATTAGTGGAGACCAGAGAACACAAACTGCTCCTAATAGATGTATTCTTGATACGTACTGCAGGCGCTCTGCTGGGCCTTTCTATGTACAAAGGAGCTCTTTAACCACACGCACGATGAATTTGTTATTCATTAATAAAACTTCAGCTGGACTTAGCAGAAAACTTTTCAGTTTATGGAAAAAGAATAAAAAGAAAATGTAGTGCTAGGTTTCTCCCGCTTCCCAGCTGTGAGTTGTAACTAGCAGGCAGGGCTACTTGAATGCTACTGTCCCCCAGTGACTCCTTTGTATTTTGTTTCTGACAAAAAATAGGGGAAGAAACAGTGTCATATACAGAGAGACTTATTTTTTTAATCTGTCTTGCTTAATGGCAGATGCATGAGGAGGAGCAGAAAAGAGCTGATGTTACACTCTCTAATGAGACAGTCTCTTGAGAGGAAAGAGTACATTTTCTCCCTGGGAAGCATTCACTTTTAACCCATTGGGGAGGGAAAGAATGCTAATGGCAACTGGGGACACAGTGTCAACCCTTGCATTACTTTTTTTTTTTTTTTCCTTTTTCCTGTTTATAAATAAAAGAGCAATTTGCTATGATTTCATGGTCCAAACTGATATGTAAATAACAGTTTGTAAATAACTGATATAAAAGCGAGCTCAGATATCCATTCATCTCTTCAAATGGAGCCAGGCTGTGATGTCTGGGGTCTCAGAGGTTCATCAGCCAACAGGTTGGGCTGTCTGCAAGGACAACTTTGCATGTCCTAAAATCAAATTGGATTGTAGTGATTGTGGACATTGCTCTAAATGATAGCAGAAGTGCTGTGTGCTTTGACATTTGTATCAACGGTACCATGTCAGTAACCACAGATGTTGCTTGGATGAATGTTGGTCCATCCTGGCCATGCCTGGGATGCATAAATGAAACGCATAGGCATCATCATTGAGCTGTCGACTGCATGCTTATTAGAACTGCTTCTTTATAGCTGTAACTGTTGCTGTTGCAGGAAGCGGTGCAAGTACTGATCAAGCACTCAGCTGATGTCAATGCTCGGGACAAAAACTGGCAGACCCCTTTGCACGTGGCAGCTGCAAACAAGGCAGTGAAGTGTGCAGAAGTTATCATTCCCATGCTGAGCAGCGTCAATGTCTCTGACCGAGGTGGGAGGACAGCACTGCATCATGCAGCTCTGAACGGCCACATTGAGGTGAATTGTTTAATGGCATAATTGGTCTTTGATTATTTATTCTTTTTTTTTTTCCTCCTTTCAAACAGTTGGCTTGTGTCTGGGTCTAGACTAAGCCCCGTGACACTGACTCCCATGATTGCTATCACCCATTTGCTTTCCAACCTGTATGCCAGGTTTCCTGTCTGCAGAAGTGAGGGGGGCAAGAAACCGCCTGTGCAGAGCTGGCATGCAAGTGTAATGTACGTGCAGACTTGGGGAGCTGACTGTGCACCCAGCTCTGGCAATTCAAGTGTGTC
This sequence comes from Callipepla californica brunnescens, assembly GCA_023055505.1. Taxonomy (NCBI): domain Eukaryota; kingdom Metazoa; phylum Chordata; class Aves; order Galliformes; family Odontophoridae; genus Callipepla; species Callipepla californica. The sequence goes on from JALIRH010000020.1 coordinate 3,129,633, forward strand.
CTGGGCTACTTTGTGCTTAACTGCCTGCAAAAGTAAGAGAGATGGAATGGAAAGACAGGAAAATTGGTGGATTCATTTCATACCAAAGTAAAGTTCAGATACGTGAGATCCAGTCTGCTTTTCCAGTTAGGGTTCTAGAAAATGTGCTTCTGGTTTTGAGATCATATATGCTGCTTCTGCTTACCTAATATGAGTAGTAAGCTGTTCTATTCCAAATACTGGTTCTATATGAAAAAGCACTGTTTGGTAAACAAAGCCCCTGCATAATGAGTTTTGATAGGCTTTAGTTGAAAGGATCCTTGTTGCTTGTTCCACACTTGAAGATGTAAATAAGGAATAAGAAATCTTCAACTGGAGCAGCAGAATTCTGACAATGGAATACTGTCGTTAAAAGGACAGGGGAAGGAAATTCCTGTAAAACAGTGATGGTATTTGGCCTTTAAAATACTGCACTGTTGGAAAAAAAAAAAAGTGAGGCTTGAATCTGTCATGATATAAAGCTCCTGAGCTTTTGGGTAGAGTGCATCAGAAGTGATAATTGAAAGTATGTCATTATTAGCTGATCTCTGTACTGTGGTAAAGCACTCTACAAAGGGAAGGCAATTATACATCTATGTAATTTGTGGTGTTGGAATGTTTTGTTGGGGAAGAAAGTTTTTTAATGTGTTTTTTGTTTTGCCCGATTTTCATTATTTTTAAATATTGCATGACTGATAATAGAGAAAGCAGCTTTTCAGCTCTTAGCCATGCTACAATTCCAGTGTCACCTATAGAGCAGCCTGATTTTATGATCACGAATTTATCTCTAGAAAGACTCATATTGAGTGTGTCTGACATACAGAGTTTGTTTACTTGCTGTTGTTGCTTCTAGATGGTGAACTTGCTCTTAGCCAAGGGTGCAAACATCAATGCTTTTGACAAAAAGGACAGAAGAGCTCTTCACTGGGCTGCGTACATGGGTAAGGCTCAGCTTCTTGTTCCTTGCCTGAATTTCCCGTTGACAAACGAACAGCGTGTTTTGTGGTAGACAAGACACAAACCTGTCTATGGAAAATGAGAGTGGTATTTATGCTGTGCAGGGGAAGGGTTGTCTGATCTAAAAACACAGTGTCCTTTTACAGTTTTGCAAGTGGTGAGAACATTGCTGTGATTGTAATGCAATTAATGTGGGCTTTTAATGTTGCTGTTTCATGATCCTTTGTATCCTGATCCGAATTCCAAATATACTCCCAACTAAAGCATATTCAAACTTGAAAAAATGCAGGTTATATTTGTATTTGTTTTCACAAAAAACCTTTATAAAATACAGATTAATATAACGATTTTTACTACTTAATTTATATTCACAAGTAGACAAGTCATGGTATTATTAGAAAGTTCTTTTCTTTCCTTATGTTAGAAGCAAATTGTCATCTTTTATTCCAGAGTAGAGAAGAACAACTGATTGATGTAAAACAAATGTTACTAAATACTGTTTAAATAAATCTGACTGTATTATTCTTTTCAAGTTACAGCAATTTTTATAGTAGCAGGGGATTATTGTTTATTTAAAAATGCTGAAAGGAATGCTAGAACAAGAAGGTAGTGGTCACTCTTGCTCAGTAGCTTTTGTGTTGGGCAAGCAGTGTATTCAGGCTGTAATTAATAAGAATTGTGTGCCCTCTGTCAGGTTTTTTACCTGACCTATCATATTTTTAATTTTAACCATGGCACCTTTGGAAATGAGGTAATAGGAGATTTCAAACCGTGAGAAAAGCATATTGTTGTGTTTTGATATGCACAGACAGATGGAAGGTTGCTTGCCAGCAGACGTGATTTGGCTTTTGAGCTGGTGAGCTTTGAACACCACTCTGAAGTAGTGAAAGGCTTTTCTGTTGTGCTGTGCAATTCCACATGTATTTGGACACAATTGAGATGTTGCCAATAAAGACCAAAGCTGTCTGTCATGAAAGTGCTGAGCAGCACAGGTGGTGCACATCTTCCTATGATGTTTGCTCTCTTTCAGTCTGCTTTACGTAATAAAATTCTAAGGAAAATAGCTCTGCTTCAGTAAGAAGCAGTAATGACTGTTCCTCAGTTGCTCGATTTAATTTTGATGGTTAAGGCAGTATCTGGGATGGCAGGACACATGCTTGGAAACTTTGAGGAGGAGGAAACTAAAGACACGGGTTATAAGGTGCATTTTGAGGTGCTCAGGTTTTCTTGTGTATTTTATAGGGAGACCCTAATCCAAAGGAGACACATTCTCCCATGGGTCTGGCAGTCAGCTCTCAGTCTGTGTCACTTTTGAGGCCGTTGCAGTTATTTTAGTTTGCAGACGCAATATACATTTATAGAGTACCAGTTCGGATTAAAACATTTGTAGACCTATATGAGAATTTTTTGCTAGGTTTGCATTGGAAAGTCACAAACCTCATCTGAATTTCAGCAGTCAGTAGAAAATCGTGTGATGATATTAGTAGACTTAGCATCAAATTTTGCACTCACTTAGAATGTATATATTTGCATCCTCAGTGCTGCCAGAAAAAAGAGGAACCTTTATTTTGGAATGTATTATAGACATTAAGTATTGTCAACAACAAAAAAAGAGCATTAGCAATTGGATCTACAGGTAACATCAACAGGATGCTGTTTTGGAAGTCTTATTTTCTTGCTCCCATGCTCACTGTTCTTTCTTTAAAAGGGAGAATAAAACACAGGCTCTTGTAAGGAGTAAGTGGGAAAGAGATGTGCTTTTGTTCTTTTGAAGACTGGAAAACTAGCTCAGTAAAAAGAAATTTGACCCACCTGATGAAAGGGAAATATGTATTGCATGGATTTTTTGAAAAGGCCTAGAGCTAGGATTAAAAATATTTATGAAAATGCTTTTATTTTTTTTCCCCTGTAGAACTCCAGGAGCATTGTGAAATGTTAGAGAGAGGGTCAGAGTGTTAGAAAGAAAGTAGTAATTTGTGAGAAGTGATACTGGTATATCTGCTGACTGCTTTCTCTCATGTTTTGAAGGTCACCTGGAAGTTGTTGCCTTACTGATTAATCATGGTGCAGAGGTGACATGTAAAGATAAGAAAGGTTACACCCCACTTCATGCAGCTGCATCCAATGGGCAGATTAACATTGTGAAACACCTCCTTAACCTGGGGGTAGAGGTATGTAGTAATGAGCTTTTCATGACTTCTACCTTTCTCTGTATTCAAAGATTTTGTTTTTCTCTTACTAATGCTGCTACATCAGTGAAGCTTCTAAAGAAAATGGTTCCTGTTTTCTGGACCATGAAAAGGACTTTATACTTTGTGTAGTTTATTAATTCAAGAGCCAGGAAGCGTTCTGGAATAAAAATGTCTGATATGAACACTAAATTCCAGGTGACCTTGCTGAAGAATTAAGGAAATATATGCAGTAGAGGATCTGTAGAGGAAGGTGGGATAATGAAGTCTCCCTTGGCTTGGCATTCCCTTTGATATGATGAGAGGAGGTTCACAATATGTACATGGAGTACTTTATGAAGCTGAATTTCAGCCTGTTTACATTTCAGGCTGTGTATTTTCTGCGTTAGCTAGTGGAGGGAAGGGGAAGAATTATTTTCACTCTCGAAGAATCTTTATTTCAGAGTACAGGCTTCTCTTAGATTAATTTTGTCAATTCAGTGGTCCAAAACAGCATTGAGATGACCAGAAGAGTCTGTGCTGGTTGTCAATCAAAGACATGAAATAAATTCATTGTATTTGCTAGCTGTATAGCCAGCTCGTTTGTCCTGACAAAAAAATGTCAGAAGTCTGTGTTGAACTGGAATAGATGTTTCCTGTTGTTAGCAGTATCATGCTAATAATTACGTGAAATTTCACTTTCTCCACAGAGATAGAATGTTTGAGATCTTTTTTGTAGAAAAGTATTCACAACATGCTGGAGTCCTTTGTGCAACTTGTCTCACCCTACTTTACAGAACAGCAGTTGAATTCTAAGTCAATGATCAAGAAGTAATGTAATCTTAATTACATCTTCATAACACTCAACTGCTGAAAATGTTTGCTTTATTGAAGTGTAAATGGCTGTGCAATTTCTTCGTCCATTCACTAAGACACTTTCACTCTTTTTCCAAAAAGAATCTGTGGAAAGATATTTTGAGCCCAGTTCTATTCACAATAACTCAATAGAAGGTATTTTTTATTTATTCGTTTTTTAAAGACTGAGCTTTTTATTTATCTTTCCCATTTTTATATTAAAAAAAACTTTCCAACTTTTTAGGGCTTTTATCATCATTACTTAGTCCTGCTATCAGCTTTAAGCTTCTGTCTGGCTCTTAGAAATTGCACTGTGATAAGGAGTTAATGATAAGGAAGGTAAAGCATTCCAAATTAAGCACTATGGAAGTATATTTTTGTCAGTGAAATTTGCTGGTGAGAAATATGCCCTATGACAGTTCAAGTCTATACTTTTTCCATTTGCAAAACGTGATGCAATATGTAAAATGATAAGCTGATGTCTGTAATGTTACCTGTGTCTTCTTGTCTCATTTTAGATTGATGAAATGAACATCTATGGAAATACTGCACTTCATATTGCCTGTTACAACGGTCAGGATTCTGTTGTTAATGAGCTGATTGACTACGGTGCTAATGTAAATCAGCCCAATAATAATGGATTCACTCCCTTGCATTTTGCTGCTGCCTCCACTCATGGAGCACTGTGTCTCGAACTACTAGTGAATAACGGGGCAGATGTTAACATTCAGGTAAAACTTGCATTTTATATCTTCAGTTTTACTTTATCCTATTCTGCATACCTTAGGAGTCTGGAAATTGCAGTAATGAGTATAGCAAGGGTTTAAGTTTTAAGTAGAATTAGAGTGATGCTGAGAATGCTAATCATTAAACCATTTGGATGAGATTTGCTTCTAGCAGAGGAGCATTCAGTGCTTTTGTAAATATAATAGCAACCTTAAACTCTAGGCCAGCCACTCTCCTGAAACCACTACTAAAATTTAGTCCCAGGAGCTCTGTCAAAATGTTGACTCGGGCAATGGTAATAAGTCAAGGAAATTTTTCTTTCTGGTGGTTTCCTTCTTCCTGCAATATGGATTTAATTAAATCTGATTCTAACCAAGTTTCTTTAGACTTTTCTGGGTAAGTAAGACCTCAAGGTTGTTTGTTTACATATTTTAAAGCCTGAGTGTACAAAGCCTGATTCTGTTTTGGTTATCTGAATGCTCTTGAGATGTGATACATGTATCTTGATGAACCTGAATGGGACTTGCTAGAAGCCTTGAGATCTCTAAGTTCAAATAAGACTTTGGCTACTTTTCTTTCAATTGTGCGTGTTTCAGTTTCTCATCTGTAAAAGTGGTCTTCTAGCATCTAGTAGTTCTGGCAGGTCCCTTGAGATCAGTGGACAGTCAGTGTAGTATTTAAACTCTGAATTGTTGAGGTGAAATTAGAAATTGTGCTCACCAGTGAGTGCAAAGCCCGATGCTAATAAAAATGAAATGATATGAGTAGTGAGGCAACTGTCACTTGCTATTTTCTCAGCTCCTCAGCTTTTCCAAACTCAGTTTGTTTCTCTAGATTCCAAAACATTGGTCAGCTCATTGTAGCTTTCCTTGCATACTCGTTCCTTGTTTTTTGTTTGTCTTTTGTTGACATGTTGGTTTTGATTAAGTTGACCACAGATTTTCTTTTTTTAGAGCGGCTTATGTTCTAGGATATATCAATAAAATTGCAGGTTGGAAAGTCAGTTATATTCCTTGCATCCCTGTGACTGCTCCTTAGGCTTGTAGTTCATTTGTTTAAAGTTCTTTTTGCTGCAAAGAGTAAGGAAAAAACTACTAAATGGGTGAGAGTATAGTCACATTCAAGAGTGATATGTCATACACCTGGAAGTTTCCACTGAACATTGCGTATGGCCAGGCTCTTTAGCTCAAAATATTTCCTGCTTATTCCTGAGGAACTGCTTTACTTATATGCTTGTACCGTCTGCATTCATTGTGACATATAGATTCAGGCCTGCAGTCTTTAGAAGCCAGTGGAGCTTTTACATGAAGAATAACTGTAGGATGTTGAACTGAGAGACTTCGTGTTGTTTTCTCTTCTTTTCATGCTAAAGGATTGTTTTTACATTTTTGTTTGTTAGAGTAAGGATGGGAAGAGCCCACTGCACATGACAGCTGTCCACGGGAGGTTCACGAGGTCACAGACCCTCATTCAGAATGGTGAGTTTCAATGCCTGTTCAAGAACTTTCCAAAAGAATTGGCATTTCTGGGGTTGGAATTTTTGTTTTTCTGGCCCAGAATGCCAGAGAACTTCTCTGAAAGGTGTTCAGCTCTGCATTGAATTCTGAGTTTGAGCTGCATTTGCAGGTCTCTTTTTGCAGTGTCACCACTAGTGACACCTCTGGGTTCTTAACAAAATTCAGTCTTCCTCTAGCTGATGATGAAGCAACTGATCTTCTGTAATTCTTAAAATGTTAATAAGAGCTCTATTTAGAATATTTCATTTGATGAGAGAAAGGCACCAGTAACTTTCTCAAATGATTAAAAGAGTTAAAAAGTTCTAGTTATCCTCCTTCGAGAGCTGTGGTGTCCTTGGAGCCCACACCGTTTTCTCTATGCCACCGCTCAATGGTTGTACTTCTCTCACTTCCCAGAGCTGCACACCTTGTCACTAACTTAACTAAGTGCTCAATAAATACTCTGCATGGTGGACCAGCAAGACATTGTTTATTTTGGCATAGGCAGGAATAGATTCCAGAGCTTGTAATTACCTGTCATACTCATTAAGCATCTCTTTTGTCCAAGAATACTACAGCATATAACAAATGTTACTGTTGGAGGTCTGACAGAGGCCTGTTTTCTGACTGATAGAAGTTGGTAGTACCGATTGTTTACTTATATTTGTTATATTTGGCCATTAAACTGGACAGGACAGTCTGTTTTCTTTTGTTTGTTTGTTTCTGTTTTTTGTTAGTTTGTTTAAACACAATCCCAAACTTGGAACCTCATCTAACTGCAGTATCCCTGTTCTAGAATTTTGCTAGCTTTTTTTTAGCATTAGGAAATTCCTTGTAGTGCTTTACTAGAGCTTTTCTTGCTATAGTTATGACCTGTTATCTCCTCTGCATAGCAGAAATGCAGTATTACCATATCTCCATTTTAGCAAGACTTTTACATACTTTCATAAGGTATTCTCCCAGAAAACTAATGAAGTATGTTCTAAATGAAAATATTACTGTGCGGGTGTGTAACTTAGAAAAACTACACTCAGACATTAGTAATAAATGGATCACTGTTGAAATGGAAGATATAATGAAATTTTTCAGCTTCCCTCCTGGGTCTGGTATGCTATCCAATATTTTCATTAGCAACTTGGATGTTGGAATATGAAACATGCTTTTAATGTTCAGAGAAAACATGAAGTTAGAGACTGTTTGTTTGGCAGAAGATGGAGTCAAAATTGAAAATGAGCCTTAGAAATTGGAGAAAAGTTATTGCAAGTGATGCAAAGTGGGGGTAAACACAGACAGGAATATCAATTACACAAATACAGAATGACAAAAGCTGAGTGGGTGACTTTTCCTTGAGAAAGTATTTGGGGTTTGCAGAAGATTGTGAACTGAACACAAGTCAGCAATGTCATGGTGTTGCCAAAAAAAAAAAAAAAAGGGAGGGGGGAAGGGGGGAGGGGGGAAAGCATGCAACCTATGGGAGTGTATGGACAGAAGCATAGCCACCAGGCATGAAGTAATCTTTTTGCTCAGCTCAGCATTGGTAGACATCAGCTGTGGTACTGTTTCTGGCTTTGGACATTTTCCTTTCAGAAGGATGTGGGCCAGCTGGTGAGAACTGGGGGAAGGACAGGGGTGGTTGAATTACAGTAAACCTAATTTATAAAGCGAGACTGAAAGAACAAGAGTTGCTTGATCCAAAAAGGAAAACAGAGACTTGATAGCAATCTTCGCATGCATCAAAAGCTGTACCAGAGAAGAAAGAAAGAATCAGCTTTTCCTGTTTCAGGGTAAAACATGAGATGACAGGCATAAACTGCAACAGGAAAAGTTCTCCTTAAGCACTGTGTAGCAGTTTCCAGGGATTAAATGTTGGTTGTATGCCATCGTGCTCACTGCCTATTCCCTGCCATGTTTCCTGATGCTGGATGGGGGGGGTGGGAGCACTGCTGGTGAACCAGGGTCAGTACCATGGCTGTGTGCCAGTCTCATTCTTTGAAATTCAGTGGCCTGGTTTTGCTGCATTTGCTGGAGAGAAATAGCATTTGTGATCACAAGTTCACACTTAATCTTTTGGTATTAAACTGCATGAAAATATTTTTTGCAGGAGGGGAAATTGACTGTGTTGATAAGGATGGTAACACCCCACTGCACGTGGCTGCAAGATATGGACATGAGCTATTGATTAACACCCTCATAACCAGCGGAGCTGATACTGCCAAGTAGGTGGCTGAAGTGAAGCTTCAGTAATGATCAGGTGCAATGTCTGATGCCAGGAAACATAGGTATTCCTCCATTTCTGAGGTTGAAATGGATAAATGCATTTGTTCTACACTTCAGTGGGACTAAAATACGAAATGATTGGGCAAGTGGAAGGGAAGAAGCCCTACTAAGCTCTTCTGTGCAGTTATGTTTTTGCAAGTAGTACCAGTACTGCTTTTTTTTCTGAAGGGTTGATGTGACCCACTGGTACAGGATGTATATAAAAGTACATCTTGATCACAGTCATTCCATAAAGTCCCGACCAAAAGAGTTTGTCTAGGGAACACGATTGAAAAAATTTCAAATTATCTTCCAAGGGCATTACGTGCACATTCCATAGCATTTAAATTGACTTTATAATGGCATATTATATGCAGAGACAATTCTATTATCTTGTATCTTCTGATGTGACATAGGATAATCAGTAGAATTCCAGTACTACAAAGCAGATGTTACTAAGCATCATCTCAGTGTAAATTTAGATCCTGTCTTAAGTTTGCACGGTTTCTGATGACTGAAATCATAGGGCAGTTCTTTTCTGATCTGTGATCTGTGATTTTACGGCTTTTTTATTTTTATTTATTTTTTCTTTGAATTGTGGGACAGGAAGTTGAAATTGGACAAGATTGGTAAATGTTGTTAGTCTTATGGTCTGTCAAAAGAAACAGCAAACATGAAGTAAACAAATAAGTGTGAAAAAAAAGAGTAATGCCATGCTGCGAGATACCTATGCTGGATGTTTACAGCAGCATCTGATTACATAAATATAAATTTTCAGCTATAATCTGCACATTTCCAGAATAAAATCTAAGTTTTCAGTCTAGAATGCACCACAGGAGTCAGTGACTTCTCTTAATTTTTTCCTACCTAACAGGTAGGAAAAGCTGTTTGCAGATTTAAATGAACTTGTTTTAGTTTTGAAGATACTTGGGGTTCTCTCTGATTGATGTTTGAGGATGTTTAAGAATGAGATACATTTGCCCATACTCCTGCAACCAGTATGGTTGTCTCTATTCAAACTTGGAGGATGGGACAGATCTTCAATGAGCATGGGTAGTGAAATTCCATAGGTTTCAGTTAACACAGCCAACGTGAAGATCTTGAAGTCTGAATAGGTATATTTTTGCTAGCTCTTTCTCCAGTATAGTTAGCGTCAGTCTGCCTCTTTTCTTGAAGTTTAAATGTGAAATGAGCTGCAATGGAATAGCACTCTCTTGAACTCAAGATAATCCAACTCAAAATTTCTATTTTTCACTATAATGATCGGACCAGTGATAAAATAAATGACTTCTTCCAGCACCAAAAATTAGTGAAATAGCAAGTTGTCTCAGAAATCCCAGGCAGGTCCAAATGATGCTCAGCCAGGAGCACCGAAACACTGGGAATGGGCTTCTGTACGTACCGCATATAAGTTGCTCTGGCTGAGTGGAGCTTGTGCTGTTTCCTTTAAAAGAACAGACTGTCAGATCGTCGTCTTAGAGATTTACTCTAAGATGTAGATGCTGAGTACTGGGAAAATTAAAATTTGTGCAGCACCCCAGGTTGCTGCTCAGTGTAAAAAAAAAAAAAAAAAAAAAGCAGCAAAGAGGACAAATTTAATGTGAAGACAGAGGAAGGATGGGGCTGTGGGTTCTGGAAAGAACGATGTTTTTGAAAGCAAGTCTGTATTGTTTAAATACATATGTATAAAACGTTGATGAGAATGAGACATCTTTAGAAACATTCACACATCTTCGTTTGAAGGATCATTAGTAATTGTGATTTATGGTGAATAAAAAAAAGTTCCTTTGCCTTTAGTCCTGAAATCTTCCACGAGAAGATCCCGCTTTTCATCCACCGTCTTTCAGATAGGAATCCAGCTGCTGTTGTTCAAGTGTTTGTCATTTTCCAAAAATGTATCTGCTGAAGCAGGCAGTAGATTATAATCTTGGTGAGATAGTTGGTTTGAGGCTTCAAGTTTGTCTGCCCTTGGAGGACTGCCTGTAATAGCATTTCTAGAACAACTGTATACTTTGCACAAAACACAATGCTAAGTGACAGAAGCCAAGATGTCTAAGCCCAGAAATCTTCTAAGATGGTAAATGGTGGAGTGTTCAGGGATGGAGCTGGGATGATTTGTGGGTTCCAATAACAGCTGCTGAGTACTCAGCTTGTTGAAAAATGAACGTGGCTGCCTGATACAGATTTAGCCTAATGATAGGTATCTACTATGTTGTTTTGCTTTCATTTTCTTTTGTTTGACCCAATATGCTTGCTCTGAGGAGTTTGTAGTGTAATTGAAAGGAGAGTCGTGCATTCAAAGGGAAGGGGGAGTGAAAGAGCATATGAGGACAGTAGCTGGAGCAAACAGGATTAGATGATTAGTTGTTTGGGTGTGGGAGGAAAACCCTAAGTGTCACAGCACTCTAAAGGAAAGCGTGAAGAAAAGTCATTTAGCACTCCAGCCCTGTGGGTGATGAAGAAAAGGAGGCTTTTGAAAACCCAAGTGAGATTTATCTAATGCAAGATCACAACAGTACAAATGGGTTTCAGGAATAATGCCACAAAGCTTTTGGTATTTACTTTTGCCCCTCAGAATGCCATTGCAGTATGTGTAGCTCATGCACACACTTGTGCATTCCACGCTGGGAGATTCTCTGCTCCCTCACTGTCTCCTTTATGGTAGCTTTCATTTCACATTTTTAGAAACCTTCCTCCAGAATTCTGTTCAAAGCATAGTGCCAAGATTTGTGTGTATCAGAATTTTAACTCCTGAGCGGGATAGTAAGGAAAAGTAGATAAAATTAACAAGGCAGGAAGAGTCTTCCTTGAAAAGGATCAGAAATGCGACCTTTGTGGAAGGACCTTTTCATGTGTGGTGTTTCTATGCTACCTGCATTTTTACAAGACCCTACCTAATGAGACTGTTGTGCCTTTCAGGTGTGGGATCCACAACATGTTTCCTCTTCACCTGGCAGCACTGAATGCTCACTCAGATTGCTGCAGGAAATTGTTGTCATCGGGTAAGTAAACACAGCAGTGTCTGTGGAGCTCAGTAATGTATCTGTGCTGCTTACAGCCCTTTTATTCTCATTGTTGTGAATTGTTGAAATGAAAGACTTCCCGTGCTGCTGCCTGGTGTGGTGTAAGGCATGTGCAGGGTTTTCCTAATGGCAATTCTTTGCATCCTGGATTGTTCAAGTGCAAAACCCTTTTCTCCTGGCAGACAACAGAGGGTTTTTATGCTAGGAAGAAAGAGGAAGCTTGAGACCTTTCTAAATTAGGGGAGTATGAGAGACAAGTCTTTGTTTTTTTTTCTTTTTTTTTTTTAAATTTTGTTCTCTCCTCACATAAATGATTCAAGAAATCCCCTCCTTGAAGCCTGCGCTTGCACAAGTATTGGCATCTTACTGATGATGGTGTGTCTTCGTTACAACTAAAGTGTATTTTTCAATCTGGCTAGAGTAAAGGAGTGAGGCTGCATGCATGAGAGGGGAAGCTTAGCGAAGGTGCGGTGTCTGAAGAACAGTCCCAGGTTCCTCACCGGAGTCCAAAGCAAAAGCAGCAAGAGTTTGCTGACCCAACCTTTTTAAAAGAGGCAGTAATCAGAGGCCAAATTCAAAATCTTTTTTTTTCCATACAAGAATTCATCTGATTAAAAAAAAAAACAAAAAAAAACAACACCCAACAACAACAAAAAGCGTACAAAAACCCATCCAAAAAAACAAGGCAGATCATTTTCTTTCCTAAAAAATGTTTCATTGCTTAACACACAAAATGTCCTGCAGGTACTTTTTTCTGTAAGCTTGAGTCCTTTAGAGTATAAAAAAATGTGTGTAAAATGATAACTGCATACCCCTTTACTGGTATGCTTTGGTCTTGACCACGAGATCAGGAAGGAGAAAAACTCTGAGTGACCAGAGTTACCACTGCCAGGCTTTACCCTTGGGCCTTATGCATCTTTATACCTGTTTCTGCATGCTCCTGGAAGCCCTCTTTCCGAAAACTAAAGTCAGTCTGAAAACCGCACACAATTGAATTAGCCCTGTTTCGTGTTCAGGCTGACTGTGTTTTTTCTTATTTCTTCATGTTTTCTGTCTTTGTGTCCTGCTGTCACAGTTCTCTCGAAGTATCTGCTTCCTAAATGCCTGCCACATGCTTTTCAGTAGGGACGTGGTGCAGAGCTGGATGCGGAACTAAATTCTCATTGATTTCACAGCTCTTTTTATAGAGCTGCCAAAGTGGAGCAACCACTCACCATTTCCGTGACAACCTTTTTCTGACTGTAGTTGCTCGTGTTCTGTTTTTTTCTAACTGATTTTTCTGTCTCTGCAATGTTTCTTGTGGTTTAACTAGGACAAAAGTATAGCATAATGTCCTTGTTTAGTAATGAGCACGTGCTGTCTGCAGGCTTTGAAATAGACACCCCTGATAGTTTTGGAAGAACTTGCCTCCACGCTGCCGCTGCAGGAGGGTGAGTAGTTGTGACTATAGCTGTTTCAAGTTATTTTGTAGTTTCATTGCAGATGTGGTGCATACCAATTAAGCTGTGCCAGACACACATGTCAAGTTTTGGTCACCTGAGATGGTATTTTACCACTGCCCTCATGCCTATGTTGTTTGCATGCAAAACAAAGAGGATGGTCTGATTTCAACGACAGATGACTTGTGGTTGAAGTGTGAGTTTCAGATGAACAGTGAAACTGTCTTCTAATCCACCTGTGAAAACTGCTTCAGTTTGGGTAGGAGTGCTGCATAGTCACCCAGATCCATGTTTTGGCTGTAATTGTTGGTGAGGGCTACCAGTCACCAGGAAACTCAGTTCTTAACGCAAAATGTGGAGTAAGGAATAGGAGCTGTGGCTCCCAAGATGCTGCTGGCAGGGCAGTTATTCCCAGCCTTCTCATCTGGGCTGCATTCTTGCCTGTAAACACGAGCACGTGCTTGTGTTTGTAGCCTTGCACTTGAGCATGAAACCTTGGAGTCCAAATGCGGCTCATCTCCCTCTTAATTCTCAGGTGCAAGTTTGAAAATGAAATTAAAAACACCTCACCAAATTAGAAAGCCAAGACTGTTATCCTTTCAGGATGATGTATTTCTGCTCAGGGTCTGAAAATGGAAACAAATGAAAGCTGAAATATATCAATTTACATTGTAAATGTAGCATCCAGTCAGTTAAATATTTCCAAATTATTGTCAGTGCAGCACTGTGAAGTTAGCCTAGCAAATGTACAAAACATTTGGCAAGCACTGAGTTTTGACTCTTCTGTTGAGGATTTTATGGCTCAGAAAACAGTTGAAATGGAGCCTTGGCTAGAACCACTTTGGATTCTCTGTGGCTATAGCAAGCAGAAATGGTCATCTGTGGTGCATACTTGGCAGTCTTTCAGGAAGTTGCTTTTCTTCCTCGTGAATTCAAAGGCATATGTCATGGAACTGTCATTATTACAAACACCCGATGAAATTGATCCAAATACTGGTTTACTTAGGTGTACAGTTTTGTTCTTGTCAATGCTTGTCTTCAGTTATTAATGAAGGAGGTGTGACTTTTGCTTCAATTGAGATTATTATAATATACTTCAGACACTACCCCTTTGATAAGGCTGAACCTCAAAAGAATAGTAAAAACAACTTGAAAGCCCAAAAGAGAATGGAGGAAAAATTCCATAAGAAACAAAAGTGGCTTATGAAAATAAGCCGTATTTTTCCAGTGGCTTACTATGATTGTCATCACTAACAAGTGTTTCTATTTTTAGTGTGCTGTGATGAGTGTTTTACAGTTATTTTATGGAATAGCAATTTTAAGCAGGGATGAACTTATGCCAACGTACTGCATCCATTTTTTTTTTTCCTGGAGTTGGAGCTATGCAAAAAATGTTTTGGTTTTTTTTTTTTCCTTACACTTACCTGTTACTCCCATTACATTAATGGGAGTTGTATGGGCTTGAGGAAGAGGACATACTTCAAGGGCTTGCTCATTTTGATTGTGAACAGAATGATTTATTGCCCCTGTTAATGACATAGGAGCCTTGGAAAGTGCTATGCTTCTTTTGTTGTTTTCGGGCTTAAAGTCATACATTTATTCTCTTGAATTCTCATCTGTTTTGTAGTTCAGCTGTTATATTTTTTAATTAAAGATCACCTGGCTTTAAATGAGATGAATTCTTTCAACAGATTAAAAAAGAGAAAAACAACAGAGCCTAACTCATCTGCTTATATAAAAGCTTTAGTAATATGACAATCATTTTAGATAGTTAATGCTCCTTATTCAGCAAAGCACTTAAAGACGTGCTCAAATCTATCAGTTGCCAACAACTGATATGAGAATAAACCTAAAAGTAGCTCATGTATGCAATCTCACTGAAGTAAACAGGATTTTAGTGCACCATTGCAGCTTTGTGGGAGGGGGTGGATTTCGTTAAATGTCACCTCTTCATTATTAGACTGACATTTTATCAGCTAGCATCAACTTTAAAAGTCCTCTCATAAAATACCATTCCAGTGTGGGCAGCGTTATTCAGCCCCCTTTGAAAATCTCCAAATGCAATGAATTCAGATCGTATTTACTGCTTTCTCTTCAGAACATAGAATTTGTTTTCTTCTGCAGAAGTCTGAGGTTTTCTAGAAACAAAGCAAATGATTTCTAAAGCTTCTCTTTCTGTTTGCTGTGGTTGGATTTCAGGTTACAGTTGACCAGATCCTGATTTTGCATTGCAAATAGTAAAGAAAGATGTAGAAGTTTTTCCTTTTGAAGGACAGGGAGGCAGCCAAGATGTAAGCTTCTCCTTTGTTCACGTTTTGATTTTCTTCTCTTTTCAGTAATGTTGAATGTATAAAACTCTTGCAAAGCAGTGGAGCAGATTTTAATAAGAAGGACAAACGTGGGAGGTACGTAGATAATGAAACTCGTCCAAAAAAAGTAAAAATCCATCAGGCAAGGAAGAAAGAATGCCTCACTCTGGGTATGGTGTGTTCCATGAACAATGACAGTAATACAAAGTAGGAGTTTGACATTCCCTGTGAAACTGCTGCTACAGTTATATGCCAAACAAACAGGTGCAGACTTTGTTAAATACGTAAAAGCCATCCCATCTCTTGAGTTTTCTGTTTTAAAAATATCACTAATGTTTTTTGCTTTTCTTACTGCCTGAGTTCTTGTGCTTATGTGCCCAAGACAGCGCCTGGGTTATGATGGGAAGGACTGCTGCTATTTGATATGCTTCCTACCTTCTATTTTTTTTTTCTCCTGTTTTCTCTTCCATATGAAGTGTTGCTAAGAGTGTTGCTATGCCAGGAATGGATTTCACTCTTTGATTGCTGCAGAATGTCTGTCCGGTGTTTTGTTCTGTGCTTTTCAACAAGGCAGATGTTTTCCAAACCAGGTTCCCCAAAACCTACTGGTGGATTTGGAGTGGGAGAAGAGCTGTAGCTGACCTAATAGCACTATTTGTTTTTGGTACATTGTGTCTTGTGTGGCAGCAGATTATGCCATCACACAGTGATAGGTCACTGCTGTGCCCATACAGCCCCATAATGGGTATGGTATCATCCACCCTTAGGTGTAGCAGTGAGGCACATGAACACTATGCTTGGGTTTCCTGCTTCTTATGAAGCTGTAAACAGTGATGGATGTATGTGGAGTTGCTTTAGGTCGGTGAGTAAGGTGAATTCATGTTAAATGGCTGATGACAGTAGCACTGTTTGAACTGAAAACACTGCAGAAATTCTCCGTAACTACTGCTGAGATATCTGGTTCTCCTTTCAGCGAAATGAAAGTACATTATTTTAGGGGACAAATGAATTGAAAATGAAATTAGAATTTTTGTGTAGCAGATAGAGCCTTTGCAAGTTTCAGCCCTGCTGGCAGTTGTCCTGACAATTTAAACTCTCTCTGAATAACATTTAGCCTTTGAAGTGGGTGTGCTGAGCTTCCCCACACAATGCCTTTCTTCTTGGGCATTGGAATTTGTCAGTGATGGGATCCCCCACATCTCTATCCACCTCTGGTGCTGCTGAGCTCAGTCCCAACTGTAGTTTCATTGTCTGGAGTGGCATTGCCTCTGTGGGCTGATGCTGAGCAGCTGGAGTGGGCAGAACTGAACCACAGGAGCTGGGCTTGGCAGGGGCACTGAGGCTCGTGGAGCCAGTGGTGCTGTGGAGTGCCACAGAGCAGGTGGATTGTTGAGGCTGTAGTGAAACCAAATTTACTTTTTTTCCAATGGACGAAGGAGCTTTTAAAGCTTTGATCTTTTGTGCTCATAATAATGACAATATAAAAATGCATAGTAATACTACGCAAGTTAGGCTTAAAAAAGAAGTTTATATATGTGTTGTTTAAAAAAAGAAAGGCAACCGTATGGGAGGGGATAACAAAGCCTCGGTTACTCTGTTCAGCTGGTATGGCTCTCTGAGAACTACAGCAGTTTTCCCAGTAATCGAGGTGCTGCGAGGGCTGTCCTGCCCTGCCCTGACTCCCAGCTGGAGTAACATAGCAAGAATGCAGAGCAGCAGCAGAGGTTCTTGTTGGGAACAGGTTGTTTGCAAGATGCAGAGTGTGGATCTGTATGCTATTAAGCTTGGTAGGAGTATGAAAACTTCTTTGTAACACAGTAATTTGTTAAATTTGCATAACGTTGAATTTTATCATGATAATGTAAAGTGCTGATTTTGACTGCTGGAAGTCTTGTAGGAATGTAGCAGTAGTTGAGGCTTATTGCTATCCTTAGCAGTGCATGTTGGAATACAAGGTAACAAATTGTCACCTATGTTCTAGGACACCTTTGCACTACGCAGCTGCAAATTGCCATTTCCACTGTATTGAGACACTGGTGACCACAGGAGCCAATATTAACGAAACAGATGACTGGGGACGCACTCCTTTGCACTATGCTGCTGCTTCTGACATGGACCGAAAGTAAGAGAGCCTGTTTGTGTTCCTTGTTCAGTGTTTTTCCAAATCAAATATTGTTCTACTCTCCTAATGACTCACTGCCATTTGAACAACAAAAAAATGATCTGGCTGGCACAGGAATTTCTCTCACATTAACTCCACCCTGAATTGCTGTGCGTGTTAGCCAGATCCCCAGGTGATGTGGCATCTCAGCCCTGCAGTTTACCCTTGAAGTAACAAGTGATTTTACAGTCCCTCTGTCCTAAGGAACTACATACTGTCTTCTTTCTTCTTCTGTGTGGTTTCCTCATAAGGGGAAGTTCAGAGTTTTGTGTCTGCTTTGTAAATCCATCAGAAGGAATGGAAAAAGAGACAGCAGAAGGGATTTGCCCAGGTGGACTGCAGTGATAGCTGGCTGTTCTGATAGACTTTCTGGCAAAAACAAGATAGATCTATCCATCACTCTCTCCACTGTCAGAGCTGTTAAAACTCTCACCCTCTCCCAATAGGTTGCTTTCTAGAGTCTAAAAAGTGAGAGGCTTTGGGAATATCTTTTGGCAGAATGCTGAACTATTCTTTTGAGAAAAGTTTGGAAGGGGGAAAACAGCTGCAAAACTTAAATATCCTGAGGTTACTGACTAAAGTTTCTGCATATTTTGGCAGTCTCTTTCCTATAACATACTCCGTGAAATGGACTCAATTATTCTGTTTGTTGTCTCTTTAAACTGTTAGGGACCTGTATTTATTGTAAATCATCCCATGCTTATCTGTCTCTTTCCTTCAGACTCTCAGGAACTATTTTTCTTGGTTTCTTATATAGCGAGGTCTGGTTAAAAGGAGGGAACAAAAACCAAGTCAAAAAATAAAAAGTGTGGCTTATTTCCAGCAGAATGCCACCCCGAAAACACTTTGGGAAGAATTCTTAAGCTTGTAGCAGAGGTTTGGATGCTGTGTGTGCATGTCGGTAGATTCTTTGTCATTTGCTTCATTTGCCTTGGTATCAAAAATGTCTTCCCTATCAACATAAAACCTGAATGGTGCTGGTAAGAAGGCTTCAGGATCTTCAGAGGGCTGTTCTTGGCATTATAACCGGAGTAGGCTTGTATGAAGGCTTTTACCACTGTCTGTTTCTAATTAAAGCTTGCCAGGGTGTGATGTTATTTGGGGTTTTGAGAACTGTGATTCAGTGTGTATTTTCAGCTTTTGACTCTGTATAGGTTATGCTCCTGCGTGTAAACAACCTCTTGGCTAACTTTAGGATATTGTTGCTTCCAATGGTAACTTTCAAATAAATAAATAAATCTTAGTTTCTAACAATCATACTCTGAGCATTGACAGGAATGTTTGGCCTTCTTTGCCCTCAGAATCTAAACCTAAATTGATTCTGATGTTGTCTTCTCATTAAATTTTCCAGTTGGAGATGTTTTGGAAGAAGCCTTGTTAGATGAAAAGTTGTTTACAGTCCATGATTTTGTAGGTCAGCATTTTTGGGTTTTTTTTTCCTGCCGAACAATAGCAAACTCTCAAAGCTGGACAATCTTAGTCCAAAGAATATTCAAAAACATTTAACTTTGAAGGTGAGCAGTTAATGATCAGAGAGTAGTCTTTGTACAACCACGTTGCCCTACTGTTTCAGCTGATTTGGTAAGTGTTGTTGCTTATGGACTGCAGAAAGTACCCCTTTCCTGCAGTGGAAACAACATAAGCATTTACATTAAATAGATTATTCAAGTTTAGGAGTATGCATTGTTTCTCCTGATGATAGCTTACTTGGTTCAGGGAATGTTTTATTGGGATCTCACTAATCTGTTGTTAGCTGAAAGTAAATGTAGATAGGGCTTTCGTTTATTATGCAAGAAGTTTGGAAATCTGCTCAGTGCAAAGTTACCTCCTCTGGCTTTTCTGAGTCTGAACATCTTGTTTCAACATTGTATATCTATAGACGGTACTCATGTACCATGTTAGGAATTTTTTATTGATAAATAAGATTTCTTTTTGAGTTAGTGGACATCAGACAGACCCAGATTTGTGCAGCAGTCTCTCGCTGTGAGCATCCACAGGGGGGGAAAAAGAAAAAGTCAAATCTTGAAAATACACACAGGAATTAACCTGATAAAGAAAAAATGTACTATTCCTCATTGTGCAGAATCCAGTCTGTAATATGAGTGTTACATAGGGATTGAATTTAGTGAACTGTTCTCCTTCAAACCTTCCAATGGTATGTAGGAATTGGGAAGCATGCATTCTGTGTTGGCCTTGGTGTCCAAGGACATTCATAACCACAGGCTCATGATTGTAAGCTCTCAGATCACCGTCTTCTGGCTGCCATCCACCCAGCTGGGAAGCAGAGATACAAAAAATGATCCAGGTGTGCAGGAGTATGAAGACATGCTAAGCTATTTTGAGGAATCCAAAGAATCTGACCAGACATCTGAGAATCTGAGAGATCTCACAGTGCTGCCAAGACATTTCACAGAATGTGAGAAGAGTCAGCATCACAGCTAAAGCAGATCAAGGATAGACTAATTCAATATTGGTAGCTAACCAGTTCCTGCTAGAAACCAGAATTTTCTGGTGGCTTTTTTTTTTTTTTTTTTTTTTTTTTGCACTGGCTTGGAAGATGATAAACTTCTGTGCTGTTGTTGTCTCCACTGTTTGTAAAGTATATTAGCTGCAGATCCAAGTAGCACGCTCACTAAACTTATGTAACTTTTTACTTCTGGCTGGAAGAGGTCAACTCCATGCAGAGGAGATTGGGGATGGGTGGCACAGTGCATCATAATCACTCGTATTTTGAAAATAAGTTGCATTTTTCTGTCATTTATGCAAAGAAGAAAGAATATTTTAGGTAACTCCCATGAAAATGCTGAAGAACTTGAAAGAACCAGTGAAATGAAGGAAAAAGAAGCTGCATTGTAAGTTTGGTGTCAATAAAGAAGTTGAACTTCATTTCTGGAGAAAGCCATTGCTTTGTGCTGCAGCTTACACCCTGCTTTTGCTCATTTGTTGCTTTGCTAGACACAATGCTTGGCTTCAGTGGGGGCTAACCTGAAGAAGAAAGCTCTTTGCTCTCTTTTGTGCGCATATTCCCTAATATTTCTGCTTCTGTGCTTGTTGCTCTTCCTTAATGGAACATAAACAGCTTCAGTAATTTAATAATTCATCAGTAACATGCACTGTTTTATTTTAATACTTCGCACTAAGTATGTATGTTGCAAAGATGAGTTAGCTAATGGCTGCTTCAATGTATTTGCTTGGATTAGCATTTTCATATAGCTGCATATAGATTATGTCACATTTTAAAAATCCCGTTTTTTGTATGGCAGCTTATAGTCACTGAAAATTGCAAGTTATTAAAGAAAGTAATAATGACAAAATGATGATTTCCTGCTGGTATAGGAAAAAATAATAGGGGCTGTGAAGAAAAGATGGAATCTTTTGGAAAAGATAATTTTAAAAAAGCTAGAAAATAAGGAAGTATATTTATATACATACTTGTTTGGAAATTAGCTCAGTAAAGTCTAATTTTTATTTTGCCATGGTGTTGGCCAATGGTGGGGCCAGAGAATTTGCATATAATAGCAGTTCTGGCTTTCTGAAATGGGCTGTTTACATCATGGTACTGTTTTCTTTGAATCTTTTAATAGAAGGCCATTTCAGAATCTGGAGTAGCAGCAAAGGTTGGGTTTCACATTGTTTCTTAGGAAGATCTTCAAAGATGGGGGGAGGTAATTTATGTTAAAACAAAAAATAAGTTGAATGTGGGGAGCAGTTGGTGAAAAGGTGGGAAAACAGTAAGTGCTTTGAAGGGCTGATAGAAATACCAAATCTCAGCTGCTCATCTGCAGTGCCACTCCTACTTGCAGTGAGGGAGAAATCTGTTAAATATTGAGAGTTCTCATTTGAATTAATGAATTGTTCACAGGTGTCTGGAGTTCCTTCTACAGAATGATGCCAATCCATCCATCCAAGACAAAGAGGGGTACAACACTGTGCATTACGCTGCTGCGTACGGACACCGGCAGTGTTTGGAACTGGTGAGTGCTCAGATGGTTGAGGGGTCTCTTATCTGCTGATACATATATGTGTGTGTAAGAATGTGTCAGTATTGTGAATTCCCCTAACGATTGTGATCTGAGTCCTTTGGAAATCAGTGGGTCTGTGAAAGCCCGCAATAAAGTATAATAAATATGCAACCAGGAACATCTTAAAAATGTGGTAATTTCATCGAACCAGGCTTTGTTCAACAAGCTGGTGCTTAACTGTTGAACGTGAGAGGAGCTCTGGTTGTTTTTACCATGATCAAAATGTTCCCAGTGTTTGTGACAGTTCTAAGGAGTAGTTCCCTGTGTGTGGGGATGTGTGTGCACTTTATCAGGCTTGTATGCTGACAGCTGTTGTTAGCTGCATACCTACAGTATTTTTCCCTCTGAAGAAACAGTAACGGTGCTGATAAACCACAATCAACCTTGTAGGCCATGTGGCTATTTTCTTTGTCAGTGTGTTTCCACTGCTGTTGCACCTGAGTGATTAGAAAATGCATCTTACAAGAAGCCAAAAATGTTCAGCCAAATACTGGATTTGAGAGATGCACAGTGTGCATTTATAGCAGACTGGGGCTTGTAAATAAATAAATCCATAAAGGAGTTGTGAATACGGATGTTACTGAACAGCTTGTTATACAGGGGGATCCAATGCTGTTGGGTCCCATATAAATTGTCTCTAAATGCTTTAAAAAAAAAAAAAAAAAAAGAAGCTGTAATTAGAAAGTTGTATAGGTGTTCAGAGTGCTGCATGTTCCATGTTTTATGTTGTTTGGTTTGTTCTTTTTCCATTAAAGAGTTAAAGTGCTTAATAATTGAAGAGGACTTGTGCACAAACGTGCTGCCTTCATCCCACGTTGTACCAGTGTTGTCAGTTGCTGCCACCTCTGGGAGATCCTGCCCAGCCCTGGTTACAGGAGCCAGGAAGTGCTGCCTGTAATTGTGCTGGGGCTGCCCTGGGTCACAGCTCCAGGTTAAAAGCCTTTTAACTCCCACCTGCACGCACAAATATAATTAGGACACTTGGAAGGTCACTGCTGCTTTGTTGCTTGTGGCAGATTTCCTTGCTGAGCACCGTCTCCTGGAGCTACTCTCATGTGGCTCTGCCCCACAGAGCGGTCCTCTCCTGCACCCAGTGTGGGTTTGGAGCAGAAGCAGATGTTCTTGTCATTTGAAGGGCATGTATGTCGTTTGTTCTGTGCAGTGTACAAGCCTATGCTTGTATGGGTACACCAGAATGTTCTGCAGCCTCGCTTATGTCTTATCACCAAATTGTGTGAACAGAGCTCTCTGCAACAGTGTCTTCTCTTTCTACCTTGGTATTGCAGCCCCTGTGTGCTCCTAGGCGGGGAGCAAGCACAGGGCAAGGTCTCTTCTCTTTTCTTGCTGCTGGGCACATTTTCTCACAACGTATCAGTTACAGACCTGCTGTCAGTTCCCAGTGTTACTTAGGCATGCCAGACAAACAAGAGCTGAGAATGCAGCACATACAGGAGGTGTTGTGTCTCTTTAGTTTTGAGGGGTGACACGCAACCCATGGGTGAGAGACAGCAGTGCAGCAAATGTTGTGTACTCATATGGAGATTTCAGTGTTGTTCCATGTTAATCCTCGCGTATCTGTGACCAAAGCTGCAGTATGGTAACCAAAGGCCAAGGGTCACTTGAAGAGTTACAGCCCTACAGCATGTTTTTCGTACACTTGTCAATGACCATTTATGTCCTATGCTGTCTACCTGAGTGCATTATGTGGACCAGGATTTTGCCACTGTGTTGAGAGGTTGACAGACATCTCATTTTGTCTCTGGAATACAAAAGATTGAGCATTCTGGCAAGCAGCTGTGCTTGGTCTGCAGCAGGACCTGGGCTTGCCATCTTTGTACCCCATGTCAGAAGGGACTGATTCTGTTTTGTTCAGTGAGCAGTTGTCCCTTAGTTCTGATGAGTTACAGTGTCCCAGGTTATATTTGTATGATTATATTCAGTAACAATAATGAATTGATACAGGCAGTCACTTTCACATTGATTTTTGTTTTTATTTTCTTCCCTGCATTGCTTATATTCGAAGTGTCAGGTGAGCTGGGACCAGTCTACAGTGTTGCTGTGAGCATGTTTTCAGTTGTTCTTGCTCAAGGAATAGTGGGAACTCAACAGTGCCAATCCCAGTCTAAATATGTCTGTAAATAGATAGAGAGAGGTTTTGTTTTGGCTTCACACATGTAATAATAGATACTTGAGTATCCAAGTGTTAACCTTGAACCCATTAATCTATATCACAGGAGCTGTCATGTGGAATGTTCCTTCTAAAATATTTTGCAGTCTCCTCCTAAAGAAGAGATTTTTCAGGCAGGGTTATTGAAATCAAAACATTTTTTTTTTCAGTGCCAAATTAACTGTTATTTTATTGTTTTATCCCTTGAGTAAATATTTTTAGTTTATTATTGGCATCTCAGGCAAAAATATCTGGGAATTATTTTCCCTTGTCTGACAAGACAGTTCTTTATAGGCATAAAACTGTTAGGGAAAGAAGTCCATTTAAAATAGGAAATTTTGAAAATGATCAAAATTAAGGCAAAGTGGTGCAGTGCTGAACTTGATTTCTGTGAGCAACAGTTACTAGTATTTCTCTATATGTGCAATATCATGCTCAAGGGATACATTAATGCATCTTTTTTTAGTGTTGTGGACCTCGTCGAGTGTATCAGAGAGCTTGTGAGCCTAATGTTTTGTCCCTCCTTCCTTCCTGTTTTTTGTAACAGGAGCCTGAATTAACCTATTTCAAAATAAATGATCACTTAAAAATCTGCAGAAGGCAACGCAGTGTCTGGTGAAGTTTCCTTAGCTCTGATGGGGTCTGATGATTACTTTAAAGATCATAGCTTCTCAGCATGACAAAGTATTTACACTTCTAAGTACGGTTTTGGAAGAACTGATTTACCTACAGAATTACGTTTTTATTTTTTGCCTTATGTTTTTCCAGTGAGCCCAGTACCTGGGAGAAACGTAGCTGAAGTTCTTTGTGGGAAGTGCAGAGGTACAAGGAGAAAAAAGAATTAAGAGTAAAAATGCCATCTCTTTTGGCACAAGAAAAAAGGTGTGTTTTTGTGTGTTCGACCACAGAGCTCAATGCCTGAAGCTCTTCTCTGGAGGACCTTTAGGCTGCCTGGAATATCGCTCTGCAACGGATGACGTGATGTTGCTAAAAAGAGAACAGTGGAAGCAGATTCTTGAATTCTTTCTCCATCTGTAATGAGCCATTCATAAAGACTGAATGGTGGGCATGTGTGCTTGCCAGCAAGTGAAGCTCTGTCTTTCTCATGTGCTTTCATACTTCCCACAATATAACCTCGTGTTTGTTTAGATTGGGACTGACTTTGGTGTTTGATAGTCAGGGATGTTGTTCAGGATTGCTTGCTGGTATGTTAGAGTTGATCATGTCAGTGAACACAGTAGTTAGGAAGAAAAATATATATTTTTAATTGAAATGATTTATTACAAAATCCTTGTTACCATGAAAAGAGTAGTGTTTAAATTGTAATTGCAAGTTAAAATGCATTGTGGAGGGCCAGTCAGACCCTATATGCTGGTAAGAATATGTTTTGATGTCAAGACAAAATTAATGAAGGGACAGTCTTTTTGCCAGTCTTTTCGCTGACTGTAAGTATCAGTGGTTAATTTTCTCTTAAACTGCTCTTCTCCGTATCTCATTAGCAAATGAAATTCACTTTTGTCCAACAGAAATTGAATTGGCACAGTGGCCGATTCTCTTAAGGATGAGAGGAGGGCATGGTTTAATGGAAAACCATGCCTGAGCTGTTATTCCACATGGAGTGCAGAAATTTGACATTTTCTCTCCAGTTAGTTGGTACAATTAGGAATTGCAGTGCTTATTTTTCATGAAGAAAACACCAAGTAAAACTCCAAAAAAACATAGGCCAAGATTTCAAATAGACTCCTGCATGCAAAATTGAAGGAATGTTACATGAAGTATAATTTCTAGGAATTCTGAATAAATGTAAGCATGTATTTGGATGACTGCTTAGTTAAGGGCTGTTATCAGTACCAGCTGGAGCTGACATGTGAGTGTGGGCCCCTGTGTGTGCAGCTCTCAGTGCATCACAACAAGGGACCCTTTCTGTCAAGTCCACTACCATGCACACCTTTCTTGCACGTTTTTCTTAGCAGAGAAAGCTTGAAGTCATTAATTCTAGTGTTTTGTTTTCCTTTTCCTAAAAGGAGAGTGCAAAAGAAGATATGTACATATGTTCAACATGTAACCACTGGTTAAATTATCAATTGGAGTCAATGCACTTTAGAGATGCCAATATATGATAGCTTATATCAGAAGCTAAACTAAAAATCTTCTAAGAGTCAAAATCGGGATGCTAATGCTGCTTGTGAACTTTGTGCAAGTGCAGGAATTTGCCATCTGCACCACAGTGGCAGTTTGGCTCCTAGTTAGCAGTATTGCCCAGGATCTTCTGGAGGGCTGTTTTCTGTCTGACAGATTTGGGGTGTTTTCTTCTTCTTCTTCTTCTTTTTTTTTTTTTTTCCCGACAGGGAGAGACAGGGTGTTAACATCTGCTGTCTTTTGTCAGAGAGTAACAAGGTCATCACAGAAATGCAGGGGATAGTTTCCCTTCAGGCATGGACTTGTGCTGTTGCCCTATCCATGAGTGTGTGTGGTATTTCAGTGTAAATGTGTACAGGATATCCAACTCTTTCTAATATACTGGATCCAGTGGGAAGGGTGTATGGCATTGCATTAGACAGTATAGCTCAGGGTGCTGGGATCTTCGGGCTGCAATCAGCATTAATAGCACCCAGCTCTGGTGCTTTGAAGAAGTTACGTGTGGGTGTGGAAGGGATGTGTATTTAAACGTAGAAATTGTTTTACTGAAATAGGAAAGCTCTCAGTGAAAAGTCACTTGAATGTCAGTGGTGGTTAGATGAAGCCTTGGACGTAGCTATGGGTGGCGTGCCTGGTGGCTGTGTCTGGGGGGTAGGTGCATGCTGTTTTATACAGAATCATGCTTTCTCTTTTATTCTACGATTTGAGACAGTACCCAGTGTTACAGTGGTCTGGTTCAAAGCTACATCTGATGTCTTCACTTTAAAAGTGTAGCTTAAAGCTTTTATGTGTGATGAAAGTATGATCTTCTTTACTTTCTAATAGTAGTTTTAAATTACAGAGATAGTCCATGAAGCTATATTTTTTTAAACTAGAGATGAATATTAGAATTTATTTTAGTTTATAAGGACAATCGTATAAACTATCCTGAGTCAGCAAATTCCAAGTCAGAGTGGGGAAAAAAAAAAAGTAAAATCTAATGGAGTAAAATACTCCACACCATATTTTCCCGTGTAATCCTGTATTATAAGCACAAAATAAAATCAAACAGCGAGTCTTCTTATGTCTGTAAATACTCTTACTGTACAAATAAAGCTGTGAGATCTGAATGCTATTAATCTTTGTGTGGAGCAGGAGGAAAGAGTAGCAGCCTTGTAGTGCTATTAGCCGGTAACAGTGGAACTGAATAATTGATGTTTTGTCTTGTTTTGTCTTCATCTCACTCCCAAAGCATCAGATTCCTGAGTATGGAGGAGACTTCACAAAATAAATAATTACATACAGCACTGAACAGTGCTTTTATGAGAAATGCAGGGTAGAACTGGGGATGTTTACCTTCTAAGAGGTGATGACCTAACCAGAGAGGACAGTGCCCACCACTGTCACTGGCAGCACCTGCACAATTCTGTCAGCACTTAAAATCTGCAGACAATTAATTGCAGACAACTAAATTGCAGAAATGTAATAGTCTAAAAGGCATTATCTTAATAGCACAAGAAATAAGACACAAGGTATGCTGGGATCTTCCTCACTCAGCCAGCTGTGACTGTGAGCTGTTGGTAATGCACTCTTATTGTCTCTTTTGAGTGATGGGCTCTGGCCAACTTGCAGCAGGCAGGTATCTCACTGCAGCTGGCATGCTTGGGTTGTTGAGAAATAAATTCACTTTTTTTTTTTAATTTATAAAGCAGATGCAGCATGGGTAGATTTGCACAAGGGTGCTCTAAGATGGAAACTAATGCTAATGGAATTAGAACCCTGAGGAGAGTTTTGTGTATTCTTACAATAAGTATATGAAATGTATTGTAAATGCTTTCTTAGAACCATAGAGATTCTAGTGAAGCTGCAGAATTTGCCTCGTAACTTGCACCTGGTACTTTTTGTCTATGAGTGTGATGTGTATCCTTCACGTGAATTAGTTTTACTTGCGAGCTGCACTTGATGAGACAAACTAGAAAATCACTAGTCATGTGCCCTTGATCTTCTTTTATAATTTCTCTTCTTGCACTGCTGGGCCACGTATCTGGGAGCAACAAGATTTACTCTCAAATTCTCGTTTATTCTTGACTTTATGACAAAGGCATTCAGTCTTGTGAGTAATAAGCTCATCAAGCTTAGTCTGCATTAGTCTAAGCTGCTTTAACTAAGCCATTGGGATGCCTTTTGTGAGGAGCTCTCCGATGCTGTGATTTGTTCCTTTGGAGCCTTCTTTTTGTCAATTTTCTGTTTTTGTTGTGGGTTTTTTTTGTTTGTTTGTTTTTTTCCCACCTATTTGAAAGGCAGTTATCTGCCTTATTTCAGAAGTTTTATGGAGCCCTCTGACAGGTTAAGGAAAGTATTAAGATTTTGATTCCAGCATTTCAGCAGGTGATGATCAACGTAGTTCCAACTGATTAAATTAGTCTTCTGTGCTCACCTTATGGACTCACAGTAAAGGTCATTGTTGAGCAGACAGGGGAACAGGCTTTGTACTTGTATTTGGATATCTTTTAGTTCATTTGCTCAACAGAGAAAATCAGTATTAAAATAATCACCTACTTAGAGCTTGTTTGGAGTAACTGAGAATCTGTGACCATGTGTTCAGAGTTACCACTTAATCCTGTTTCCATCCATCTAAAATACAAGAGAAGAGCGGTATTTTAAATAGGAGGTCTCTACGTGTGGTCATAACAGATGCGTTTTTTTAACTCTGCCCCAAATGTGCTAAAAAAGTGGTCTGCACTTGTTTTTTTTTCTTCCTTATCTTCAAGGTTGGATTAGAATTCATATTTCATATTAATAAACACACTCACTTGCTTAGGAGTAATATTTGCATCAGCATGCTTTCTTCTCTGTCCAGATACTTTAATTTACAAATAAACGAAGTTACTGGATATTTTTCTTTCCTTCTTTTTCCTTTTTGTCTTTGTAGTAGGCCGCAGATTACGTCCTTGTTTAATACACAATTTACAATGTTCTGGAAAAAATTATCCTTGATATAGGTCCCTTAAGGGCTGATTTATTACACTGACATTTTAGGCAAATATGAGTTGAGTATATACCATCATCTTGTGGTACAGGTTGCGTAATTTCTGTGCCTACCATAGGATTTCACCAGCCTCTTCGGACAGTGTTCCATGTTGGCATACCGTGGAGTTATCCAAATCGTTACCACTCCACTTTTTCAGTCTTTGAGTTAATTAATTACTCTCTCTCTCTCTCAAAAAAAAAAAAAAAAAGTTTGAAAGACTTATTTGATACTATAAAAATGTTCCAAGTCGCTTGTCACTGTCACACTTTTCTTACATTTTGCAGTCTCTGGTTATCAATTTTTTTTTGGAAAAGATTAATTGCCAGTCACAACGCATTTTGGAGACTAACTCTTTGAGTAGTTTTCAAGTAAAAATGCCTTGCATGCCAGTAGTAGTGCTACTCAAAAGCACTGAATTCACAGTATTTTGTCAATACTGTGTGAAGTTTTCTTTGCAGCTGCAGTGGGCTAAGTTGCCAGGGTTCGTGTGCTTCTGTGGAGGGGTGCTAGTCACAGTAATTCAGTAGTTTCTCATTCTGGTTGGGCAGGAAAGCCCTGTTTGTAAGTCTTAAAAAGCTTTGGGATCCCTTGTAAGGTTCCCTATGTAAGGAAGTTCTGCTTTGATAAATGATAAAAAAGGCTTTGAAATTGCTAGCAGCTTTGTTCTAATTATTCCCGACCAAAATTATGTGTCAGAATTACCAAAAATGCTGAATCAGAAATGACTTACATATGCATTACCTGTGTATTCATGAAAAAGCACTTTTCCAATGCAAAATGACTGAGGATTTTACTCCACAGATTATTCCTTTTACTGCTCCTTTCTCACACAACAAATCTCTGTGATTCAGGGAAGATAATCGGGTAAAGATGTTAATTACAGGCTTTCAAATTAGTTTTATATCTCTATCCTATAGGGGAAGATGACTTAGAAATACTTTACCATAAATGTAAAGTACTTACTCCTCACTGCCCTTCGGTATTCACTGTAGGCATCTGAGAATTCTTTGTTGTCTGCTGAATCGTGAAAACTTATCCCAAATTATATGAGAATGTTTTAATTCTTTTTTCTTCAATTTTCAGCTTCTAGAAAAAAACAACAATATGTTTGAGGATTCGGATTCTTCAGCTACAAAAAGTCCTTTGCATTTAGCTGTAAGTATGACAACATATGTTAAGTGTTTGATCATCATCTCAAAGAATAATTCTTTAATCTTTGTCTTTGAAGCAGGTTTAATCATAGACTTGGTTTTGAAGCAACTAGGAAGGAATGTAGGCCTAGCTGTAACAAAAACAGGTTCTGAACTGGAATTGTTGAGTTTCTGGCAGTTGAAGGTCTTTGCTTTTATTGATTATAACACTCAGGTTGTAGAAGAAGAAACTGAAACTTAAGTGAAATTAAATGGCATACTACAGATTTTATTTACAACTAGTTTATAAAGTTGGAGCTGGCGCTGACGCCTGTGGCTCTGATGATGGAGTGGGATGCTCTCCAGCAGACATGTGGAGAAATTGTCTGGTGCACAGCTAAGTGTGGGAATGCATGCAGTGTGTCCACTGCCTGAACACCCTCAGAGTAAAAATGTTTTTTTATTGTATTTAAATATATTTTCTTGTGTTTACATTTGTGCCCATTGCATGCCTCTTGTCCTGTCACTGGGCCAGTCAGAACTGCTCTGACCTGGTGTTTGAATTTTCTAAACATCATCTAAGGGAACAAGAGCCAGAAGTTGGTTTAAAAGGGACTGGGTTTGTTACTAAGCTGTTTTCTCAGTTCTTGGTCTAACAGTGAAACAACTGCTTGGCCCCTGCTCGGTTCTGTTCTTTTGAACTTCTGAGAATCGTCACTAGGAGCAAGCTGCTTCCTCAGTACTTAACCTTGAAGATTGGTGTCTGTTTGGATATTTCATATTTGTATTTCTCTTCTGTTTTTGTTAATTTTATCAATTCTAGGAACATGTTGATACATTTATGTATAAACAAATCTGAGATTCTGTTAGGCTGACAGCAAAGAGGACAGAGACTACAAAACTAAATGAAGTATTTCCACTTTCTGGAACTATCCATTATATTTTTGCAGCACTGTTTGTGTAGTCAGTCCAAATGTGACTGTTGGTCTGGAAGTGCATCTACTTGTCCACCACAGTTGTTCTACCAAGTGATTCCTCTGGCAGGAATACTCTAGGAAGCATCAGATAGAAATAGCTGGTCAAGGTTGTATACGTTAGTACTGGCACTAGAATTTGTTTTTGGAATTGTTTTCATTCAGTTGAGATCAGTAATATACTACATTAAATGCCTATCTTAAAGAAACAGCAGATGTATTTATTTTGACACAGTCTGGTGATAATCCATGTGACTTCTGACCAGCATCACTCTAGTGAACCTAATTTTTGAAGCAACTGTTTTCCTGAAAGTCACAGTAAAGCCTGGAAAATGAATTTTTGATTTGCCTGTGTTCAAGTGAAGTCATTGCCTGAAATTCCCCACCTTGAGCTGTATTCTAATACAGCAAAGCAAATAAAAAATCATAATTTCTGTCTGTGAACACTAGGAATTTTTGAGACTCTTGGCTACATGTAGCAATGACAGTGTAGTCTGGCAAATCCTTTCAAGTTGAAGAGTCATGAGAAGTCAAGAGACTGTCATTTCTGTTGTGTTCGAGACCCACAGTGACCGATGTGATTCATGTTCTATCTGAAAGTCTTTGAAAGACAAGACTTGTGTTCCTTACATGACTCATTTCTTATTTCTAGGCCTATAATGGTCATCACCAAGCCTTGGAGGTGCTGCTCCAATCTCTGGTAGATCTGGATATTAAGGATGAGAAGGGACGCACTGCTTTGGACCTGGCTGCATTTAAGGGACATGCAGAGTGCGTGGAAGCTCTTATCAGCCAGGGTGCTTCTGTCACTGTAAAAGACAATGTCACCAAAAGGACCCCCCTGCATGCTTCAGGTGAGTGTGCTCTTGTGTTACACTTGTGACATAAAGCCTATAGTATGCATGCAGCCAACTTCAGCTACCTACTGTCCCTATATTTCTCCTAAATAGAAGGCGATTTTGATGTGTATTGAGGAGATCCTGCAATTAACTCTGTCATTCTCATGGTCTTTCACCTCTGTCCCATGGTTCAGTTCTCCCTCACAGAGACCCCTCCTTTTCCACATTCTGTTACTGCTCTTCCCTTGCCAAGCATTAACATTTCTTTAACGTTCCTCTGTTACACCTACTCTAAGATACGGGGTGCTTCCAGTACAGCACTTTCACTTAATGATTCTTTAGCCAGAAAAGGTAGGAAGAGAGAACAGTTGTTTCACTGTTGAAAACAAATAAGTGAAAATACAGGCAGGATTTGGTGGCAATGAAATTGTTCTGTGCTCAAAACCTTCAGCCTGTTTCAGTGGCAACATTGCAGAAATTCATCCTCTTTCAAATGTTATCCTCCTCCTGAGCCAGCCTGTGAATTTGCTGCTGGTAAGAGTTGCTCCATTCTTCTATGTTGAGTACTACGTGTTGCACAATTAACTAGAAAATGTAGAATTTGCCATTTATTTAAGGGTTATTATTTAATATGTACTTGTTGGTTAAACACACAGCAGTGCCTGAGGGAATATTGCTCCTCTGGCTGTTACTCAAGGACTCAATACAGCCTAGCAGTGACCTCTAGTGGGAAGAAAAATGAGTACTTTATTAGACAGTATTTTTAATTCTCAGACTCAGTTGTTTTTCTGTGTATTTTTTCATCTTGCTCAGAATAAAATGCACACACATCCCCTAACATCATTTTTCTCTGTGTGCATGCATGTGATCATATATGTGCAACCTGGAAGCATAAGGTCAAGCAGATCTATATCAGTTTTGCCTGCAGTACTGAAAAAACATGTGCAATAGCTCTTCATAGCATACTAAAAAATGCCTTCTGCCCCTTACATTTTGCATAAAACTGAATACATTATTACTCGTAATAAGCTAATCTTATAGAGATGTGCTGACAGTGTATAAATCAGAAGTTTGAGATTAGAATTGGGGTTTTAAGTTTAAAAAAATTATCAGAATACAAACAAGAAGTTATTTTAATCTGTATTGAAACGAAGTAAGGTAAATGTGTATTTAAAAAGAAAAAGAAAATAAAAGAAAATAAAAAAGGTAAGCAAAAAAAAAAAAAAAAAGGCACCAAGCAGGAAAACCCTATCCATGAGAATAAAAAGAATGATTTGGAAAACGTGTGCATTAAACAGCAGGGAAAATACTGCACTGGGAAGTTGATTATTTGAACTTTGAGAAAATGAAGTTTACCACTGTCATGAATTTGGAGGATTTTGAATGAGAGTGCACATTGGGTAAAAAATCCATTCAGATACTGTTTAGGACCTTCCACAAGAGCTGTGCAGAATTCTGAGCAGTCAGCAACGGAGCAAAACTTCCATCTCCACCTATTACAAATAGCTACTAGAAATCCTATGCTTTTTGTTACAGTGTTCTGTACCATTTTGCTTAGGAGTGCTTAACAAACAATGATATCACCTGTTGGAAACTGCATAGTGCCACAGTGATATTCAGTGTCTTATGTTTGCAGTGAAATTGTAAGAGGTAAATTGGCATATTTTGAGAAATCTAACAGAATTCTTGCTGAATGAGTTGCACACACAAATCAAAACTTACATGCATTTACTGTCCACTGGGAAGAAACAAGAAGGCGTGTGCCCATCCCCTTAACAGTGTCTGCCTTCATTCCTTCTTATTACAGAAGTGGCATTGCTGAACACAACAGCTGAGGCTTGAACCTATGGATTAGATTACATGACTTTGCAGAGCTCTGTTCAGCAAATGGATTTGTGACTTCAGTAGACCAATAATTCACCTAATGAAGTGTTTCTTTTTTGTGTCTTTCCCCTCAGGGAACAGACTTCCTTTGACCTCATAACATGGAGAATTTCCTTAGTCTAAATTATGTGTCCCCTGTATGATTTTATTACCACCAGACTTTCTTCTCTCTGGCCTGGGGGATCCACTGCAAATGTTTGCCTAGTGTAGCGTTGTAGCTCAGTTGGCAAAAATGATGTTCCCTGCAGGGTGTGTAGTGCTTAGCAATTGTTGGATTAGCTCTGAAGACTTTCTGGGAGTATCTGCTCTAAAACTCATTTACCAAAATGTTTCTCAGACATCGGGGTGAACAAGTTTTGATTTCTCTTCCTCCTGCTGGGTGATTGAACTGATTCTTCTTCTTTTTTTTGTTTCCCCTGTGAATCACTTATTCATCATCCCTGCAGAAGTGTTTACATGATATGCATATGATATTACTTAGTGGTAAAAAACTAAAAAAAGTCTTTTATTTTTTCTTTGAGTAGAGCAACTAAGATTATTTTTGGAAGAGTGATTTAAACGTGATGATGTGCACTCATTTCTCTGCCAGAATGATGTGACATAGGTGGAACCCAAGGCTTTTGCCTCTGCATGTAGGGTGTAGGCAGTGTGAATGCATGACTTTCTGCAAGAAGGACATAATTTCTGTGTACTGAGTACAGGAATGACTGGTTTTTAAAGAGGAAATTCTTGTTCTGTTCATCCTATGGGTCGTATAAAGCTGAAGCCTTTAAGCCAGCTGACAGACAGATGGGCTTTCAGTATTTGGTTCTGCAAAATGTAGAACCTTAAAGCTGTTCTTCAACATCAGTAGGTTGTATTTTAAAGAGCAAACCCTGTTTTTTGACACGTAGCCGTGGCTTCAAATGTTAAAGTAGAAAAACTGGGAAAAAGAAAAAAAAACAAGGATTTTTGTTTCTGTGGTTGGTCCTCTGGCCGTGCAAGCAGCTAACGTGGTCACGTGCCATCACCTCCTTGCTGACTGAATAGAAGAGTCTCATCAGAGTTTTGTTAACTAATGAAGATCCCAAATAGGGCTTAGAGGGGAAAAAGAAGCAGAATGGGGTAAAGCAGTCTTTTGGTTATAGAATATCAGCAGTAGTGGTGACTTTGTGTACTGAACTTCAGTCACCTTGAATATGCCTGAGAGTCAGAGAAGTTTCTCTGCAGCAAACCGGAGTGGTGTGAAGCAATCCAAATGGGCTGGAGAGGTCTTGTGCAGTAGCCAGTGAGAGTGTGATTGAGCAGCCTGACAGGGAACCCGTGTTTGAGCCTGAGGGACAAAAGCAGAGGCTCAATAGCTGCCTTTTGAGGAGGCATTGCTCTGAGGCTGCCGTGCTGCTCTCCCTGTGGCTACCCCACAGCTGTCCGTTGTCACCCTGGAGGTCACTGGGGAGCAGAATGTGGAAGTAATGTGCTTCCTGGAATACAAAATGTGCAACACTAGCCATTCTCTGCAGATGTTTCTTTTTAAAAACAAAAACAAAACAGCACTAAGGAACCCTCTTGTACAGCTCACACAATATTAATGAGCCTCACCGAGAACTTCCCAAGGTGTTTCAAAACTGGTTCCAGAAAGCCTTGTCTTCCCGCTCACGCTGAGAGATTTTGGAATGCTGTCTGGACTGGCAGAAATCTTCTCAGTGGTGAGAATCACAGTTTCTGTTTTGCTCATTCAGGATTTTTGTAAGAAAGGAAAGTAATACTTGTCTTACTGAGGAAAAGGAAAAAGGAGCTCACCATGTCATTGGTAGAAGTAAATTGTGGGAATATTCTTTTCTTATATTGAGGGATATTTTCCGTACATATATATAAGAAATTTCTTAACCGTAAGCATTCCAGTGGAAAAATATCTGAAATTTTCAAGCCCATTGTAATCATACACTCTTTTTTCTTTATAGTCATTAATGGTCATACACCTTGTTTACGGCTGTTGCTAGAAGTTGCAGACAACCCTGATGTGACGGATGCCAAAGGACAGTAAGTTTCTTTGTGGTTTTTTTTTTTTTTTCCAGTTCTGTAATTCAAATGGCATCTCGGATTTCTCACTTTAAAAAAAAAAAAGAAAAAAAGCATTTATTTGAAATACTGTATTTCCTGTACTACTACTTACAGAATTTGGCAGAGACTACAGAATACGCATGCAGTTGATCTAAGCCATGTGGGAAAGATTATTCATTAATCATAGCCTCTATTTCATACTTTAAATGAGTCTTCTTATATTCCTAGAGCCAGATTCAATAAAACTAGCACGACCCTGAGATGTCTTATTTTCTAAAATGCTCTTGTTTCTGTTGTTTCAGTGTACATTATTTGTATACAGGTATATTATGCTAACAGAGTGAGATAGAATGTTTGTTTGAGGTGAACCCTGAATCTGAGATGTTCCTACAAAAGTTTTATGTCTCATTAACTGTCAGTTATAGAGAGAATAATGGAGTACATTTTAGAAGTGAAAACATGGATCTTATTTAGGGTATATATCCTGGAATATATCCAACTATATTATGTTAGTCTTATCTAAATATAGAAGGAAAATAGATCCCTTTCAGAAAAAAAAAGAGAAAGACCTATTGGTCCAAATCCAAATTTCGGCTTCAATAGTTTCCTCATCAAACAACTGTACGTTATTTTCAAAAGAAAAACTTTGAGTAGTGGTCATCTTGGTAATTTGCAGAGGCATTCATTCACAACTTGGTACTGTAAAAGTTGTGTTGGTGGAGGTGACAATAATTGGAGGTTTTTAAAAGAAAATAATTGTCTAGAATGACGTTGCTCTGTAAACTGCTTGCAGATGAGTTTGTCTATTTCAGTCATGCTAGCTGACTATTAGTCATATTAAGAATAATTTTATGCAACTGTTTTCACTTGTGTTGTATAGATGAGTATGGTGAAACAAATAGGTTTGTGAGGAATGGAGAGAAATGTACGGCTTCCTGTCTTATGTCTTACAGTGAGTTAGCAGTAGCAAGTAGTGTGCCATTTTATAGATGTGATTTTAGTTTCTTTTTCCTTCCAGAACCCCACTAATGCTTGCAGTGGCATATGGACACATTGATGCTGTTTCCTTATTACTTGAAAAAGAAGCATCTGTAGATGCAGCAGATCTCCTGGGATGCACAGCTTTACATCGAGGGGTGACTTCATTTTTCTTAATTCTAAGTATTTGTTTTACTGTGACTACAGTTCATTTATGAACACGGGGATGTTGAATGTAGGAGATATAGCTGATGATTGAAAACATGACCAAAAACAGTCAATAAGGTAAACACTGGGAAAAATCTGCTCTGCTTTTGACTGTTCACTTTAATTAAAGAGTGGATTTTCTCTTAGGTAATAGAGAAAATTAGTGAATAGACAGTTTACTATAGCAATCATTATTGTTATAACTGAGAACATAATGAATTTTGAAAATAATGTCTGTAAAGGAACTGCCCGGCAGTTGTTATCCTTTTTCTTGGATAGGAGAATATAACTATTTAGCCCTAAACTTTATCCAGAAGCAGTGAGGTTCAAGGCAGATCTAACCTTTTTTAGGAGCTATCTCCCTACCCAGTGTTAAGTTAAAGCAAGTTATCATACTTATTCAGAATTCTGTAATAATTACAGTGAGCAGTTCAGCACAGAGTCCAACACTGGTTTGTAATAAACATTATGATGTAAAATTGCTGTTCTGTTTTGACAGCAATATGTGACCATGACCACTACTAAAGCTAACCTATAAATGTTACGGAGGCCAGCGATAATATCTGCCCAGCTATTAAAACACCTTTTCATACTTCTGATAATTTTCTTTATCTTCCCTCAATTCTTTTCTCACATTTGTATGCTGTTTAGAGTAGCTGGATTCAAGTTTTATGGTCTCGCCCTTTGCTTATACATTTTCTTACACATTTCCTTAATCTTAAACTCCCCCCCCTCCCCCCCCTTGCTTTTGAGTCTCACTTAGATAAGTCTCTTTCACAAACCAGGAAGCAATGCCTTTGAAAGACAGTACCAAATATATTTCAGTGTTGCAGTTATCATAGGTACCCATGGGAGAAATGGAGCTGAACCTTATCCAGGCTCTTTCATCTTTGCAGGCATCGGTCACATTCCATATTTCCTGGTTAGAAGCCTGTGCTTATTTTAATCTCTTTATTCATTTCTTTGTTGCCAGATTATGACTGGGCATGAAGAGTGTGTTCAGATGCTTTTAGAGAAAGAAGTATCTATTTTATGTAAAGATGCTAGAGGTAGAACGCCTCTGCACTTTGCAGCAGCTCGGGGTCATGCCACTTGGCTGAGTGAATTACTGCAGATTGCACTTTCAGAGGAAGACTGCAGTTTAAAGGATAATCAAGGTTATACACCACTGCACTGGGCTTGTTACAACGGTAAGTTTATCCCTGTGGATTATTACTGAGTTCAAATGTGGCCTCAGTTTTAGAGAAACACGATAGCAAAGCAGGCTGACAATTAGAGAAGGCTGAAATGAAGAGTCAGAACATTTCCCCTCTACTTGCTCTCTGTGGTTTGTTTTTGCTGTGTTTAGCCTTCAGTTCAGGAGCCAAGGAAGTTCCTGTAATACCTCCCAATGACTTTGTGACTTACAGAGAAGTTCTCAGTCACTGTGCTCAATTGCTCCCATCACAGGAGGCCGGGGTGAAATTCTGGGCTTACTGAAGTAAATGACAAAATTCTCATTTGTTTACTGTGAGGGGCCAGGAATGCTTCTTTGAGGTGTTACCTTTTTATTTAATAGTGCAGGAGATCGCATTATTAGATGGATAGTCTGAACTGATAATACTTCTTGCTTAATTTAAGAATAAAACTTCTTACTACCATCACTTCAGACTATCTTGGAGATGTGTGCTGCCAGATATGAGACATCACAGTTGAAGAAAAATAAATAATAATAATAACAATGTGCTTGAAGTGTTAAATTATAATCCTTATATGCCTAGTATGAAATAAATTAATTCCTTATGCAAATAAATATCTGTCTCTTTTAGGTCATGAAAACTGCATAGAGGTACTATTGGAACAAAAATTGTTCCGCAAATTCTATGGTAATAGCTTCTCTCCATTGCACTGTGCTGTGTAAGTAGAATCCTTCTGTAACAAACACAGATGCTTTGTTTTAGGATATTCCTGGAAAAAGTAGTAATAGAAGAAGAAAGCTGTCTTTGTATTATTTGCACAACAAAATCATTTTAAAATTGTTCATAAAATTGTGCTTGTTCTTCTGCTGAGAAAAAGTCGCGTGATGAAGAGCATCTTTGCATAAGTTGAATACATCTGCGCTGTTTGATGACATCCTGACATGTCATTACATAGCTGC
This sequence comes from Callipepla californica brunnescens, assembly GCA_023055505.1. Classification (NCBI taxonomy): domain Eukaryota; kingdom Metazoa; phylum Chordata; class Aves; order Galliformes; family Odontophoridae; genus Callipepla; species Callipepla californica. Next base: position 3,168,568 of record JALIRH010000020.1, read on the forward strand.
ATTTCTGCTCCTTTTCCAGTTTCTTTTCCCTTGCTTACCACTACTGGCATCAAGTAGAATTTCATAGCTCTTCCATTCTTGGGGCATGATCTGGGCTATTAAAATGACTGAATCATGAACTCCTTCTACTATTAGAAGATTTAATATCCCAGAAGTAATGATGAGAGTTGTTATTGTGTTTCTCCTACAGTCCATGTTGTTGCAAAGTAGAAAAGAATTGTCGGTAGTTTCTAAGTGTGATGCATAATTAAACAAAGGCAATATATTAGAGAAATAAAAACAGCTGCAAAGCACTGTTTTTACTCAAAATAAATGGAATAATTTGGAAAAAAAAAATTCTTCCTTTCAAATAGTATGCGATTCTCCAACCCACCTCAAAACACATGCAGTTTAAAGATGCATATAAATATAAATGAAAGAACTGCTGCTAAGATGACATAAGTGCGTCTTTTAGCCATATTAGACATGTATTGTATGTCATTATGTCACTATACACTGTTTTCATAATGAAATAAGACAAATTGCCAATAACTGGGAGGGTACGGAGTACATCCAATGAAAATATTAGAAGTGTGTGTTGGAAGAGCTGTGCATTTCGATACCTTAAACATTAGAATAAATCTTCCTATATGTAGAATTATATGACTGAGTGCTTTCTCAGTTCAACTGTGCTTGTCGTTTAGACTAAAGGATTTAAATGTTTTAAGGTTTTAACCCTAGTTTGGTACTGCAGTTTCAGTTAGCCTGATGCACAGGGGATTGAAGGGTCAGCTTTGCTTTTCATGTGGAAATCCATAGCAATAGGTGCAGTTTGGTTAAGTGAAGTGATGAATGTTGAGAACTGTGACTGAAAGGATTAAGGCAAAGGTATGTTGGGATAAATTATAAATAATCACTAAGAAATATTAATGGGAAATGAAGTAAATGAGTATTGGATAGTGGTGAAGATGCAGACTTTATCTTACTGAAAATGTCATATCTTTGGCAGAATCAACGATCATGAAAACTGTGCATCATTGCTCATCGGAGCCATCGATGCCAGCATTGTCAATTGCAAAGATGACAAAGGAAGGTAACAGCTGCTTAAACAAATTGCTTTCCTTCATCATGAACATCTCTCTTATTTTTTTGTAATTCTTTTCTGAATTTCTAGAAATAATCCTTGTGGTTGAGCTAAGGGTTGTAATGCTGACTCTTTCTGACAGCAGCTTTGTGGTGGCTGACTTAGAGCAAGTAAGCTATGAAGCATTCAATTTTGCTACTAAGGAAACAGTATTTTGTTTCTTTAAGATGGGTACAGCTCTAGGCTGCTTCCCTGAACCTGTTTTCTTTCTGTTAAATATTTGAACACATTTATATTATTTGCTAAATGAGGTGATGCTATGTACAAATAGAGATATATTTAATTAAAAGTTGTAATGTTATGCTAGCATTCTCAGGGGACTTAAACATCTTTGCAGCAAAAGAAAATAATTCATACTGGTACAGCAAGAAATATACATTCAGCCCAACCTCTAGTAGTCAAATTGATAATCTCACCATATGTATATACTTACATAAAGTTGCTGGGACACTGTAAATATATTTTAACTTGATTTGGATGTTGCTGCTATAGCTTTCCTCTGGTGATAATGTTTAAGAAAAATCAGAACATCTTCCCTTTTCAGGCGAACAAACAAGAATACTGTAATTCTTCAGTAATAGCTGTGGTTGTGTGACTTTGCCCCGCAGGACGCCCCTTCATGCCGCAGCCTTCGCGGATCACGTGGAGTGCCTGCAGCTCCTCCTGAGTCACAGCGCGCAAGTGAACGCTGTGGATCACGCAGGGAAAACATCGCTCATGATGGCAGCTCAGAACGGTCACGTCGGTGCTGTTGGTAAGCACATCACTGCCCCAGCTCATCTTCAGGGTGAGCGTGACTGTGGGGACTGATTTTCAAGTAGGAGATCTTTTTATCCTGGGAAAAATTCAGGAAGAGAGAGAATTTCCATGCAGGCTATAAGAAGTTTCTGAGCAGTGTTTGCAAAGTTTTGCAGTAACAAACCTAAGTTTTATTTCCTCCAAAGAGTGCACTGTAACACACTCAGAGCATGAAGGGAATACTAGTTCTTTTCTCCTGGTTACTTCCCTGATTTTAAGGGGCAGAAAAACTTAAGGTGTGCAGATTTAAGTGTAGTCTCTTTTTCTGTTATGTTACGGGGAGTCCTGTTTCTTCCAGACTAGAATACCTGACATAGGGATTGCAGTTGTATTGACCTAACAGAACTCTTTTCTCTAGCTTTGACAACACAGGCTGCATGTAGTCCTCTCAGAGCAATATCCAGAGTTGCTCTCAGGAGGTGACTCAGGCCGAACTGGCTGATCTGCAAATGGGAAAGTTCATTTTGTCTCAAACCGTCAAGCATAAATTCATCTTCATTTGTATGTAAGGTCTGCCTTTGGTTGCAGATGAACTCCACAAGATTATTCTGATGTCTACCATTATTTTCACTTCACAGAAAGCTCACACTGCGTTAAGGCTTAGCACATAAGCACACGCATATTGGAAGTAGTACATTTTTTCCTCTCTTTTTACATATTTATTCACCCATTGCACTTGTTCACTGATTTCTGTTCTAAATTTCAGACTTTTTGGTGAACATTGCCAAGGCTGACCTGACATTAAGAGATAAGGACTTGAATACATCTTTGCACTTGGCTAGCAGTAAAGTAAGTTGAAGACCACTGTGTGCTTCTGCAATCTTCAGTCTCTTGTGTGGGTGTGCCTCCTAAAAAAATATTCTGCAATGGAAATGTGATGGTCAGACTTGTGGTGAGAACACTGTATCGGGCTTCTTTCCAAGTCTGTTTCAAGGCTTAGTAAATGGAGAAATATGGATGCCTCTTAAGACAGCTGAAACATAAGTAAGTGACGCTGAGAGAAAAAATTGAAAATCCTTTGATATTTTTACCAAATAGTATTACTGTAAAATAGCTTAACATTGGGTCAGTGAAAAAAAATGAAAACAACAACAAAAACAAGAAATAAATATATTCTTTATTCTTATTCTCTAAATTCTGTGGAAGGGACCCAAAATTTTGTCTTGAACTCTGCAACAGTAAAAGTGGAGGCAATTATAATATTGGTGGTGGTGTCTTTTGTCCCACTTTTTTTCCCATTGATTTAAATTGCTACTGCTGTTGCCTGTCTTGGCAAAAAATAAAAACAAAGCATCCATGGCATTCCCTCTTCCAGGACTTGTTTTCTGCTCCTGTTCAGAATTGGGATCCCAGATATTGTCACTCCAGTTTCTGTGGGCACATGAGCTTTTTTGAATTTTCAAGGTCCTTCAGGCAGCTGTTCACCTGCCAGGGCTGTAGAATTGCTATGGTGAATCAGCATCAGAAATAAGGCTCTGGTCTGTGCCATTGCCTGTTTCATCGACACGGAGCTCTGACACTGACAGGCTTTTATAGTAATTTATACACAGAAAGGCATTTAAAGAGCTAGGAAGTACAGTATTAGTTTTTGAGATTAAACCCTCACTTTCTCTGCTATTGCGTAGTTGTAGTAATCAGTTGAATAATTTTTCTTGAGAGAAATTCAAGTCTTCCTGAAAGCTGAGAGGGTGAATTCATACATGAGTGGAATGCCTACATTTGTGAATATGCTAAACTGTTCAAGTAATGGCAATTTTTAAATGGAGTTTTAGGGCTTTCACCTAATTAGAGATCCTTACAAACTGAGTAACATGTTCTGTATTTTAAATTAACTTTTCACATTTCACATTTGTATATACCATTTATTTTGCCTCGGTTTTAAACTTCTCATTCAATTAATAGTTATTTGTTTTCAACTACAGGGTCATGAAAAATGTGCCTTGTTAATACTTGACAAGATACAAGAACAGAGCCTTATTAATGCAAAAAATAATTCATTGCAGACGTAAGTATTGCCTGATCCTCTCAAGTTCAGTTCACTTTTCAGAAGATTCTGATTTAGCTTCTCAATTTCATAGCTTTGATTTTTTTTCCAGATAACAAGAAAGTTAGATTTTTTTTTTTAAGTGCTTGCCCTTGAAAACACTGGATTTGTATTACCTTCTCACTTCTGACTTCTTTGATGCTCACTGTGTATGCGATCTGGTGGAAAAATATGAAGTCATTTATTTGAACACTGTATCAAAATGCCTTTTGATAATGTGCCTGTGTAAGCACACATCTACCTGGAAAGGTAGCCATTTTTTACCTTTTTCAAGATTCACTCCAAATCTAATCAATTTAAGGTGGTACATTTAGTTTTTCAAATTATTTGGGATCGTTTTTTATGTACAACTGCCTTTTATGTGGCACATTACCGGCGGAGTTGGTAACCATCGATGTTCTTAATCCTGCTGCAAGTATTTGAGTGAAATGGAGGAATCCCACAGCAGAAGATTTAATCCCAGGCTCAGGCAGTTATTTAGTGAATGCCGATGAATCCATTCCTCCTTAGCCCATTTCCCCTCCTTCTCACCCTTCGACTTGCAATTGTTCTTCCTGTCCCATTTGCTGCTTCCAAACAGGAGCAACTTAGCTTTTCTTAGGATAATTATTTTTAAACTAAACTTTAATGTTGTTGTTTTACTTTGTAGACCTCTCCATATTGCTGCACGTAACGGCTTAAAGATGGTGGTTGAGGAGTTACTAGCAAAAGGGGCGTGTGTCCTAGCAGTAGATGAAAATGGTAAGTAAATAATACACTCAGCCAATCTTCAGTAGGTACTTAACATGTAATTTTACCACAGACTGAAGCAGTAGACTTAAAAGCTGGTAGACATCACTGATGCTTATGTTCTTCCAAGAACAGACAATGAGCTGTGTGAGTATCTATATTAAAAAGGACACTTTTTTTTTTAATATAGAAATGTATTCTCAACATCACAGTGGTCCCTTTTACTGTTCATTTTGCATGTACTGTCAACAGCTAGTCTTTTTTTAATGCTTGAGTGCAGTGGTAACTTGAATTTCCTAAACATGCAAGTGGCACCGGATAATTCTGACTCCTTGCAGAAGAATTAAGGATTATGCATTCAATCAGCGCATGTTTTAATGGGTAGGAAGAAAACCATCAACATTTGTTTCATTGTATCCTGGTTCATTCTGAGAGCAACACTTGTGATTTTCAGTTGTCTGACCTAAGCCAAGATGCAAGTAAGTTACTGTTGCCTCCTAAAATGAATGGTTAGTTAATAAATCTGATAATTTTATTTCAGATCTCATTGAAGTCCTTCCTTAAATATTATAAAGCCTATAGAAGGTTGTGTTTCTACAATTTTTTTTCCAAAATGCCATCCTGAAATATTTTCTCTCAAATATGGACTTCATGGCATTAATGTAACAATCCATCTTGCTGTTATCTGTAAAGCAACAATAATACCACTTAGTGAATGCAAGATATTTGAGATATGTGAATGAAAAGAGCAGAGTGGTATTGGTTGTTAACCCAATGCTACCAGGTAAACTTGCATGAAGGAGTCCTGCTGAAGTCATCCGGCCCTAAACTCCTTTAGAGAAAGGGGACAGGGAAGCGAACCAGACAAGCTTCTAACCATACTGTTTTTGTAGTGTATGTGCAGATCTAGCCAATTTGCATGTATGTAATGAGTGAGAATTAAGTTCAAATTTGATGCGTGTTTAATTGATTTAGGAGTAACTGTTTACTCAATTTAGAAGAAAAATTAAAGTACAATCTTAATGAAGGTACAGTTCTAAAGAATACTTACACTTAGAACACAGTAGGAGTCCTATTTAATTATTTACTGCTGTTAATCCCTAAGAGTGGGCAGTTTGCTGCAAAACTGTTCTCAGACTCACAAACTGCAGATGTTTTCAGCTTACTTGAGGGAGTAAGATATCAGTGGAGGTCATCGCTTTAGATTAAGATGTAGCAATCTGCAAAAGAATTTGTTTGCACTTAAGACTAGAGGAGTTGTTGGAAAGTTGGATAAAGTTGCATAGCAACCTATAAAACTGATAAAGAGCAAGTGTAATCCATTTCAAAGGTTTGTGCACATGAAGAGTGGATTTGGGGAAGCCCTTAACAGGAGCAAAATTAAACTACAGTGAAGACAAACTTGATAGCTCCCCAGTTCTTTGAGTTACTGACATCTATATGATATTACCTTCACATTTAAAACATAGGCCATGCTTTCTGAATACAATAATTATTCTCCTGACAAAACGCAAATTTTGACAAATATCCGTATGATCCTACTTGCTATATGTGTACCACGTGTGCTGATCTAATTATTTTCTCTTAACTTTAATTCCTAAATAAGTTGCTGTCTGAGTTGAGTATGTTCTCAACCGACTAGTCTTAAAATTGATTGCTTATTACTTCAATGTATGATTAAACTAATATCTTTCGTGTTTTAATGAAAGCTGTTGTTCTCAGAATGAGACTTGTTCATCTGTACAGAAACTGGGGCCAGTTTCTGTCTCTGTTGCTGTACACCCTGTGTTCTGTACCCACCGTAGTGTTTGTGCTGTAGAATCGTGTTTAGCAAGTGCTTTTATTTATATTGTTGTGGAGTCTGTTTGCTGCGTGATTGGAAAAAATAGTGCTTGTGGTCACGGTGATTTAAATGCTCCATGAAATGCGTATCCTCCCGGCATGTCTAATTTGAGAGAAGTAACACACCCCGCTGCTTGGCATGTGACTGTACCTGGACGTACACCTCCTGCTTACGAAGTCGTCCGGAGGTGTGTATGAGGACTGCTCAGCGCCATTCTCAGTACCCTCAGTACTAACCGTTGCCTTGTCTGCGTTTGTGCCCAGGTCATACGCCAGCCCTGGCTTGCGCTCCTAACAAAGACGTGGCTGACTGCCTGGCACTCATTTTGGCTACCATGATGCCTTTTTCTCCCTCCAGTTCAATGACGGCTTTCAACTTCACTTGTTATAAAAAAGACAATTTGGGCAGGACACATCTCTGCGATGGCTCCGCTATGGGTAGCATTAACTCTTACAATAAGCCCTTGAGTAATAACATAGGAACAGAGGATGGGTACAATGAAAACGATTCTGATTCTGAAACGTTTTGACTTTCTGGTATTCAGAAACTTTGATTTCATTATTATTTCCTTTCAGCTTTTCTTTTATTGGTCTTTTAAGACAGCTTAAATCCCACTGCGATATTCTTAACTATGGCTCTCGACAAGTAGGTGTGGAAGATCTGTAGGGTTGATGAGAATTAAGCCTTTAAACAACCAAGTTGGGGGGTTTACTGGAACGTATTCCCATTGGCGTTCTGTGGCTTTTCAGCTTTCTCATGTTTTCTTTAGGCCCCAAGTGCCCCTGTGAAGTCTCTACCTCTAACTTCAAGTTTAGAAAAAGAAAAAAAGAGAGAGAGAGAGAGAGAGAAACTGCCTTTTTTTTCTTTTTGACAGCACAATTAAACAGGGAACTGTTTGTCAAAAGAACTTGGTTTAGCTGTACTGTTAGTACACAAACGTGTTTCCAACGTAGCCTTCACAGCATCATCGCTTTTCTCTATTTGTTTTTTAGTTCCAGGGGCTTTAATAATTAGATTTTTTTTTTACACAAACCAAAGGTAAAGTTGTAAATCTTAAAACTGCCTGTATTACTTTTTTACAGGAAAAGAAATGTTTTACATTCTGCATGCATTAAGCACTTAAACGTACAGAAGGCACTTTTTTACAGTTATTAGTTGCAGCACACAATTAGAAAAATACACTCTTAAGGCCAAATTCTACTTGTCTTACACCATGTGTCCCATTGACGTTAGTGGGAACCACTTGTGGAAAATGAAATTCACTTGGCCCTCCCCCCCACCCCCAGTTCAGCACAAGCACGTACAGTTGATTTGCACTATGGAACTAAGGAATTAAGGTCGTCAGAAGTTTCTGTCACCTGAGCTATTAACCAGGAATCTAGTACCAGAACAGAAATACAAAATCAGGTGTAGGCAAAGGTGTACGTAAAGGTTTATGATGATTTGCCAACTTTAATGGATTTTTTCCTTCTTTCCTATGCTTAAATAACTTGTTTTTACAGTAGACAGTATTGATTTTTAAAATACTACTGCCACTGTTTGGATGAACAGAACAAAGGTAAAGCAATGAAAGCGTAACACCAAAAGTTGAAACACCAAACAGGAGAAAACACACAAATGTACCGGGCAGGGGATCGGAGATGCACGCTAAGAGCCTTTTGTCACCAGCTTTGAAAGCAATGTCAGCTTTGTGAATATGTTTACTCCTTCTGCCAAAGTTTCTAGGTCAAATGGACCCCGACCCTCTTCTGCAACAGATGTACAAAAGGAAGAATGAGACTTTATAAACAAAACAAACAAAAGCCTATCCAAACTAACCAGCTCTGCCAAGAGGACCAAAATGCTTCAGTGAATAAATGGAAGACTTTATTGCTTTTATTTTTTTTTCTTCAAATGTGAGTGACACAATGAAGTAGCTTTTCTAAACCACAAAAACAGAAACCTTTGAGGTGATGACTAGTCTTGAGTGAATTTTACATTTTATGACACAGGTTTCAAAATGACATTTGTAACTAACGATGTGTTGACCGCAGGTTTGTTCTTTTTTTTTTGTTGTTGTTGGTTTTATTCTTTTCCACGATAAGGAAAATGTTCGTATGCTTTTAATGTAAATGTGTTTATATTTATTTGAATTGAAACAAATGCCCAGGAAAAATAACTATAGCTTTTTCTCTTTGATAGTATTTGTGCATATTTTTTGGAATAATGCAAAACGAAATGTGAATCTAGTCAAGAGTGATGGCCTGAGTGGAAAAAGGGACTGATGCACTTGAGAAGTGTGCCCATTGTATTGCGTGGAATACAAAGATGAAGTCCACAGGCTGTATTGGTAAAATGCATCATCATTTAAGAGCACAAGAAAGGGATCCAAAACATTGCTAGGCAAGTGAGAGAACACTGTACAGCTACGCAGCTACGGGATAGAGGAGAAGGGTAATGTAGCATAGAATAGGATGTTAAAGATCCAGTGATCCATGCTCAGAATGTCTGCAGGCCTAAGACTTTGCAGGGAGGGCGAGAAGAGCTGCTGCTTCACTGTACATTTTTGGCAGGGCAAATGAACAGTAGGGGTTTCTAGTTCAGTTATAGTTTGCAGCCGTGTTCTGCTGAACTGTTTAAAAGCTGTCAGCAGACTCCAGTTGTTCAGTTAGAAAAAATTACGTATTGTTAATTTTGCCTTGCTAAAATGAAGCGTTGTTTTCTTGAACAATAAGTCATTTCCAAAAATTGCAACAAAAAAATCCTGAGGGGTAGCTCTGTGAAGGCAAATGATGTTTTCCCTTAACCCTGTCTTTTCCGTGGTAGAATTGCAGAGCACCTGAAACTGTGGTTTTCTCCTCAGAAATAGCACAGAATAACATTTTTCTGATTGACTTTATTCGAAGTTTTAGCTTGTAAAAGCTGCAGAATAGCAATAACCACCTCACTTCAAGCACTGAAAATAAGAGATCAGTTTGTTAGCTTTTCAGTGATGTCTGCTTAGAAATGAATGGAAATCCCACATTTTACTACTTTTGTTTCTGTGGAAGGACGGCATTAAAATGAGCAAAGGGGAAATGGCTGCCACCTGCCTGACAGGCAGCATTTCCAGCTTACTTTAAACAGAGATTCATTGTAAGTCTAACCCTGAAATGCAGAGGTACGTTATCCTATTTGAAATTGTTTCATTAGGAGAAAACTGGTTGTCTTTTCAAGAAGGATGCTGCATTATCTCAAGTAGGCTATAAAAAATAATTAAAAAAAAAAATCAGTATTTTTACTTGCTACCATGCAGTTACTGAAAAAATTTCTGTGTATTTGCAATACCTTCTGACTCTGGTAACAGGTAGTGCAATGTCTGCTGCCTCTTAACGATGGATTCAGTGTTACAGAAGCACAGGTGATTACTGAATGAATCCGAACATTATGGGAATCAAATCTAAACTTGAGAAATCATTTTCAGTAACCCAGTGGTGATGTAAGAATGCAATATTCCAGAAATCATAGAAAAGTATGATCTGTTAGTGTCTTAAGGGCATTGGGAAAGCCATGTGCTGAGTGTCATGTTCTTAGGAGAAGTGACAGGAGCAAGGCCCTTGGATGTACTCAGCATTGGCCTATCCCAGATCTCACCTGAGTTGCCAGAATCCCTTTTCTTGTATGCTAGTACATTAAGCTGTAATATAATTTATCGCTTGTAGAAGCAAATTAGTTATTTAGGGCAGGTATTTAAGCATGGGAGTAATTTTACTCTTGTAAATAATCACCTTGCCTTTCCGCGGACATTTTACAAGAGTAGAGTTAATCACACATAATTGTTGCACTTAACCCCGGATCCTGCAATTTGCAGTACATGGACTACTTCTGTATCTGCACCAAACAGTGAGTTTTTGTGAGGGGCAGCAGCCTGCCCATCTTTATTAGCAGGATGGCCCCATCCTGTGTTTTAAGCACAGTTGCAGGTGGAATCCATGGCAGGATTGGGTCCGTGTCTCTCTCATAGATACTGAGTTACAACCTCCGGACTGCCTGAATTGCTGTGAAATAGCTCAGGGGATTTCTGTTCATCGCTACTAAAAGGGCACCACAATGTGTTTGGTACTTTTACGCAGTAAACCACTGCCAGATTATTAAAGGAGGACAAACACATGAAACAAATCGTTTATCCATTGTACTGTTGAAAACTCGGTTATGTATCTTGAGGATGATTTTAAAAAAATTGTGATTTTTATCCTTAGTCCTGTAAGAAATATTAGAGTGCCTTTTTATATTTGCGTATGATGGAAATGTTTTGTGAAAGTTGTCTTTTCATTTGAGTGTTACAGAAGCAATATATTACCAGTAAATTTTCATTTCAAACCTTCTTTGAATGTACAAAGTGTTTCTTCTTTTCGTATGTTCTACCTGCATTGAAATGAAGATTAACATGCTCAATTTCTATAGGAATATCGTATAATTTTTGCAGTGCTGAAAAGGCTTTCTTATTACACGAAGTAAACCTTAGATCAGTGTTATAGGAAAGGGCGTTGGAAACTAGTGACAATCCGAGTGCGTGTACAAATGTGATTTGATGCGTTTTTATGCGGTGGTTACATATTAAAGCCAATATCTCACGTTTTGTAGGTTTTGTCTCCTATTTTACGCTTTAGCATGTGCAATATATCTTTACAAAGCACGGCGATACGGATCCGGCGCCAGTGTTATATTCTGCATAGCGTTTGTAATAACCGACACGACGTGTCGTCGCGTTGTTTCGGTGGGGTTTTGTCGCTGTTGTTTCCTTTGGTGAAGCCGAGGCTCAGCATCACTCACCCCGCGACGAAGGACTCCGTTCCGGGCACGGAGCTCAGCCCGGCCCTCGTCAAGCACACTTTGTTAACGTTTTCCAACTCCTGAATGCTGTATCGATGTAAAGAGACAAACCCCACGTGTAAAACTACTCTGGAAATGCATTCAGGTTATTTTTACAAATAAAAATGGTACAAGTGCTGTCGGAACAAACGGAGTGCAGACGCTGTGGGACAACCCCCGGCTCGGCGTGGGGAGGCGCGGCCCCGCGCCCGCCCTCCGCAACATGGCGGCCGTCCGCTCCGCCTCGCGGCCGGCGCCGGCCCCGCCCCGCCGTGTGGAGGCGGCGTCCGCGCCGCTCCGCAGCCGAGCGCCGCTGGTCGCCATGGGGCGGCCCGGCCGGCGGCTGCCCGCGGTGGCGGCGGTGCTGTACGGGGCGCTGGCGGCGCTGGTGCTGCTGGGGATCCGGGACGTGCTGTTCGTCTACGAGGAGAACCGGTGCGGCATGACCTACATGTACGAGTACCCCGAGTACCTGGTGAGCGGGGCCCGCGCGGGCCGGGAGGCGGCGGCGGCGTAACAGGTGGCGGCAGCGCGCGGCCGTTGGGCTGTGGGCGCGGCTCTCCTCGGCCCCGCGCCTCAGGTCGGCGAGCGGAGGCGCTCAGGTGGGCGCTGACGGGGGCTGGGCGCCTGCGGGGGGCTGTGCTGCCGGCGCCTTTGTGGAGGAGTCTGTGGGAATCTGTTGCGCTGAGGCGGCTCGTTCGCTTGGGCGCGGTTAAGGTGGGCGTGGTGATCTGGATGCGGTCGGGTCACGTCCACGGTGGCGTCCAGAAGGAACTGCTCGGACGGTTTTACTCTGCCGCGCTGACAAGGCAAATATAAACACCTGGATGCCGTGCGGTACGTTTTCACAGCTAGCAGCCGGACCTTACTAAAGCTGTAGCGCGAAGCCTCCAATTCAAAGTTCCTGGCAAAATCGTAGAATGGCTTGTGGTGGAAGCAGCCCCTGCTGTGGGCACGGTGCTGCCCGCCAATGGGGCGTCCTCAGCTCCTCTGGCAGCCTGCGCCACTGCCTCACCACCCTCAGGTGAAAAATTCCCCCCTGACATTTAATCGAAATCTTCCCTTTTCTGGCTTAAAGCCCTTTCTCCTTGTCCTGCCATTACCTCCCCGCATTAAAAACTGATTTTTTTTCCTGCTTGTAAGCTCCCTTTAACTATGTGGTCTCTATCACATCACCCCAGAGCCTCCTTTTCTGCAGGCTGAATGAGCCCAGCTCCCTCAGCCTGTCCTCATAGGATTGGTGCTCCGGCCCTCTGATCATCCCATAGCCCTCCTCTGGGCCTGCTCCAGCAGCTCAGCATCCTTCCTGCACTGGAGGCTCTGGGCCTGGATGCAGCACTCCAGCTGGGGCCTCATAAGGGCTAAGGAGAGGGTGTAAGTCACCTCCATGGTCCTGCTGGCCACAAAACCTGGCTGATGTTATCAGTAGCCTGATACCAGCACACACCTTTTGTGTTTACTCACTTCATTCTCCGTGATGTAGGCTCTGTGCTGTGAAAGTTGTGGAGCCTGAGGCGAACACGGGGATGGGGAAGTGGCAGCAGCTCCACATGTGGGCCGTGCACGTCACATCTGGTTGTGCTGTCTCACAGCAGCTGGTCCCAGAGCAAACACTCTATGTGGAAAGCAGTGCTTCCGGGGGAGAATGTTAATTTGTGTGGGTTTGTGAAGTCATTGCACCTTTCAGCTACCTGTTTATTCTTGGAGCAATTGTTTATTTTGGTTTTAACGCGTGGTGTTTACTGGGAGGGAGGAGTACAACTTCCCTTTAGACACAGCTGAGAGGAAACTGAGGCAGAACTGCTTCTTTCTAGACAAAGAACAGAGACTGTAGAGACGTCTTCTGGTGCAAATCTGAGTTAATTTTTTTTCTTGCTGTGTAAAATAAAATGTTTCCTTAAGATAAAAATTGCACCTTAATACATTTTAAAATATGTTTGTCTCTGTTGTGTCATGAATGGTAACGTAAGCAAGTGACAGCTATAGTGAATGTATTCAGGCTTCTAGAAATGTTATAAATCTTTATCCAAGAAATCTGAAATTACAAACCAGCTAGCATCTGTAGGGGAGTTAATTAGGTGTCTCCTTGCTTACAGCTTATTTGGTTTAGAGCGGTATCACAGGGCTTTGAGAGCCGTGACTCCTGGCTCTAAGCTTTAACCAAGGCAACTCATTGTGCATAGTGATACCTACTTCAAGTTCTTGATACTTGATTTGGTTATCTATCCATTTATTTATTTACTTAAAGCAAAACCAGTAGAAGTTTTTCCTTCTGTATCCTGCAGGCTGTAATATAAAATGCTACGTAAAACATAAGCCAAGCTACCTAAGTGGCTGGGTAGGTGTGGCATTGTTTGCAGCAGTACAGGCGGGTTGTTTGGTTCTTTTAAGCTTACATGTGCATTCAAGAAACAAGTGTTACTTAGTTTTCTGTGCCATGGTGAACTTCCAGGCCACAGGGTCTTCATGTTCACACCAGCAGCTGCCTGTGTTTCCATGCAGGGTAGATTTTAATGGGAGCATGCTGGTAGTCCATGCTGCATCAGCCACCTCTCTCCTGAGCCTCTCAGTAAGGCTGGAGCCCCTTCACCTTGTTACTGGGTGCTGGCTGCCTCCTTTGTATTGATTTCATGGGTCCTAGAAGATAGTATTTTGATTCTGTGCTGCATTTTTCTTTTGTAACAGAAAATAAAATTACCGAAGAAAACAGCCAGACGATATCCAGCGTATGAGCTCTATCTCTATGGAGAAGGGAATTATGCTGAAGAAAACAAAAATCTGATGTTGACAGGCATTCCAATTCTCTTTCTTCCTGGCAATGCTGGCAGTTACAAACAAGGTAAACCTCTGGCTAATTTACAGCTCACCTGTGGTGTTCCTGTAGTTCTGCATTAGGTGATGGCAAGAGATTTTCTATTTGAAATAGTATCAACAGGAGTCGTCGTGATCATTATCTTCAGTGCTTATGGCATTGAAGATCCTTGTTAGTCCATGGTCAATTTCAAGCAGTCAGAATAAAATGCTTTACTTCCTGAAAATGCATACAGACTTGTAGAGACATCAGTATCCAGAGGAGGTTATGAATATCACATTAAGGGAGGTACCAAATGGAAATCTGTGATGGTGCATAATATATTGCAAAGCTTCTGTTAGGTAATGCTGTCCCTAAAAATGTGACAGAACATCCCTGTGTGGGAAGTGGAATGGAATTTGCCGTGCAGCTGAGGAAAAATGAGCAAGTTTGGTGAGTAGCAGTGCCGTTCCATGCTGCAGATCACGTGCTTCTTTGCAGTGGTGCCTCAAAATATTCTGTTTTGAGAAATTGATTTAGGAAGGCTGGTGGTTAGCTGTGCTTATTGTTCAAAATCTGTGTTAAAATAATTCTGTTCTGCCATCGTCAGTGGCTCAGAATAGATTATTATTATTTATTTATTTATTTAACTTTAAGAGGATTTATCCTGAAAATTCTTATTTGATTTAGAATTTATCAAGATACAATGCATTTTAAGCCTGCTGCCTTGGTGCAGAGTGGAGTTGCTGCTAACTATTATTCTCGTGCTTCTTGAAACTGTGCTCATGTTTGCTGAGAAATGAGAGCTCCTTTGCTACATTTTGGCATTTGTGAAAGATGTGATTTCATTAGCTTTCATGGGCACTAAAACTAAACTTTTAAAATGTACATAATTCAGATTTCAAGTAGAGAATGACACTGTGGTTGAAATATTGGGAATGACTGAAATATTGGGAATGACTGGGAGATGTGAGGTCCTGAGTTGTAGTTAGGAACCTGTCACAGATGTGGAAAACAGTGAGGGATGTGCACTGTGAAGGCCGCATTAAGCAGCAGCCCTGGTCATGGCAGGTCAGAAGCAAGGCCTTGTAAACAGGGTGTGTTCCCCTCAAGGTTTCAGGTGTGAAAAAGTGTTCTTTGTGCTTTGATTTTTTCCTTTCTCTGGAGATGTTGTTTTAAAATCGACGGTCTTCAATAAATGTTAGAAAACCCTAGCAACAGCGTTGTCTTAGAGCTGAAGTATTTCTGCATTTTGCATTCTCACCCCCTTGGTGATAAGAAGACGCAAGTGAAGTCTTTTTAGGAGGAGGAGCATGGTCATTGATCTTGTATCAGTTTGTTTTAGACGTATCCATGCAGTCAGCTGCTGTTAGCAGCAGTTCTCTGTAGTTCACTGCAACCTTTTTTGCTGGATCATCAGATTTGTTCTTTTCCACATTCTTATAATTATGTATTTATTAATACTACTTTGAATCAGAAGGATTCTGACAAAAACAGGAAAGAATTCTTATGTTTTCCACTTTGCAGTTTGGTACTGTCACTGACCAGCTCATACTTCATTCTGATTATTTATATATTCAAACCAGCTTTTGTAATTTAGAACAATTTTTGCTTTTGAGTGTGTTTTTCATTCTCTGCTTTATGTAGACTTGAGATTATGAAATTAAGACAGCGTTTGTTATTAGATCACATCTTTGTATTTATCTACTAATTATGATGTAAGGATAGTCTAATTGTCACCGTTTAATTGGTGTGATTTCTTTTCCTAGTACGTTCTCTTGGCTCCATCGCTCTTAGAAAAGCAGAAGATCTTGACTTCAAGTATCACTTTAATTTCTTCAGTGTCAACTTTAATGAGGAGTTGGTTGCACTGTATGGTGGTACTCTCCAACGACAGACCAAATTTGTGCATGAATGCCTAAAAGTAATTCTTAAGTTGTACAGGGTAAGTAGTGACATACTCTAAAGAACTTACTTCCATTTTTGAATGGAATTCTGCTCTGCCTTTTCTGATTGGATGATGAATAAGGGAGAGAGAGTTTATGATGTGCTGAACATGCTAATAGCACAAGGGAGAAGTGCTCTTCTTTAATGACTTCGTACCGCTTGTGATAATCCCAAAGCCCGGGTTAGGTTTTATGTTGTTTCAAAATAAATTCTTCCATGTGAAATGCGTGCCTTTTTGTAGCAGAGCATTACATTTTCCCTAACTTATTAAAACAGTAATATAGCATCACTTTCCATCTGGTTTTCCCCAGAAAAGTTTTCTGCTAGCCTCTGTTGATTTTAATTAGTATTAACCCTGAGGGGATGCAAGTGAATTTGAGGGGAAAAAAAAATGGACAACTGTTAGCCAAAGGAGACACAAATTTTGTGTCACATCTGTTTTTGATGTGCTAATTTCCCTTTGGTCTTTGCTTAAGGGTCAGGAATTTGCACCAACCAGTGTTGCCATAGTAGGTCACTCCATGGGTGGCCTCGTTGCAAGAGCGTTGCTCACCCTGAAGAATTTTAAACCGGAGCTTATCAACCTCATCATTACACAAGCTACGCCTCACGTTGCACCTGTAATGCCTTTGGATAGATATCTTACTGGTAAGTGTTGCAGTTTGCCTAAATACATTTTATTTCTTTACTGATTCTCTCCAGCATTAACAGGTGAGATTCCAGCAAATTGCTGCGGCCTTGCAGCAGCTTTGGTGTGTAAAATGTACTGTTCTGTTTACTGTAATTAATCTATTCCTTTGTTGCTATGGCAGTTATTTGAGAGCACTCAGCTGCTGAAAGTGTGGTATAAAATTGACTTTGTGGATTTGAGCTCCTGTGAAGGGGCTGGAAATCTAAATATAAACTTAATAAGCCATAGAGCACATAACTAAATTTGTATGCTCTGCAGGGAACAACATCCTTTCATTTCAGAGGTCAAATTTTACAAAAAGAGAAAGACTTTCTGTATCAAATGAATTGAATAAATTGAGTTATTTTTGTGGAAGTTGTAAAATGTAATGTTTAATGCTCTCAAACTTGGGAAGAATGAACATTAAATAAAGCATAATTTGTATCTTCTATTCAATGTATTTTCATACATGTGCAAAAGCAGCACTGTGTTTTCTGCTCTGTAAGAAAAGTGTGATCATTGTTTATATACCATTAACTTACTGGAAGGATAGATTTTGCTGAATTGTACTGGTGAAACATACACTTAGTAAAAATTAGTGAAGGAAAAGAGCAGACATTCATTTTCTTTGTTCTTTATAGCACCCAAAGGAAATGGATTATCTCAGCTGCTGAATTTGATTTATTGTGTTTGCATTAATCTTTTCTGCTACAGCTGATCATAATACTTCCTCCCTGCTGTTCCTGGACTATGGCTGTACTTAAAATAAACCTGAGATTTGCTACTTTAACAAAATAAGTGCTCAGCTAACGTAGAAAGTGTATGTGTCTTCTCCAGCTACCTCCTTGGGGTTAGGACAATAGTTTTTCTGAATCAAGAGCGATACTTGGATCTTGAACGTCTTTAGGGGAGCTTACAAAAACTTCTAGCTGAATGTTTTTATGGTATTTTTGTATTTAAAACAGATGTGTGGAAATGATGATTAATTGTAATGTATTTTATAGATTTTTATGCAGCTGTAAACAACCATTGGATTCTAAAGGCCCAAGATTTAAGAAATTTAACTACTCTTTCTGTGGCGGGAGGATTCAGAGATTACCAAGTTCGTTCGGGACTGGCTTTTCTACCAAGACTGAGTCAGCATGACAGTGCCTTATCTGTTGTGGTAAAAAAGTGAATTATTTTTTTTTTCTTTTTGCTGTGCTAAATAACTGTGTATGCAATGCATGTATCAGAACGTGATACTTCTGAATATCAGAATGTGTGGTCTGAATATGTAGGGCAGTGAAATTAAATATCAGAGTAGTAAGCGTGAAAAGGATATGACTTATAGTACCCTAAATAGTTAATGTAGCACAAATGAATGGCTGTTGTAAGAGTATGTCTTGGGGTGGATTCGAGTCATTTGTCACTTGCTACTGTTTCTTCTCACCACCACCTTGTGCTTTTCTGTTCTAAATGCATTTATTATTTTCCTGCATTTTACAAGAGGTGTGTATGGGGAAACTAACAGGTGGAGTATAAGAGACTAGAGATCTTGTTTGATTACAAGAGGACAACTCTGTCATTAAGCTGCCTTTCCTCCCTATTGCCTACATGAAAGACACTGGAAAACACTCCTCAGTAGGGTCTGAAAGAAAATTTGCAGCTTTCAACTTTCATCTAGTGTTTAAGTCGCTTTTAAATGTGTTCATTCTGACATCAACGCAAAATATCATCTGCAGCCATTTTTATTTGGTCAGTGTTTCCCTCCTTGTTCATTGTGCAGATGGCTGTCTATAAATAGTTTCAGCTCTAGTTCTGAAAGATTAAAAAGATTAACTCTGCATTAGACCTAGTAACCCTTCTCTGCATCTGCTGCACTTTCATTTCTCTTGAGTGTTGGTGACCAGAATTTTACATGAGATAATTTTTCATAGGTTTTTGATAAAAGTCCTTAAATGCAGTACATTGCACTTGTACAAATATATAGCTCCAGACCATCCAGTTCTTTCTGCATGCTGTTCATGATCCTTTATTTTGAGGGTGTCCTTGATTTTTTCAGCAGCAGACTTCACTGGCGTGTTTCTGTTCTAGTATGCCAGGATCACTTATTAAATCAGTAAGAGTAGTCATAGGAGCAGTCTTTGAAAACCTTTTTGGTAAGTGTATTCTTTAACATGATTTGCCCTTTCACCACTAGACTCTGCTATCTAGATACTTCCTTAGTCATTTTGTTTTACAAGTTCTCATCTGTGCTGAAGTAAACAAGGTTTTGGACTGAAGACCTAATTCTCTTCAAACCCTTTCCCTGAAAGTCTTCTTAATTACTTAGTGTAGGGCAAAAAAACCCCAGGAATAGCACCCAAAAGAAATAGTGCAGAAGATGGTACATTTTAGATAGGCTTAAGTAGATGGTATACAGACAATTAGTAAGAAAAGAGCGGCTCACCTTTGAAGACGGTCAGTGCTTGCTGATAACTCCACTAGGGAGGGATCTCCAACAAGAGAACCTTCCCCAGTTGTGGTCAGCCCTTAAATGGGGTCTGGGAGAGGTGGAGCCAGACTGCACCCCTTCCATCACACAGGTGCATTGCCTTCACCTGTGCTCCTGCAGCTGACTCTGTGCTCATCTCAGGTGATCCATCAGTGGTTCAGGCCGTGATTCAACAGTTCCTGTACACCCAAATAGATTAAAAGAAGGAAAAATAAAACCTAAAACAAACTTGCTTAGTATTTTTAAGTACTGAATACTAAAAGAATGTCTTAATGCTTTTCCTTTTCCAAACAGAGTTCAGCTGTGCCTAGGACTTGGGCCTCAACAGACCATCTCTCCATAGTGTGGTAAGCAAATCAGACAAAAGTTAATTGGCTGACTAAACAGCTCTGTTCTCTGTTCTTCTTGCATTATACAGTAATGTTGCATCAGCATAGTGGTGTCTCTTCCTACCACTTTCCTTCTCCTGGATATTTTCTTCCTAGATTTAAATCTGTTTATTCTGTTTTTCAGGTGCAAGGAATTGATCCTGGCCACCATTAGAGCTTTTTTTGATCTCATAGATGAAAACACAAGGCAGGTTTGTATATGTGATCCTGTGTGTCATCCTCAGCACGCCTTCTTCCATGGCAGAATGCTTAATCAGAACAAATAACATCCTATTAGATAAGAAGCTCACGTTTTTTTTTCTCTGTGTCAGGTTGAGACAGTTGTTACCTTTTTGATACCAGTCACTGAAAAAAATCCCATGACTTTGTTATTTGTCCCACATGTCAGAAATAATCAGATGTTAAATTAATTTTAATTATTTTTATAAATAATATTACTTGATCCTTCATAGCTTGAGTATGGACTGAACTTCTATTCAGTAGTGCAGTAGGTATAGTTGAGTTTGCATCATTAGAAACAAATTTTGCTAGCATGTATCTTTGAGTGGGATTTGTTAGTGTGTTTGACTCCCCTTTTATATCTCAAGTATAAAGGGTGAAAAACTGTGCTAGTTTATCTCAGACATAATACTGCTCAAACTTTCCCATGCGTTGTCATAATGGCTGGCAAATAAGACAAAAATAGAATGTAGATACAATACTAGCCACAAGGAGAAGCTAATTTGTTTATCTCCGGTTACTGTCACTTATTTCTTTTCTAAATATATATCATGCATCTTGAAAACTGTTGGGAAATCTCCCATTGTACTCTGTTCTCTTTCTGAGGTGTTATGCAGCAATAAACAGAAATAGGGATTAAGGTGCAGTGGTCAGAAATGTGCAAGAGTGGAGCCCCAGACATAGGAAAGGAAGGCTTACAGGTGTTTGGTTTTTGCTTTTTTCTGAATCTGTGGTATGGACTTCATTGGTTACTTAAGTATGCTCACTTCAGTATGAGATTTATAGAGACAGGAAGGCATTACAGTTATTCTGAAGTTGACTGATAGTGTGCTGGTGGGTAGAACTGTACAGAAACCAACCGTAATGTCCACACGGTTGAAGAGAAAACATTAGTCTTTTTGTATTTGTTTTTCCCCAAATCAAATCACTATGGAACAAAAGCCAAGTCTGGCATACACTTAACAACTATTTGAATGGTGGAAAAATCTTAAATGAGATCTCGTAAGCTAGATTTATGACCCCAGACAAATTAGTATAAATGTAAGAATTTTCAGCTCTGCTAAAAGGATAATATTTTGGGAAGAACGTAAATGTGTCTAATTAAGTAACAGCAATAATAATAGTAGTAGTATCAGGGGAGACCTGGTAACAGCTTTTCAGGATGTAAAGGGGACCTACAGGAAAGGAACCGACTCTTTATCGGAGTCTGTTGTGGTAGGACAAGGGAAAATAGTTTAGATGTAAAACAGGAGAGATTTAGATTGGATATAAGAAAAAGTCTTTGAAGATAAAGGTATTGAAGCACTGGAACAGGTTGCCCAGAGAAATGGTGGATGCCCTGTCCCTGGAGGCATTCAAGGTCCAGCTGGAGCAGGCTCAGAGCAGCCTGATCTAGTATAGATGCCTGTGTTCATTGCAGGGAGAGTTGGACTAAGTGACTTTTAAAAGGTCCCTTCCAACTCAAATGATTCTGTGAATAATAGATAATGTCATTAATTTTTATTTTTTTCTTTATTTTTTAAGATAACTCAGGATCCCAAGAAGAGAATGTCTGTATTGAATCACCACTTTGTTAGACATCCTGGAAAGATATTTGAGGAAAATCCTGAAGCATTCACAGAACTCACAGGTGTGCAGCAGTTTTCTACTGAATAGGATTCAGCGATTCTCCTTGATTAAGAGTTGATCTTCTCACCAACGAACTTCTGAAATAAGTCTGTCCTCCTTCAGACACTTCTGAAACAATATATAGATTTCAGACATAAACTGACAGTGTTTGCATGGTTTCACCACTACATATGTTAAAAGTGGCAAAAAGGAGTGTGTTGTTTTTATATGCCTTTGATTCTGAGGGACAAGCTGGGTTGATGCTTACACCAAGAAGTTCAATAGAAAGTCTCAGAAATTGGAAACAGTAAACAGTTAAAAGTGCAGTAAAATATAATTACATCTCATTTGTGTTAGAAAGATAGTGTGAGTATTGTAGAGCCACTGTGGTAATTTTGTGCTACTTATACTATACAAGACTTAGGCAAAAAAAAAGATTTTGAAATTAAGGAAGAGTATTTCCTTCAGACTGACATAGAGGAACTTACTCGTTTTTAGGAACTTTCACATGGATTAAAGTCAAAACCTCAAAATGGACTTACTCGGTCTACAATGTAAGTAACGTTTTTCTTCATCGTGTGTTTATGTTTGTCCTTTCTACTAACAAGCATTTTTTTTTCCTTTTAAGGATTCTGATGGAAAATATTTCACATTTCCTCTTGCAAGCTACAGAGAATCATACAGTCATGTTTACTGTGAAAACACGATGTTGGTGAGAAGATACTGTTCTGCCTGGAATGTGTTTGTGGCTTTGCATGGTGTTAATTTGGATTTGCTGCATATTTTAAGACAATCTAATGAATAGTAGTTGAAATGAATAACATCTGCTTACGGTCACTGCCTATGCTTTGTGTCAGATGTACTTGTTTTAGCTTGTCCTGCTTAGTGTTTGAGATCTGAAACCTTCCATGCCACCTGAACTCCAGAGCCTTATTTCTGACTCTCTTACTCTTAGCCACGGATTGTTTGTTCTTCAATTTGGTGAAGCTGTATTGATTGTTTTGGATGAAGACATTATTTTCAGAGTTGCCAGGATTCAGCCATGCTTATGGAATACCTGTGGCTGTTTGTAGGTTTGCTTTCCTGTGATAACATTGAAGTGAGCCAGGAATTCTACAGACATCTTCTGCTAGGCAGTGGAAGTGACTGAGAGCCTGCTAAGAATATAGCACCTTCTCAGCCTTCTCCTTTGTTGAGAGGTGATAGTATATGTTGTATTTTTTAGTTCTACATGTATCATTTCAATCAAAATATTTTTGAAAAGAAGGAGTGCAACCTCCTGGCAAACTTGAGGCGGATAAATATACTTCTTAGAATTATAAAACTATTTTGGATTAGTGGCAAGAAAATTCAGATGCATTCCTGTTCCATCCTGCCTGTCTTTCTTACTGTTAAAGGAGAGGTTCAGACAATCATTGTGGAGAAAAGTGTGTGTCCTCAGTGCTTTTCTAATCGTTCTTGTCAGGAGCAGCTTCAGAATCAATTGGAATTCCAAGGTGATGACACCAGACTTCATGTTAACTTCTGTTAATGCAGAAGTCTGACTTTGCTGTGAAATTGAAATAGAAATAACAATAACGATGATGTTGATAATAATGGATATATTTAATTGAAAGTAGCTGAAATTTGAGGGAGACTGTTTTTGTCACCATTTTTGCTTTTACACTTCAACATACAATATCCTTAAGAAAGTTTGGTTGCCATAGTGATAGCCACTGCAGACACACTGAACAGAAGACTAGTTGGATGAAGGTGGAAGTTTGTTCCTCTTTTATAAATTAATTGCAGCAGTTTCTTCTATCAAAGAATTTAAAAGCAATTGGCATACTGAAACTTGCACTGTTTGAAGTAAAGAATTAATCTTTTTCATCTATTTATAAACTCACACGTCGGTAATGTACTTTTGGTATTGCTGTTACAGGACACAAGTAGCTGGATTTATGGCTGTATGAACAGTGATTCTTCAGGATGGTGAGTGTTCCTTATTTAAACAGATCTTGTAAGACTACATTTGAGTTCTTGTGCATATAAAATACCTTTCTTAAGAAGAGATTGGGAAGAAAATCGGAATTATTGCTGAGAATAATTTGTGCTTTCTATATCATCATGGGAACAGGAAATATATGCTTCTCAAAATAGCTGCATGAATACAGAATAAAACAAGTCAAGTTTCTTTAAGCTGTATTTTTTAATTTTATAGCAGTAAAAATTGTTCCTATTGCTCTGTGCTATATTGGATTCCTAAATTGTGTGTTTTGTAACATCTCCTTAGCATCCTGTGACAAAGACATAAAACATTACTTGAAACCCTCAGAAAGTGAAGTGTCTTTTTTATTTTTTCCATATTCCAGAATTACTGTTGCTGTTACTATATGACAATATTTCGAAATATGGATCAGTTAACAATTATTTGAGTCATGTCATTACAGTAATTACAAAAAGGAATTAAAAAAAAACCCTATTTTTACCACTGGCTTAGCTTTCCTCTCTGAAGTTATCTCCACATGAATTCAATTTGCTCTTTAGATTTAGGGAAAGCTTCCAGATAAATTTAAGCTGGTGTGGTATTTATTTGCTAGGGATCTGTGCTGAAGTTTGTCTGGCTGTTACTGTTCTGTGTAACCTTTGACTGGCTTCAGACGGAGGTTAACCTGGTACAGGACTGCTGTCTGAAACCTGGACTAGTAAATACCAGTATTTAGCACTGTTTAGAGAAAGAAATGTATCCTGGTATTTTAAAAGTAACATATTAAATGACTGAATTAATTTCTTACTGTTCGTTACTTAACTTACTGTAAATGCAGACCAGTTTTGCACACAGAATTGCTGTTCTATATGGTGTGTTTTTTGTATTCCCAACTACAGATACTTCTGATGTTTAAACACATTAAAATTTGTGTGTGAATTCAATGCTGATGCTGCATTTGCTCATTAATAGTTTTCATTATGTTGGCAGCTGAGTGGTTACTAATTGCTGATTGTCGTGCATGACAAAGTTAGAGCTTAATTTGTTTTCGCAAGAACAAGATTTGCACTATCTGAAATGTTTGATTATAATTTGATAAATGACTGTGGTATCCAACTGCAGTAGACTCAGACTTGTTCTCATTTCATAAAAGTGAATCTGTGTAGAGTGGGGGGAAAGCTGATCCGCTGTCAAAATGTAATGCTTGGCTAATTAATATTTTCATCCTTTAATGTGCCTGGATTTTTGCAGTTTGGAAGCTACTGATTTATCCTGGAAAGCTGAGTTACTTCCAACTGTCAAGGTAAGCATTGTACCTACCCGGGAGCAGGGAGAGGTGTTTCATGGGTTGTTCTGTGTTGTGGGGGAAATAGCTGTTCTGTTTGCAGCATTAGGACATGCATCTGTGTTCCAGAGGACGGGATACAAGAAGTGGTCATCTGGTAATTGATGAGCAGAGGGCTATACTTAGTAATGGTTCTTGTTTTCCTTTCTTTCTTTCATTTTTTTTTTTCAATTTCCTTTTTAAGGTTGTAATACTGAAACTTCAGGATTATCCTTCTTTGTCCCACATTGTCATTCTTGTACCACCCTCAGCTGGCAATAAGGTAAAAAGATGAAGCATGGAAATCGCTTGCTCGGGATGTTCATAGCTTTTGAATCCTATGACAGAACATAAAGGACTAAATACATGCTAAGTTGTGTTGACAAACTGTAGAACCTACGTTACGTTGTGGTGTGAAGGTTAACTCAGTTAACTTTAAGCTAATTAACATTCACAGTTGATAAACTGCCAAACCCAAAGCATGAGTTGTACCTGAAAGGTGCTGAGCAACAGTTCTCAAACAAGTTCTTGGAGTTCTTGAAAGTTCTTGCATGTTTTTCTTAACATTCTGGTTGCATTCTTGAATATTTGTTTTAGTGTAATCAATTCTTTTATCCAGAGTAAATGAGAATACTGTAGGTGTTTGAAGGTACGCAGCAAGCTCTTAAACCACAAATAATGTGGTAGACTGAATTTTACGCAGGTTGTTATTTCTGAGTCTCACTGATAATGTGGGAAATGCAACCTGCTGAGTTGCAGCTCACTGCTAAAAATCATGGAAATTGCTTTTCAAGAGAAAACAGCTGATAAACTTACGATGTGATGGAAAGTAATTTTCAAGTGAGCTAAACATGTATTAGAGATGGTAAAAATGGTATCCACTGCATGCTTTGCTTTGATTTATGTAATTAAACTCTGGCAGTGGTACACAGAATTGGGACAGATCACTCTCCTTTGCAACATCACACCCCCACTTCCCATCCCACCTTTGGGCAAAAAGCGTGAACTGGATTCTGATCATTCTCAACTGTTTGAATGGTCTTTTGAAGACTACTGCAGATGATTGAAAGCAAGAGAATTGTACAACTTATGATTAAGATATCCAAGCTTGTACTGCCGTGTATTAGAACAAATAACTGCCATTTTTGGTCAGTGGAGTGTGGAAAAGTGACATCTCAGTATTTGTGTCTGGCTTTTTGCCTGAGCCTGTGAACAGGACTTGGCTAGAGCAAAGGCTTTAGTCGTGTGCTGAATTTAGATCTGTACTGAATATTCTGAATTGCAGTTTACTTTGGGCTGTGAATTCTTCAAAGAGGATTCCAGAACAATACAACTTCCTGTGACAAGTCTTTTTTCCTTTGGTAAGTGTATCTATTACTTTTGGAAGAAATACAAAACTAATATCACTAACACTTTGGATGATAAGTTTCTCCAAAAATTCCAGTGGTTGGGATGTTTTGTTTGCTTGTTTTTTGGGGAGGAGAGTTGTTTTTACAAAAGTTAATCCAGTTTCTGTTAGCAACAAATAAGAAATGTGTGTTTTTTTGACTAGAATAGAACATGTAAATCTCTCTGGGGAAAAAGGATCTGAAGATGTAGTGAGTTCTCAAATTATTGGTAGCTAATATTTTGAAATAATATATTCTTTACAGGGCTTTCTTCAAGCAGAATTCTATTAAATTCGACTGGCTTATTTTACAATGTACAGCTTCAGCACTTCAACCAAGTAAGAATAGTACTTACTTTTTAAGCTAATATAACCACTCTTTGGAGACTAAGTTTTGTGTGTTTGTTTTTTTTTTAACGTTTTAGGTATATCAAGCTTTCAAAATACATGTAGAGAGCCACTGCCAGTCACTGATAGGTAAATATACGTGTTCAGAAGTATAAATTTATATCATAGGCCTTGCTGAAAATTGTCAAGACTAAAACTTGTGGAAGTCCACTCGAGCAATGGAGCCTGGGCAGTATTATTATAGCCTGCTCAAATGTCTGCTGATATTTCACAGTCATAGAATCGTAGGGGTCAGAAGGAACCTCTGGAGACGTCTTGTCCAACCTCCTGCGAAAGCAGGTTCTCTAGAATAGGTTACACAGGAAAGCTGGATGGATTTTTAATATCGCTAGAGAAGAAGGCTGTGTAACCTCTCTGGACAGCCTGTTCCAGTGCTTTGTCACCATCAAAGTAAAGAAGGTTTGCCTCATGTTTGTGTGGAACTTCCTGTGTTCCAGTTGCCCATTGTCCTGGCGCTCGGCACCACCAAGAAGAGCCTGGCCCCATTCATTTGACTCCTGATTTATAGGTATTGATAAGATGCTCTCTCAGCCTTCCTCAGGCTTAACAGTCCCAGGTCTCTCAGCCTTTCCTCATGAGGAGATGTTCCAGGCCCTTAATAGTCTTTGTGACCCCCTCCTGGACTCTCTCCAGAAGTGCCCTGTATTTCTTCAACTGGAGAGTCCACAATTGGACACAGTAATCCAGACGGTGTCACACCAGGGTAGAGTAGAGAGATGGAATCACCTCCCTTGACCTGCTGTTCACACTTTTTAATGCACCCCAGGATACCATTGGCCGTCTCGGTCACAAAGGCACACTGCTAACTCATGGACAACTTGTTGTCCACCAGAGCACCTAGGTCCTTCTCTGCAGAGCTCTTTTCTTCCAGGTCAGCCCACAATTTGTACCAGTGTGAGCAGTCATTCTCCTCTGGTGTAGGTCTCTATGCCTGCCCTCATTGAACCTTATAAGGTTCCTCTCCGCACAGCTCTCCTGGTACTCAAGTCTGAGTGTTGAGCTGCGTTAACTCAAAGTCCTTAAGCTTTCCATTTTGTTTGTTTCCAAAAAAAAAAAAAAAAAAAGTTTTATTAGCTTGAGGAAATAGCTTTGAAATGAAAATCAGAGGTTTTCTTGTAACTGTCCCACTGAAATATTGGTGTCTTCTTGTTTTCTGTGTTTATGAAAAGGCATTTTTGTTCACTGCTAAGTGCACTGAACTGCACTGCAATTTTAATTGCAATGTAAATACAAGCAGAGTGCTTCTGTATGATGATTTGTAGGCCACCTTTTGTTCTACTTGCATTCTAAAAGTCCTGTTGTGAAATTGTACCAGGTCAAGTGCGATAGATGTGAATAAGTGGTACTGTTAAGCAGTGTGTATATATTTGTGGTTGAGTGTTGTTTTGAGGAAATGGTACCTAGCAAATATTTAGTCTGTAGTCAGTGTGACTGTTAAATTTTCTTTATTTAATTTTTGCAGACACTTGCCACAGCTAGTTCTGAATGAATTTTGTGTTTGTAATTACCTTCCTTTTCAGAAAGAAAACCTAGTGTTTACAGACTTCATATACCCTGGTCGCATGAAGATTCGGTAACTGTGGTCAAGTAAGGACTTTATCAATTGTAATTTCTTGTTATGTTTTGGAAGAGATGGAGCATTCCATTGTGGGCATGTTTCTGACATGACACAAATTCTCCAGTCTCAAGTGCTTTGCCTCTGTGTGTTTCTCTCATTTACCTATCTGACTCTTTTGACCAAAAAAAGAAAGTTTTGATTTTTCTTCAGAATGTCTACTAAAAGATAAATGAGTTGCTTGTTTGGTAGTCGTTACTTATTTTCTGGCAGTGAATGTTTCATTTCCTGGTTATTTTAAGGTTTGACCCCTGTGTGAATAGGAACTAGAGCTTGCTATTTCTTCCTGTAATACAGATTTTTGATCACAGAGCAGCCTAAGCTCTTTCTGAAGTATAGCCCTGACAAAAGCAAGTGCTACGCCTTGAAACATGTGTCACTCATGAATTGTAGTTGAATAACCCAATTAAACTTCAGATTTTTTTTCCCTGTATTTTCTACTCCAGCACCTTAATGCTTACAGGAGACTGAATTCTTTCTTGAAAATTCATCCTCCCCATTCTCTTCATTTAGCTTATTTACATGTTCTCTGAGGTGTTAGCTAAACTTGTTAGTTTTCATTAGTATTACGCCTCTTGACAGACTGGAAAATGGTGACTTGAGAATGTTAAGTAGTTCTTAAATGACTGGATGGGACTTTGAGCTGCCTGGTCTAGTGGAATCTGTCCCTGCACATGGCAGAGTAAGGTCCCTTCCAACCCAAACCGTTCTATGGTTCCGTGAGATATAATAAACAAGCTCAATGTACCATTCAGTTCATAGCTTGTGGTGCCACTTGATGAACGAGTTCTATTTAATGTGCACATGTTGAGGAATAAAGTGTGATTTTTTTATTATTATTACTATGAGGAAAATGATTACCATGCTGTCTTTCAGAGTTCCATCGCTTACTGAGATGTCTGCAAAGCTGCACATTGCTCAGCCTGAAAATGAGAGCAGGGTTCCAGTGTTAAATATTTACTCTTCCTCAGACTGTCGGTATGAAGTGAGTAAGAAACATTTATTTTCTAGCTAGTTTGTCTCAGTGTATAATTTTTGTATAATTCAGTCTTTCAAATCATGAAGCCAGTTTTTAGCAAAACAGTATGAAGCGAATCTAAAGTTCTGCTCTTTGGCCTTTTTGTAGATGTCATACTTGCTACAATTGTTTTGCAAAGCCAGAGGGCTACTGAAAGTCAGGCTTATGCTTCTTTATGCAAAAATTAAAGTATTTGTTTAAAAAAAAGTTGGTAGTAATTTGTACATTTTTAATTACAGGATTGCTGTGTTCTTCTAATGGTTGGGTGTTGTTTTGTTGGTTTTTTTTAAGTGTTTGTGTTTGTTTGCCGTTGTGCAAAATAACACTCAAATTATCTATTCTTTTTTTTGTGTGTGTGTGCAGGTAATTCTGAAGACGTCGTTTTTACAAATTCTTGGACAAGTAAGAAGGTCTTTCAGTACAAGTTCTTCCTTCCGTTCTGTCCTTTGCCACATGAAATCCCTTCTTGATGCCAAGAGGAGCACTATTCAAAGACCAGTTAGAACTGTGTCACATGACAGGGCATCCTATCACATGCCCCCATTTTCAGAATAGAAAACCGCTCTAGCTCTAAAGAGCATCGAGTATATGTTGAGCATGTGACTCTGTAGTTAGTGCAGTATCTATAGAAGGATGGCACTGGGAAGTCAGTTTGACTGTCTTGCCTAATGAGTCAGTACTGATAAAGCTTGAGCATTTGACGTGAACCAAAAGTACGGTTAAAAAATCAGCTCAATTTGTCTCTTCTTAATGATTTTCCATACTTTATCCATGAGGAATACTTTTCTACATTGGTGTCAGTAAGAATAGATCACCCATCTCCAATTCTCTGATTCTGAAAAGAAATTAAATTCCCAGGCACCAAAGTACGGCTCTGGAATATTACTGGCAAGGTTCTCCATTTGTATATATGCAATTATATCAAGGATTTTTCATTTTGTAATCGTTTTAGAAGGATTCCGATACTATCTTTATGTGAAGGGATATTATTTCGTAACTTTGGACAGTGGATGCCAAGTAAAACATAAATTAAATTAGAGTCTGAAAGGATTCGTAACTGTGCAGGTTTTGCTTGGAAGGTGCTTTTTGCTTTTAGGGTTTGTTTATATATTTTACTGAATTACAAGTCGTGCTACTCTCTTCTTTTTGTATTTGCCGTGACTGGAAAAAAAGCTTCTGTTGATAGCTTGGTTCCTTATAAAAACATATTTGAGTAGGCATTTGTGAGAATATGTTCCATATATAACATCAATTGCTAATAGTGGTTATGAAGTACTTGTCCATATTTAACAAGAAACTGTTGGCGTCCTTTCAGATAGATCTTCCAGTTCAATTGTCATGCTGGCTTTGTGCTAATTTTTTTTTGTGTGTGTATCTACACAAACGATTCTCTTATCCTGGTCTTTCAGATAATAAGGTTCCATGCTGGCGCTCTTCCTGTCTACGTTGTTTCTAATATTCTCCTTACCTATGGAGGACAATTGAGTACATTGATGTCAACAGGTAGCTTTCTAGAAAAAGATTTTTTCTAGTGTTTTTGGAGAAAGCACTTCTCCAATTTACTGTTGAAGATTTAGCAGTTGTGATTTTTTTTTTTAAAAGCCAGTTATCATTGAACTTGAGCAGATACTTTGGATAGATGTTCTTTAGCTTCAGTTTTTTTGATAGTACTCCATGCTTGTGTTCTAGCAGAGTTTTTTGTTTGTTTGTTTGTTCCTTTTTACTCTGTAGTTCCCTCCTTATGATTAAAATACAGTGCAACACACTAGTATTAATAGAAAACTACTTAAAAATACGTGTAAGTTTAAAATATAATGTTAATATGCATAAAACAGTCTTGCACGAAGATGAGCTTTGGAGACTGATTGTTTGACATATATTGAGGCAGAATGCGTTTTTATTTTAATTCAGGTTGGTATTTGTAACAAACTGAGTTCCTCTGAAAGCTCTCGTGCATTACTCCCTGAATATGAATGATGCAGTGAATAAGGCCCTCTGATCATAGAATCACAGAATCTTTTAGGTTGCAAAAGATTTATGATATCAAGTCCAGCTGTGATGAGGTAGGCTGCCTCACAGTGTTGTTGTAAGACGTAGTCATCTTGTAAGTGAACTTCTCAAATTTTTTTCCTCAATTTGCTTTTGTTGTGAGTAGTCTTTGTTAAAGTTCATGACAAAATAATAATTACAGGTGCTTTCTGTTCTTGATTCTAGGCCAGTGTTCAGAATTTTCACTTGAACTAGTTAGAACAGCTAAACCCTACAAAGTAGAACCTATTATAAGCATTGTTGTGTTTCTGCAGGGGTAAGTTTGCATCATTTTATTTATTTATTTATTTATTTTAAGCAGTTTCTAAAACAAGAAGATTTGGAATAACTATGGGTGGGAGGATTATTATGTTACTATCTGACTGCGGTTTTGTTTGAAAGGCTGTAGTAAGAGGAGTAGTTGATTAAATGTCTTACTGTAATAGCAAGTGGAAGTGATAAGTAATACTGCTTTCATGTTTTTGGCAGGTTTAACTGGTTTAGAGAGATATGGGATTCACTCTTGCTACCAGAGGTGGATGCTGCTGTACTGAGTAGTCAGGATGCATGGTTCCCCCTTGTGTCCCTGATTCTATTTCTTTTTGGGACAGGCATTGCCTACTGGAGTGGAGTATTTTTCTCTACATCTCTGAGAATCTTCTCTTCGTTATGGTTGATTCTGACTAGGTAAAACAACATTATACTCCAATTAGATGTCTGCAACACAATCATTTTTGTTTGCTTCAGTGTGAATGATTGGACAGATGGAATTCTGCCTAGTTTTAGACATCTGGATTTGCTAGTGCTAAATACTAACAAAGAGTGAGAAATGCCTCATGTTCCTTGTTGCATATCACCAAAAGGGAACTGAATTGGCTTTTTAATACCATACGTGGTCGTAGTGGCTCATAAAGATTCTGATCCAGGCCTGAATTTCTTTGAGGGGAAGATTTGTAAATCTCTTTTAAGTAGATAGTGTTCATTTGGCTTTGGTTCAGTATTTGGAAAAGTTCTGATATGGCCAGCAGCAAATAATTTGTCATTAGCTGTCTGTAGAGTTTCCTGTTCCTGGCAGATACTCTTCTCAGGCTGCCCCGAGGTGTGCTTGATGCACCATCCCTGTAGACTTTCAAGTCCAGGTTGGTTCAGGCCCTGGGCAGTCTGATCTAGCTGTGCACGTCCCTGTGCACTGCAGGGGAGTTGGACTAGATGATTATCTTTAAAGCTCCCTTCCAACTCTAAGGATTCTATGATTCTATGATTTTCTTTGTGGTTATTTTCAGTATTTGTTGCAAAGGCTTTTAAGATGGTATTTTCCAAATAACATGTTTTTTTCCCCATTGTCTATTTTAATTCTGGAACGTTCAGTGAAACTCCAAGAAATTATAGACATTGCACTATCTTCCCCATTCCATTCCCCCCGTTTTCCTATCTTATCATCTCATCTTTGTCATTTCTGCTTTATACTTGTGTGTTAGTCATATCTTCTGGAAAGCTGAGTCTCAAAAAGCTTTCCTGTGTCTCACGCTGTGAGCAAGCAGCAATTCCTGTCTGAGAAGAATGTCACAAAATTAAACTTGCAAGCTTATTGTTTTATGCTGCTGTGCTGACATGGAACACCACCGGTGTATTAATGTTTGTAGTTGGAGTCACTGATGTGCAGCTGTGAAGCAGTAATAATGCAGCACTGGTTCTCTTTGTCTCAACAGAAGAACAAAGGGACTGATGTAGATCTGGAGCTAGGATAAGCTTTATGTCCACCAGCTTATCCTGTGTGTTCCCTGAGTGAAGTAAAAGTAACGCCTTAGTTACAAACTAGTAACTAAGAATGTGTTGGTTACAGGAAGGTGTCAGATTTTTATTTTTAGTTTCTTTTATGAAGTTTTTTTGTCAAGTAGCTTACATATCAGTTGGTGTATATGTTTGTCTAGCCTTATTTTTCCAGTGTTTAATCAGTTCAGGAGCAGCACATTGTTATGAGTCATTTGTGAAAAAGTATAATTGTTAGATATCTTGTATTGACATCAGAACTAGAAAGTGTGACAGCGATTCTGTCTTTTTTCAGACCTACTGTACTTTCAAAAGCTAAATTGATTACACCCGGGAGGCTCTGCGTGATGGGGTCCCTTGCTTTGGTTAGCTGGACCACTTGTGGTGCATTTGCTCTGTTCATCATTTATCTTCAATACTTGTTCAAGGTACTGAAAAGCTGAGCGTTCTGAATTGGTACACAGTCAGAATTTTGTGCATTTTGGATTAGAAGTGTTAAAAGCAAAAAAGGAAGGTTACCTTGATGCATACCTGAAAGAAATGTTACCGTTCTTTTTTGAAGGTATCAACTTTGTCTTGTTCTTCTTAAAATGGTTGTGTCGTTCTGACAGTACTTCTTTCAAAGGAATTTACAGTCCTACACGCGTGCTCCAGTAATTCATTTAGTTGCACTGGATATGTCACACTATAAAATTGAAGACTAATAACTTCCTTGAACAAAAGCTTCAGTGGAAGAAGGTTCTGGAATGTTCTGTAGAATAGTTTCTTGAATACTCTTCACAGATCTTTTTTAAGTAAAGATGGATATATGGCTGTACTGAATTAGAATAGTTATATTGTATGTCTAATCTGGCTGATACCACCAGGATCCATATTTAGTCCCTGCTATTCAGTTTCCATGGTCTTTGGTGCATCAGAGTATCTAACTTGGGTATCTGATTCACCCTGTGGTTACATAGTTGCTAAAATGGCTGCTATGGTTTAGTTTCTAGGGCAGCCTTGGGAGCAGGCGAAGGCTGGGAGTTAAGGGTACAAAAGGAAGCAGCCTGCAGGTGGTCTGAGGTAGGTTGGTGGCAGCAGAAAGCACAACATTTGGAATATAGGATATCTCTGCGCTCTTTGAACCTGAGAGAGCTCCACTGAGGCCCTAGCTATTAAAAAAGTCATATAATAATTAGCCCCTTTGTTTTTTCTTGTGAACTACAGATTTTGTGTGAAGCAACTTTACTAAAAAAGCATATCTGTCTTACAGGTTATAAAACTAAGTGTGAATGTCACAGCAGAGCAAAATGTGCTAAACAGGGTGAGTATTTCCTATTTCTGTTCAAAATTCTGTGACCAGAAACTGTTTGGCAAACCTGTGCATTGTAAACTGTTATCATCTTGCCCTGGCAGTATTAGGTTGTGCTGTGATGATTGATTGGCTGCAAGGTTTGCTTACTGTGTGTGTGATGAAAATACAGGACACAGGTATCCTCTTCTGCCACGTGTGATTATTGCAATCACTGTTCAGAGTCTCTGCAAATTTTGTCAAACTTCTGAGGAACTTTTGGGTGGTATTTTTTTGTTTTGAATTTTAAATTCTCTCCTGCTCTTCTTCCATATCCAAATAATGTATTTTATGTTTTGTTAGTCATTTTTTCTGTCATTGGAATGTAGCATCTGCCAGCTTACTAATTCATCTCCATTATTTATTGTTAGAGCTAATGTTTTGCTTCTAGTTATGTTGCCTCCTGTATATTTCTTCCTTGATTGATCATCTGTGATTTTCACCCACGTGCTTTATTATTTCTTTTCTGTTCTTCCTTCTTCCAAGAACTCCATTTCTTAATACAGCGATGGTGTCAGGATATCTCTGCTCTCCTATATATCTCTCTATTCTTTTCTTCCAAAGACAAACTATTAGCGTAAGAGAAATTGCTAGGCGCTTTAAAGTGGAACTATTGAACTTTGCTCTTGATGGCTTTTTTGAGGGATAAATTGCAGATTTTCTCCCTGAGTCAGAGTTCGTATGCTACTGTAGGGGTAGCTTTTCCCTCTTTGTCCCTGTGTATGGGTTCTCTCGAGCCACTTGTTCTTTTTCTTTTCAGAATTCGGACGGTTCAGAAGAAAGGTCGCAGAATTCCGTTAGATGCACGGTCAAAAACCAGAATGTGATAGACAGTACTTCAGAAGCAACACAGTCTCTCTCGAACAGTACAACTGCTGAAGCTGCTAACAGCCTTAAGATCCATGTGACGATGCTCAATTTATTCACGTGGATTGTGCTGCTCAACTTGCCATCTTTAGTTTATTGGTTGAAAAATCTCAGGTAACTTCTTAAACTGTCAGTAAGGGTGGGAGAAAAGAATCCAACCTCTCACGGTTGCCAATGTTTGATTCTTCAGATTGTCTGTCTTATTGTGGCATCACAGACTTCTGTTAACTGTAACCATTCTTTCTATGCAGTCTGGCTTTGGTTATACATAGACGTTAAGAGAACAGTACGTTCAAGAAAGTAATGGTTCAGAAAACGATTTAAATTCAGCTCGGGGTGCTGTATAGATTTCATATTCATTGCATAGCACATCCTTGCTTCCAGATTGGATTTTATCTGGTAGCCTAGTTTAGAAGTAGCATGCTTTTAAAACTAATTCACTCTTGCAGGTACAGTGTTCGACTTGACCCTGATCCGTGTAGAGCTACAGCTATTATACTTGTATGCATTTTGGAAATTCTCATGAATTCAAGCGCTTCTGAAGTGAAATCAAGGTACGGTAGCCCAATCCCCAGTTTTACCCTTTATTTCTTACAAGTTCAATTTGTGTGATAAAAATTCACTTGCGCTTCACAGATAAATAATTATTAAACCTGTGCAGAGATTCATTAACTCATGTGCTTAAGTGTTAAGAATTAGGTAGAATCTAGGCAAATGATTTTAGTTAGGTAAGTGGAGAAACATGTATTTACCACGTGGGCTTCAGTAGAGTATTTAAAATATCAGTTGCATAAAAACTTGTTTTAACTGTGACATTCATTCACAATTCATTTAATCTTTCTAAATATTACAGAATCCTACTGTATCTTAAAAATTATTATCTAGAAGTTAGAAGGATAAGTGGATTTTAAACCATCATAGTTATGTTCTTGTAATACTCCCTTATGGGAGAGTTTCTTAAACGTGCCCATACCGTGCTTTGTTTGGTGCACTTGGTTGTGCAGTTCTTTCTCAGACATAAAATTAGTCACTGTCCCATGGCAGCTTAATAATAAGCAGTGTAGCTTATCTTCTTGACCAGTACTTGTTAACTCAGATGATTTAAAACACTGCATCTTTCTGCTGCTGAGTTTATTTCTAAATTTGCTTAATAATATTGTTGATTGACATTTTCTTACCATTTTTGCATAATTTCTCTTGCTCATATATCAATTGATATTTCTCACTGAACCTGTTTTATTTCTGTTTAAAAATAACACTTAAAAAATTTCAAGGCTAATCCTTGAAATCTTTCTGAAGAAAATGAAATATGTTATTTGGATTCCTTCTGCACGTATGACCACAAAAATGGCACTTTTTTCTTTGTATTCTTACAGTAAACTCTTGAAGATCGCAGCCAAAGTTCCACTCCCTTTGTCTGTTGCAATGTTGGCTTTCGGACGAATGCATTTATACAAAGTACCACATTTTGTAACTTTTTCTTTTCTTCTACATGCGCTGTGTTGTATTGTGTAGCATTCATTTTACATACAATGGATGCAGCCTAGAAAGTAACAGTGGAGAGGTGACAAATTTCAACAAAGGAATGCCTAGATTAGCATAACTTGCTTTTTTTGGGAAAAATAACTGAAATGTGATTACTCTGTGAAAAGTTTATGGTTTTGTTCATGCTGCTTAGAAAGTTTTTCATGGTGTTCATTTCCTGTGAAAATTAAGTGAATTAACTCTGTGCGTGTGTAAGCACGTGAATTGTTATTAAGGTAACATCTCAACACTCTGTTTGCCTTGCAGACACTTTGATATTTCACTATATTTCTTTGTTGAAATAGACTTTCTTTTTTAACTCAGTACACTGTACGGTGTGTATGTTCTGAACTTGCATCTCTTGCAGGTCTGAAGTATGCTGGTTAAGCTCAAACTTCAAGCACACTGTGACTGTCAGAAATACTACACAGCCAAGTATACTTTTAATCATTTTATGCTATATTTAAAAGCTGCCACATTTGTGTCTAGTCAAACCAGAATGTACTGCTTCTATAGAACTGTTCTTTCTAGCAGATTATTTGTTCAGTTACTTGTTCAGATGAGTGTCTGAGAGATTGTTGGAAGTCTTAAACATTTTCATTTTTGTGAGAGTGAGAAAACAGTGACCATTTGTCTAGCTTTCTGTTCTGGAAGGTTACCAGCAGATTCATAAACAAGTGGCTGTAATGTAGTTTTAAAACTTTGCTATCTTTCTCTGGAGTTTTGTTAGTTCAGAAATGATTCCTTAGATCTTGTCTGTGTAGAAGGTAGCAAGTTTTAAGGTATGATGAGTTTACAGTACAGTTGCTGCATTGCAGTTTCCAGATAGACAAGGCAGGGTTCTTTCCTGTTGTAAATGGAGAAATGTCATCTCATAGTAAATGTCCATACAGTAATTTAATATGAAATAGCTACAGCAGTGTAAATCCATGCCTTGCCACACTGTGCTAACTTCCCTCGCGTGGATGAGCTCTTAGTAGTGTAAAATTACTGACCATGACTATTAGCTCTACGTAAAGAATTATCTTAGTGCCTAGATGCTACAGTGACTGCCATTTCCAGCAATGCCTAGAACAGCTGTGTGTAAGGAATTCTGTCTCCTGGGCATGTGTTTTGCCAACAGAAGAAATCACACTAACCATAATGTTATTTAAAATGAGGTATTGATTCCATGTAGAGATGAGTACTACTACTTGCTTCTGTCTTAGCTGACTCCCCTATCTGAGATACCTGTCGTCTTCATATAGAATTGCTATACCAGCTTGATTACCTAATATGGATGATAACAGGAAATCTGCTACATACTGTCAGTTGAGTATATTCTTAATATAGTAGTAGAGCCTGACCCGTTGACTTTATTGTATCTTGTTATTCTTGCCTAAAGTGCCTCAGTTAGCTCTAGCTTGTTCTTAGAGTCAATTCATCAAAGCTGCCTGAAAAGACTTATTAATTCACACGGTGACTTTCCAAAATGAACCTGTTCTGTCTTATAAACGAGCCAGCAGTTCAAACTATCACTAAGTCATTAGAACTGCTTCTATTAGTAGTTAACCAAATCACTGTTACTGCTGTCAGTAACCTCTGTGCTCATCTTCTAATCTAGACATTTTATTAACAAGATCAAATCATGCATAGTGTTTGTAATTCAGAGGAGTTAACTGTATTATATCTTGGTACTGTCTAACCAAATGTATGCTACAGTATATGTAAATAAGATAATTTGTGTCTAATTATACTTGTACCTTGATTTAGCCTAGAAGTTACTTTTCAGACATAGAAGAATAGAGTAGTTTTCCTACTTTCAAGTGGTTGTGAGTGTGAAGGATAGTGACAGAACTGCAGTGAGGCTGGAAAAAGGCCATCTGTGAAATGTGCAAGACCTGATTTCTGTTGGAAGATCATTTCCTTGGCCTTCATGGCCACTTTGGCCTACCACGGAATTTTGCATCCAATTTTTGTTTGCCATCTTTATCACCTCATGACACGTGAACCCATTTGTTGGAACTGTTGATGAAATAAAATGTTAGTCAGAATAAGGAGAGCAAACAGTCTCAAGATGTGGTAACTTCCGGAACCTGACAGTGCGTGAAAGATACCAAATCACAGCAGCATAAAATAACACCATTTTTCTTATTTATTGTTCTTTTTGTAAGCTGGAAATTTTGTTGATGTTGTTATCATTCCTCATGAAATGGGTTACAAAACATTATGTAGTGATTCTTAATGTGGTGTTTTGAAGGTGTAGGAAAGAATGGAAGGATATAATCCTTCGTCTGAGGTCCCAGGTGACAGACTTTGATCGCTCTTCTGTTGATACTTCCTTTTCCACAGGTTACTTACTTTCACAGAGGGAAGAAAAAATCTCATTGCAAATTTGGGTTTTGTATGTTTTGTGTGTCACTGCTGGATGAAAAACGTGTTCTCAGATGTGCAGTGATTGAGGACTCTCTAACTGCTGTTTGAGAGATGACAGTTCTTATCTCAACTAGATTCCCTGTATAATCAGCGGAGGGGATTAGGACAAGTCCAGAGGACAATTCATTCAATTCTAAGAAAAGATTATATAAATTTCCAAAATAGTTTTTCAGATAATGAATGTACTTTCGGAGAAAATGCTCTGTTCTACAGATTTCTACTTCTGCCACTTTGATCATTACAGCCTTGGCAGAAATGTGGGCTAACCCGCTGTAAGGACTTCTTAATTGACTGTATGACGAAGTATAAATATTACCAGAATATCCTTCTGTATGAGTGGGCTACATTTATAAAACAGCTTTTGGGAAATAGGTTCTCTTCATACCTTTAAATCAGAATTCCTGTTTACTCTTCTAACTTTAAACTGTCTGGAGTTACCGGAGAAGATCAAGACAAGTTATTTCATGATGATTTAGAACTTTGTGCTGTGAAGGAGGTAACTCCCACTCCAAGTCTCCTGTTCCTTTTCAGAAGTCGAGGTACTAATTTTGCAAAACTACTGTGCATGTTCACCACGTTTATATGGAGATCATGCCATGTAAAACAAAGAATTTTTGGCCCATAAGCCAGGAGACAATCAAAATAAGAATGTGTCTCTCTCTCATGTTTTTTTAATTATTAGAAAGGGAATAATTAAAAATAAAAAGACAGCGTAGAGTACCACATGTCACTGATGAAGCAGAATCTTTCTTATTATGCTGCAGTAATAGCTGTACCTGTAGCTATCAGCTCATAAAAGATTTGTATTTGTAAGGCAAGGAGAAAGTGTTATTTCTTAACTGGAACTACTAATGGCTATATTTTCAGAGTTGATTTAAAGTCAGTTGCAGCATGTCACATTTTTGCATCCTCTCAAAAGGGGATTTGTCCTTATTTTGTTTCCTGAGGAAAAAAATACACAACCACACAGTAACTGAAATTCCATTTAATTTCATATCTAATATTTGAAGTTCTGCACTGATGGGTTCTTTTTTTTTTTAGTAATGTATTGCAGAAAGAATGGGGACTGCCTGTATGCCAAAGAGAACTTTTTAACTACCTAAGTCACCCTCAAAGTCAGTCTTAAAAAAAAAAAAATAAAAAAAATCCTTTGATATTTGAAGCAAACAAACAAGAGGCAACAGGAAGCATTGTTTCATAGGCTGGCATTTGTTATGAAGTCTAACTTTCCATCTGTTAGCCAGTAACAAGGTTTTACACCTGTCACTGCTTTTTTTCCTAAGATCTCCTTCAGATCTTGACAGGATGAACAAAGCTCATTTGTTGTTGCCTGTGCATAAAATTAATATTTGAGAAGCCTTTTTGATCGAGCTGATGAAGTTTTAGCTCAGTGCATTAATGAATGCGCTGATAAGGAAAAGGTTTTGTTTGTTTACACTGAGAGAAAGTGCAGCCATTTATAGACCTTTAATACTCTGAGTTACTGAAAATGTTTTTGGAAGCAATTATGGTGTATGTACAGTAATTGTGCTGCTGTTGTAAGTCACCAGTAGAAAACTGTTAGCTGTGAAACAGACTGAGCTCAACATTTTTTATGTATTGTGGTGAATGTTCGTTGCTTAATTTTCAGGTTTGGCTCTTCACATATCCTTTTTTGGGGGGAGATAATCGAACTAGCCTTTATGAGCACTTAGCATTGTACTGTAAGTGGTTTTAATCTTCCTTCAACATACCTTTAGAGGAGATGTGTTTCTGTCACCAAAGCGATGTGCTGCTCTTATATACCTCTGGGAATGTGTGCTGATGAATGACAACTGAAAAGCAGTTAGACAATTTAGAGCTAAATAAAATCCTTCAAGTTTCTTTAAGTTTATTTGACAAGCCTATTACAAATATGCATTATTTTTATTTCTGGAAGAATGTATTTGAAACTTCTAATTGGGACATTTAAAGGTGAAGCAATAAGTATGCATTTCATCTCCTTAGTGAACATTACAATTTTTTGAAATAAATGTTAAGCATTCAGAAAATTCAATAGCTTTTACTTCAGTCTGCCCACAACTTCAATTCTTCAGATATCTGAAGATGTGTATTCAGATATCAAAGATGTGCTTGCGACATTGTAGCCTGGAAAACAGAGTCAAAGCTGTGTGACATTTTGACTTTAAGTTGGTTTAAGGCTTAGGGTCTCATTCTATGTTCTTATATGCCTACAGGTTTTGCAACTCAGTCTCTTGTAAAAGATCTTTTAAGCACAATCTCTGCAGTTATTGATAGGTTGTGGTCTAAATTCTCTAGGAAATGTGTAGTATCAGAGCTAATTTTGTGTCTCTGAAGTTCACGAATGGTGTGCAAAAGCTTGTTGCTTTGCAGCACATCATTCCAGTTGCTCCTTGTGTGCAGGGTTATCCTTGGTTTGCACTGTCCTGCTGTAGCACAAAACTAGAGGTTTGCAGTAAGAGTAGGCACTGCGGTGAGTGCGCACAGCGTTTCTCCTGTAGGCTATGGCTCTATGGAATTTCTGTGTGTTCATTGAAGTGCCAATGAAGACCATGTTTTCCTTTAAATTCTTAAATTACTTCAAGGCTTATATGAAATGTTTAGATGTTCAGCTTTGATAAATGTTAGAAGCACTATTCTGGGATCAACTCAGGCTTCTCTATTTTCCGTTTGTGTCACTCTAAAGTGTGAAAACAGTATATGAGAGCAGTACATGACAACTGAAATATTTACTGAAGCCTACAAAAATGGGCATGAGATACATAATTAGTGCCAGACCAAAATTGAAATGTGAAAATCCTCACTGTGACTTTAAACTCTTCTAAAGCAAAAAAAAAAAAACCACCACCACCACAAAAC
This sequence comes from Callipepla californica brunnescens, assembly GCA_023055505.1. Taxonomy (NCBI): domain Eukaryota; kingdom Metazoa; phylum Chordata; class Aves; order Galliformes; family Odontophoridae; genus Callipepla; species Callipepla californica. The sequence goes on from JALIRH010000020.1 coordinate 3,210,546, forward strand.
AGCAAAACCCACAACCGTGTGCCTTAAGCCAGTAAATGAATACACACTGACTGTAGCCTGTAGACTTCTGTAGCCTTATTTTTCTTCTTTGAAATCAAAGATGTTTGTGTGGATCATACTGATAATTGGTTTGGGGAAAATTATTTTGACTCTTCTAAAATATAAATAAATAGCAATCTGCATTTACAGACAGTAAGATTTATGAGAAGTACAGGGCACTTATGGTTTGGAATCACACCACCCGAAGACAGAAAACTTTAGCTGACCTCGATTTCTCATTTCTATCTATAATGACAAAGAAAAATAAGGTGGAAAGATCAGTCTCTGATATGTCTCAGCTTCTAAGTCTTTGTATCACAATCTTGCTAATTTAGTTTATTTTCTTTAAAACTGTGGCTCAAGCAAAATACTTAATTTTAGCCATTGAGTAACAACAGCTACTCAGAGTGGTTTGGGTAGAGTTGAGGGACAGGGAGGCATTTGTTTGCAAGCCTCAGACACTTGAATAAGGCATTTTGTGCTTTAGGAAAAATGTATCTGTAAGTTTGAAAAACTAAGTTTATGCATTCTGTTCTTAAATAATCGAAAAAGAAATATTCATGATCTTAAAATCCTGCTTTGATGCAGTAAAAGTTTAACATGAAGAACTTAGGGAAAGCCACTTCTATTTGTTCATATATTTTGAGCAAAATCCCTGAATATTTTTTTTTTCCGGCAACAGTACAACTTGTTTTTGATATCATGTCTGGGAGACTATCAGTGGGCTGTGGGTATTGAGATGTGCACACAAAGTGATTTCAGGTCAGCTCATCACAGTAATTTGTAGCAATACAAATCAGTTAATAACTTTCTTTTGTTGAGATCTAACCTGAGTCTGCTGCCACAGCGCTGGTTTTGTTGAGGAACAACAGGTAATGTGTTGTTTTTTTATTGTCAGCCCTACTGATTCCTCCTAGTGTGTGAGTTTAGGACTGTTAGAACTTCTTCCAATCACCTACCTGTCTCTTCTTTGTTCCGTGCTGATGTTACTCCAGTAATTCTAATAACTGTTGATTTGCTGGCTACAGAAATACTGGTGTGAAAATCCTAGAGAGGGCCATGCTTTTAAGGCTTTTCTATATGATGATGAATCTAGAAGAAGTGCTCAAGCCTAGTAACTTAATCCTTTGTTACCATTTAATTGGTTTTTCCAGACACAAGGTCAGAATAATGTTGGGCAGAACACTTACTTTGGGTGATGGGCAACCTACGGGGGATTGATGGGTTGTTTTTTTAAGCAAGCTTAAAGTATCGAGGAGCATTTTGAGAAGTCTATCAGTTACTAAGCAACCTAACTTTCTTTTTTTCTTCTTCTGTTTTGAGTTCTTATAATAGCTAGTGTAAACCTAGTATTTAAAGTGGACCTAACTCTACGTTACAGGTTTCTAGAGTGGTTGACAGGGTCTTACCAATATGTGCTTAAATAATGCTTTAATAAATTATTGTGCTCATTAAAAGAGTTATAACTGAATTTTCAGATACATCTGCTGTGTGTGATAAGCTTGATCAAGTCTTTGTCTTGTGAGATGCTGAGAAAACCTTGGAAAATAGATATCTTCAGCTCATGTTTAAATTACTGAAAGCCATCTATGTCAGTCGTCCAAAATGATACTTTCAAACACTGGTCCATTTTCATTGAAGTTAAGGGCAGCCTGAATGAGAGCTACACTGGGACTTTCACGTTTTGATGGTTTCCCTGTCTGTTGTGTATAATTTCTATTGTTTCTATGTCTTTTTTTTTTCTTTTTTTTTTTTTTTTACATTAGTGCGTATGATATAGAAGTACACTGTATATAGTATAAGCTTTGCTAAATAAACACTTCTGTATATTTTTGTATGGTGTTCTAACATGGTTGCATTAGTACAAATTGTGGTAATTCACAAAAAGTGCCACTTACCAATCATGCTCTGTGGAGTGTTGTGAATGTCACTGGTACTTCTGTTGTACAAACACGCTAATTAGTGTTGTAATGAACATTTGCCTTTAGTCTTTGCTCAGGTACTGATGTGGAGCAGTTTGGTGCTTTTCCTTCTAACTTGTAATACTCGGGATTCTAAGCAGAAAATAAAATCAGTGAACAACAATACTGTGGTTAGAGTATTGCTTTCCATAATGGAGTTTTTGCTTTTTATTTTTATTATTATTATTTTTGCATCTTAAGCAGAATGGAGTAAAGATTGTGCTTGATGAAGCCTGTCTCAGGATCAGAATTTGTGAATCCTATGCTTATAACTAAACTAATTAGTTCTAAGTTTGCCTGTTATTCTAGAACAAGACCTTTACTGTTCTGAGGAAACTTGCATGGGACTGAATGTGCAATACAGTACGCATGGTAAGTAACTCAAACATGAGTTGAGTATTACCACGTCACAGCTATGATTATGTCATTAGTATTAGCAACTTTCCAAGCATTTGATTTGCTGAAGATGTGCTTCAATGTAGGCAGTCTGAGAAAAACCCAGTGCTTAAATTTGATCACACTCAGAAATGCAGGACACTGACACCTAGCTTGGAAAGTGCTTATTAGATACTGTTCTCCAAGGAGGAACCAATTTAGGCCAGTTTGTGTAAGTGTGCTAATAGTGCATGAATATAACTGTATACTACTCGTGTTTGACTTTGGAAGAACTATAACATATTGAAAAAGAAAAAAATGTGGCAGTAAGTTTAAGCAGTCTTAGATCAAATAATTTTATGCGTGAATGCTTATAGCTTAGAAAGTAACTATACAATTTTATAGAGGGTTTTTTTGTTTGTTTGTTTTTTAAGACAACTTGTAGATAATACATTCTAATTGAACCTGTTGCTTATCCACGTGCTTCATCAGTCAACCTAATTGTCTGAATTCTGTTAGGGGATGCCATAATGGTCCTACAGCAGTAACACTTGTTGCAAATTTGCAGATGTCCTCAGCATGTTGTACTAGCTGAATATTCTGCATATCCCCCATGGCTTTCTTTCTGAGCAAATCAAATGAATGAAAGAATTGAATAAAAGGATAAAGTACTGGCTGGAATGAAACTACTGCCATTCTGGTTTTTTGTTATTTGTTTATTTAAGTCGAATAAGGAAATGTAAGCACAAACTGTGAACCAAGCTTTTTTTTTCTTTTTTTTTTTTCTTTCCCTTACTGCCATTACCTGTAGAGGAAAAATACCACTCCTTCTTGTTGAGTTAGTGAGTCTGTGAACACTCCTGAAGAGGGAAAGGAGGTCTGTGAGGAGAGGTGATCTTGTCGCCATCAGAGGTTTGGAAAGGTTTGAGAAACAGCACTGACCAGTCTGTTTTGTGGCACCAAATTGTAGCAGCCTGCTCAAACTTCACTCTAGCAATGGTGAGGGATGTCTGCTATTGCAGTGGTCGTGGTGCAAAGATGTCAGAACTAAGGCAGGAAGTCCCAGGGGGAGAATGTTAATACTTATAAAGAAGACATAGTAGAAACAAAAGGTAAATAGCTTGGTATCATAATGCTGATTTACAGAACAGTAAAGCAGCTCCACAAGATGTTCAGACTGGTGAAATGATTAAGAAACAAAGTAATGTGGATAGTCAAATATTGTGAACTGTTGTAAAGAAGAAACAGTTCTAAGATAAATAGGTCTAAAATAATCTTGGTGGGATGAGTTAGGAAGATCTGTTAGTTCAGCAATAGAACTGAATCATTCCTGCTTTCTTTACACTGCTGTGTGCTGACAGCCTGCCACCTGAAGTGTTATTGGGCTCTGACTAATGAAGTGTGGTGTTGGACGTGCATTTACCAAGGAGAGAGTGGAGGAAAGCAAAGCTGTATGTATACACCTGTGCTTACTTGATGGTAAGTAAACGAGAAGAGCCGATCAGAGGCCTGTTGACCTTAACAGTGAGTACCATCGAAGGGTTCAAGCAGAAAATGTCCAGGTCATGACTAAATTTAGGTGGAATTTCAAATTTAGCTGTATGTTTCTTGTCTTAAAATAAACCACCTCTTGACTTCAGATATTGATTGTGTATAAACACGGAGCATAATTGTGCATTAACCAACTGACTGTACACTGAGTGTTAGAGGAATAGAGACCGAAGATTTTCATATTTTCTGAAGTAAATATTACTTCAGTGAAATGTTATCAACTGATGTTTCAGAATTTCTTAGTTTTTGAATTTCTACACGAAGCGCCAGAAATAAAATACTGAACTAAATTTCTGTCTGCAGAGACCGGGGTCTGAGCAAAAAGAAACCAAAGACTGACAGAAAGCAGGTGAAGTCATGATGAAGAAGATTAAGAAATCTTCCTCAATACAAGAAAGTTTAGTGGATAGAGAAGACAGATTCCTATCTAGGGGAGAAAAGAAAACAGAATCCCAAACAACTATTTTAAGTTCTCTTGATCATAAGGAATTAGAGGTGCTCTACCTTAAGATGTCCCTGCCAGTTGAGATGGTGGCTCTAAGCTGGCTGCTAAGTAACTGAGATGTGTGTGGGAAAGAAATGAGGATGTTGTCACGCATATTTTTAAACCGTTCATTAAAACATCTAAAATTATTATCTTTGTAAAACCCACAACGGGCATTTCTCTTCACAATTAACTTTTACATCAGTTCTTCTGTCACATAGGGTTCATTCACCTTGTGTCTGATCATGCAGTTTCCCTCTGTTTTAAATGGTATAAAAATTAGTCCTTCAGAATTTGAGAGGTAGCTTGTTTTTAAGATTCTTTAGAATTGATCTTGGAGGCAGGTGCTTTGGGAAATGACACTACTTTCTGTTTTAAACCTTTTGTAATTTCCATTTGATATCTTGAACTCAGCATAAGCCTAAGGGTATTGATTGTGAAACCCCTAAATATAAACACAGTGCATCATCACTTGGGAATAAAATCAATCAAACAAACAAAAAAACAAGAAAAGCAGCTGGGTTTAAATAATTATAGCAGCAGTTTCTTTTACACAAAGTTAAAAGGAAATCAGTGGGATATTAGTGCTAAATTCGGAGCTGCGCACAATGTGAATATGTAATGAGAAGGATGAAACCTGCCTGGAGATGCATTGAGGCCTGTGGTTTTTTTTACAGGTTTTTTTCTTGCTACTGCTATTCTGGCACTTGCTGAGTCTAATACCAGGAAGTTCCATTTTGACAAGAGTAACTGATGGGTTGGATGAGCTTTTATTTATGTATATATTTATTTATTTATATTTCAACCTTTAGAATAACATTTAGAATAATATACAAGCTTAATAGTACAAATTATACTTGTATAGGTTTTTTTTGCCAATTCTGCTGGGAATCTTTTACACCTATGAAATTAGGGGTAGGATAAAGATTTATCTTAACAAAAAATACTAGTTTTAAAGTGTCTCTTTAGAGATCCATCTTATTATTATTCTAACCAAAATATCACTTAAATAGGAGGGAGAAATGTGGAATGAATGCATAGGCAGAAAAAAATGGAGCAGTGTTGAGATAGAAGATGCTACAAAATAAGGCTGAGGTAAATTAGCATAGGGGTTTTTTTTTGTGGTCTTTGTCTTAGCTTGTAGTATCACTGGAGGATATTGACTGCTGATAAAATCAGGGGAGGAAAGCAACACTTTCATTACAATGTTATGAATTTGGAAACAGCCCTTGCTTTTTTCTCTCTCCAGCATCAGGAAAGCGATCCATATCTCATCTTGCTTGAAAGCCATTCTACCAGCTGTAATTATTTGTCACCTTTCTGGAGATGCCGGAAATTACTTTTAATTAAAAAAAAAAAAATAGTATTTTGATACAGCTCTGCTCTCTCTGCTGGAAATTGTTTTAAACTTCTATGCTTACCGCCAATTTTCTGCAGCACAGCTTTAGGAGGAGGAATTTGCACTGCACTGTTCAATAGCAACAGGTCTTAAGAGTATTAAGGATGAAATTCTCAAGGGTCTTTATGTCATGGATGGAAATGGAATCATTACTGTATTTTTGAACTCCTGCTAACGTCACTGACACCCACCTACAGTCCACTAGAAATATAAGTGCAGAGATCAGTTCATTCACAGATGACAAGGAGGCTAACCAAGAAGGGGCAAGCCAGAGCTAACTTCACTGGTAAGCTTTATTCTAAAGAGAGGGAAAGGTAGAATCTGATTATCTTTTTTTCTTGAGTCGAAATGTGAAACTGGTCTGTAGTATCTTATGCCAGGCTGTATTATTACTGCACTTATTAATATATGTAGTACATTCTCATTTCATGCAGTTTTAAATTGAGCTGTGTGGATCTCAGCCCATGGTTTTGCATTATCCGTGGAGCCCGTAGACTGGATGCTTTAACTATTCAGCCAGTGAAAATGGTTGTAGCGTAATAACAAATGTAATTTTACAAATGCAGATATCTTCTCTTAAGCGTCAAACTGGTCCCTCTCAGAAAGAATCCAGTATCTAGAAATAGCTTTGGTATGGAAAACACTTCTTTACTTCCTAGTACATTAGTACAGAACCTAAAAAGTTCATGGCACACAGTAGCAAGCAGATTTTCCTTGCTGCAGATGAGTTATTTCCACAACTCCTCTGGACTGCTTTATGTCAGTTCTGTAGGACTTAAGCATCCTGGTTCTTTGTCCTTCTTGCAGACAGTTTGTTCATCTCTTCGATATGTGGAAAGTGGTGCTCCTGGGACTGTATACGATACTGGCTGTCAGGGGATTGGCAAACAGTGCTCCTTTCGAACCAGAAGAAAAATGGAAACCTCTAGATAACCCTAGGAACAGAGACCTGGTAAGGGAACACTGCAAGAAAGACAGTCTGAGTTTTGTGTGTGTGTGTGTGTGTGTGTGTGTGTGTGTGTGTGTGTGTGTGTGGTTTGTTTTTCTCCTCATTTTCCATCACAATAATTTTTGTCCATTAAATTTAATGGCGAGAGGGTTTAGCAACCATGCACTTCACAGAGTCAGCAGTACAAGAGGCTGAGAATTCTTCAGTGCACATGTACCCCTTAACTGAAGATGCATTCTCAGTGTGCAGTAATGTGCATAACTTCCTCACATCTTCAGCAGTTTTCAATTTAAAAAATGTCTTTTGATTATACAGCTTTTATGAACCCAAAGAAGGATTATTATGTTTCTCTCAAAAGTGTACTGCTAGTTATGTGCTTCATCTTAAGTACGTTTCCATCTGATACATCTTCATGAATAGTGGCTGAAGATCTGAAAGCTAATTACAGCTAAGAAAATATATGTAAGGTAACATTTGCCAGATCTCATATGGAATTTGTGAGGGGGAAAAAATCGTTTTCCCTCAGTGTTTGCCACTGTTTAAAGGTGAACTGACTAAATTTTTCTACTTTTAAGCAAACTAAAGGGCCAGTTCACATCAACTGCCCACCACTGCTAACTCCTAGAGAACATTCCGTTCTGTTTAAGTTTTCTCTAAAAGGAACTGTTTGCCCTCAGCAAGAGTTCTGCCATGTCTGCTTTATAAAGGCCACGGTTTGAATCCTCTGTGGTTCAGTGGGGAGCGCAGACTGCCAGTGAAATGTTGGTGGTCTTGGAACAGCTCCTAAGATATACAAGCCATGTCTGAATTATGTTATCTATATCACACCAGTTTATGATCAAAACAGATTATTTCATCCCATGAAGGAGGGGATTGTTTCAGAATAAATAATTCATCTGTTGGGCGTGCTTGATTTTTCACTTATGACTTATGTTCAGTTTTTCAGAACGCTCCAGGCGTATTTTTCAGGCCGGGGTCTCGATCTCAGAAAGTTCCCAGCTACTTTCACTGTGAGCAATGAAGGGCCAAGGCCGGTCATGTTCTACTCAGATCCCATTGCTTCTGCATTTGCAGATTATGAAGAAAGGAAAAATTCTTTTCCAAATGACTTCAAAGGCTAAAAGATGCTGCTGAGCAAGGTAAAAGAAGATGCTTTACATGTAAGCCAGTGAAATCCTTGGATTCCAAGCAATTCTTAATTGCATCCGAAGTATGAAAACAACAACTTGTTCTTCAGATCAAATTGTGTGACACCTTAACCTCATGCCTGAAGTTCTTTTGAAATTTGTAAGGTTGGGATGTATGAGGTATTTACTACTCCTGTAACAGCACACGCTGTGCTTGTGCAGATCTAGGTAGCCTGTGCTTTTGTTTTCATGTGGAGAAGAGTAATGAGAATGTACAGATAACAGAGAAGGTGGGTTTTCTTTAGTAATTGGTATTGGTAAAATTATAAATTGAGACTATTGCTTTCCTGTCATGCATGTATCAAAATGCATTTACACGTAAGGTACTGCACTAACAAAGCATACGGTGTATTTATCTGCATGCACTCTCTTTTCCTTACTTCTGCCACTAAAACTGAAGGTTGAATAAAGCAATTGTGAACGCATTCACACTTCTCCGTAAATCTGAAATAAAATTAAAGAGGGCTGAGCTTGAATTATTCATAAATGCAGTCTCTGTTTTTCTCAGGCACTCGTCAACTAATTTACAGCTATACCCTGTAACAAATAAATCATTTTATAGCTCATTTCGAAAGTCAGTGAATGCTGCCAGTTCTGAAGAAAGGCTACTACCATCTGTTTTCTCCTGTTTTATAAATACGTAAAGATTTGAGTCAGATTTGAATGTAAGGACTGAAGTGATTTGCACAGTGTTTAAAAAACAGATTAATTTGTAATCAGGGTTCAGCTTAGGAATCGTTTTTTGTGCGATTCATCCTTTGGAGCGGTTCCTGGAAGTAGAGACCAGCTGCTGGCAGCCCTGGGGCCCTCCAGCCAGCTCTGCCACGCACCGCTGCGGGTCAGAGGCGGGCACTGTGCTATGTACTTCTCTCCGTGCATCATATGCCCCTTTTCCCCCTCTCTTTCAGGTGTTGACTCTTGAACTTCACGCCAGGTGGTCACCTCCACAGCAGAATGCCACAGCTTAGCCTTCTTCCTCGCTGCCTGGCAGTTTACAAACTGCCTGTCCGAGTGTTACCCCGAGGCGTGCCGCCTCGCCGTCATTCCTGCGTTTGCTGTCTGTTGCCACACGCGTGGGCTTGGGGGCAGAGCTGGGTGTGTACAGGTGCGAATAAATGGGGAGTGCCACCCAAATTGTTCAAAATAGGTAAATAAACGTGACCCTTCGGCTGACTGAACCCAGACCTCGTGAGGGTGTTAGATAATCTTTTCAGTAGCGGCCTGAGGCACGTCCCCTCGCGGGGCCGGCGCGGCGCGGAGTCGGTCCGGCTGCCCGGCAGCCGCGAGCCGTGGGGCGGGCCGGGCCGCGGCGGCGCGGAAGCCGAGCGTGAGGCGCGGGGCGGGGCGGGCGCCATCACGGAGCGCCGCGTCCCGCCCTCCCCGCTCCCTGCCGGCCTTGCCGGCGCGATGTCGGGCTTCAGCCCGGAGCTGATCGACTATCTGGAGGGGAAGATCTCCTTCGAGGAGTTCGAGCGGCGGCGGGAGGAGCGCAAGAGCCGCGAGAAGGTCAGGCGGCCGCGGGCGGGGCGGGAGCGTGTCGTGGTTTGATGAGGCGGCGCGGCCTCCTCCACCTCACGGGCTGTGCTGGCGGGGGCACGGCGCGGGCTGCCGCTGCTGCCTGCACGGGGCCCGGGCCGGGCAGAGCCGCGGGCTCGGGGCGGATCTGCCGCCTGCGCGTCGTGTCGGTGCGGTCGGAGAGAGCTCTGCGGTCACCTCACGTTGGTTAGAACGTGAATGCCCTAAAGCGGCTGTTGCTGAGCTCCCTGTTTCATTATTTGTTTAGAAATACGGCGCTTAGCGCTCCTGTTGGAACGCAACAGCTGACACTCGTGGTCAGTCAGGGGGCGCGGGGCTGGGGCACGCGGCTCATCTGGTAACTGGTGCTACTGCTGTGCGTAGGACAGCGAGAATGCGTCTGCGGAGGAGAACACCGACGATGTAGATGCTCCGTCTTCATCCAGAAAGGCAGCTGGGAAGTCCCAGAGTCACGATGAAACAGACGGTAAATGTCCCTGTCACGGTTTCGGCAAAAAATGTGTTCTAGCGGTGACTGAGAGCTTTTGCTCTCCGATAGCTGACTTTCTGTAAAAACCTGCCTGCTTCTGATGTACCTCTGCGTGTTGAAGTGCATGGTTAGAGAGCATGCACCTTTGTAGGATGTTCTGCGCATGTGCAGACTTTAACTTTGTTCACTGCTCCTGAGAGGCTGGATCTGGTCATCTTTGTTTTTCTGGGAAATCCTCCGTTTCGTCCCCTCCTGGCTTCGTATCCGCGTGCTCTCTATCACTTACTCTATCTGAAGTTACACGTACACATCTCAGAAAGCCTTCTGCCCGTGATTTGGTTTGGTTTTCTATGTTCAGACACCTTCAGAGGGTGCATTTCATGCACTGGCCGGGTGCATCTCATGGGGCTGCCGGTGCTGTGAGGTAGCAGAGTGCAGTCTTTGATCTCTTTGAGTTGATTCTTGTACAGAGTTAAACTATATGGTCCTTATGGGTTCCTTCCAACTTGGGGTATTCTGTGATTCATTTTCTACTTTCAGTGCGAAGTCTCATGATTTTTCTGTTTATTTGTTTGTTGGGTTTTGTTGTTGTACTCCTTTAAACATCAAAACTAGGCAAATAGGCCTTAAATTGTCTCACACAGAACGTGCTTTAGTGTTGCCTTGATTTTAAAAGAATGAGCAGACCTTATCCTAGAAAGACAGAAACGGAATGCTGCAGGTGGGGCTGGAGCCGAGTGTGTGTGGTTCCCTTCTGACTCCTTGTTTTAGCTGATGTCTCTAAAATACTTCTGAGCTGTGGTCTGATGCTCTGTGTTCCACCCATTCTGTCATGTGGCTTTTCACACGCGTGGTCTTTTTTGAAGAGAAAATATATCTTGATACCATAATGTTAGTTCTGCTCTCATCACAGAGAACACAGAAGTCTCGAAAGCAGTCTGTAGAATCAAGGATGCACTGATAGTATTTGTTGCTTTTACTTATACAAAGAGTTGCTGGAAGAGTCAAACATAATATTCAGAAGAAAAATGTTAGAAAAGGTGATTGTTAAAATCACTTTTGATACATTGATATTCAGAGCTGAAATAAAGAGGAAATTAAATTAAAAACTCTTTGTTTTGGATCACGCAGGAGCAGAATCTTGATTTTTGGGCACTTAATATCCAAGTCAGAATAAAAACAACAGTGTATTCAGTAAGTGTATTGAATATTCAGTGTTGAGTATTGAATTATATTTTGAATAAGAATAAAAATAACAGTGTATAAAAGCAATGCTGCCTGTGGCACAGGGGTTGGAACCTGATGATCCTTGAGGTCCCTTTCAACTTAAGCCATTCTCTGGTTCTATGGATCTGTGACATTTGGAAGGCTGTAAAACGTATAAATCCAGGTGTAGTACCTCAGATCTCTTGGCAGTAAGTTTGTTTTTCAGTACCAGCTTTATGGTGGGTATACCTCTATCATATCTTTAGATGCACCGTATGTTTTGTTGGCTAGCAGATGAAGAGAAGCTTACAGAAGATGGTTGCTTTTAGTCTGTTTTGCATGGAAAAACAGATCTGTGCACAGTCGTGACCCTGGGTTAAGTTAGTAATGATGTGTTTTAATATTATGTGCTTCAAGCATGTTTATTTTGTACATACAGCTTTATGCATTTGTTTATGTTAAATGATTTTGTTATTTACTTTTCTGGAGTTATGTTAATAATCTGAACTTTCCATTTACTCAGTTTAAAAGGAACTCATTGTCGTGGATTGAGCGGTTAAAAGATCTTATTTTAAATTACTTCTAAAAATTGACCACTGCATTATTGTTCAGTGTAATTGTCTGCTCACTTATCCTCTTCAGCTAAAAAGATTTATTCCATCCACATAGTTCAGTGCTTGAAAATTGCTTCTCTTCTGTGGATCAAGAAGAGTGTTGAATAAACTGTTGCTTTATTCTGTGTGTTGTTCCTGCATGCCTTCTTACCAAACATCCAAAAAATGTTAGAAGCTGTGGGATACTGAGCACTGGGGATGAGTAACACAGTGTTGGAAAACCTGAGAGGTTGTATAAAAGTCTTCTACGTTTCTGAAGGCCTTTTTTGTACATAATAGCTCTCTCAAGTAGGCTACTAATTGCGGAGCATTCTGTTTTCTCTGTGCTTGTCCTGATAGCGTAGCACACTTTTGAGTGTGTCATAAACTTTTTCTGTTACTTTCTTGACCAGGAGAAACTGCAGATGGTGTCAGTAAATCCGTCCATCGGGTCTTCGCGTCCATGATTGGGGAAAATGAAGACGAGGATGAAGAGGAAGAGGAAGAAGAGGAGGAAGAAGCTACTGAGCAACCCACAGCTGGAGATGTTTTTGTGTTGGAGATGGTGCTTAACAGAGAGACCAAGAAAATGATGAAAGCAAGTATTTAAACCTTCACCTAGCTCCTCTGTGCTTCATGAAGGATAGTGAATAAATGCTGGTTTGCACGATCTTAGCCGGTGCTGGGAGACTTGTCTGAAAGTAGTGCTGTGTAGGATACTTCTGCTCACGCTGATGTGTGCCCTCTGGTTTTTTAGAAAATTTCTGTACGTTGCTGTTTGAAAACTTTCAGAAATAAGGAAGCAAATCTTTTCCAGTAGCTGGATTTTGTGTTAGGGATCAGAGTTGCTCAGTTAGTTATGGAAATCAGCAAATACCTTGGCCAGTCATTTTAATGCTGCTCCCACTTAAACTGTTTGTTGTTTGGTTGTTTAAAGCACGAGTATAACTGAATTTGGACGTAACTGAATCATCAATAGAACTAATTTCTCTTTTCCATTTAGGAGAAAAGGCCTCGCAGCAAACTTCCTCGTGCATTGAGGGGTCTAATGGGAGAAGCCAATATCAGATTTGCACGAGGAGAACGTGAGGAGGCCATTCTGATGTGCATGGAAATCATTCGACAAGGTATTTCTGAACGGTAGAAGATTCTGGTTTCAAGGGTGGGATGAAATTGCCACGTGTATCAGGAAATCCAGTGTGGCTTCCCCGGGGATGAAAATGCTCAGCACAAGGAATGCCATTGTGTAACCAGCTTGAAATTTAAGAGTGTGCCGTGCGCTTCTGTTACTGTTTTGCTTTTGAGAAGGATCTAGCACCCTAATTCTGCAGCTTTATACGGATTACTTTTATTGTCTTTGTAAAACTAGAAGGGAAATACAGAGAGCTAGTGGCGAGACTTCTCATGTAGAAAAAACACTGCAGGTAGTTGTTGTGAGGTTCAGTCCACCTGTTTAATGATCCATATAGAAGGAATCGGAAACTTGTCTGCAAAATTTGTTTTCTGAATTGAAACACTGATGCTGATGTTTTGTATAGCTCCTGTAGTTTGATGAAAGATGAGTTACTTGTTTTCATGTAGTTCTGAAAACAGTAGTTGTTAACTGTTCTCCTTGTCTTTTCGTAGCTCCTCTGGCCCATGAGCCCTTCTCCACTCTTGCCATGATCTATGAAGACCAGGGTGATATGGAGAAGTCATTACAGTTTGAACTGATTGCTGCTCACTTAAATCCTAGCGATACTGAGGAATGGGTCAGGCTGGCAGAGATGTCACTGGAGCAGGACAATATTAAACAGGCTATTTTTTGCTATGCAAAAGGTGAAGTAGCAGTAATTTTAATATGTTAAAGTAAATGTTAGATGCATGTTAAAGTAAATGTTAGATGCTGATGGCAATCACTGTGTTTTCTTCTGCTTTCTAATGTAGTTTGTTGCAGTTTACTAAGATTCTGATACCTCTGTCCAGACATTGATTAGCGATTCATGAATCTTTAATGTTCTTTTCTTACAAAAAGCTTGTGCATTTAATAATATGTCCACTGATGTTCTGTCAGTCATGTTGCCTTACGATTCTGGAGAAGAAAGAAGAGTCTTAGTTGAATTTGTTTCACCAGGAGAACATAAATATTTTGCAGTCTGGTTTGCTTACCCCAGGATGTAAATACTGCTTTTTCTGATAGCTGTTAACTACTTAGAAACTGCTGATGTTGGCCAGGGCTTTGTCAGTGGAGTAGATGAATATGAAATTTGTTGCTGCTTTTTTTTTAATAGCTTGACTACTAATATGCTTTTTCTTGTTGCAGCTTTGAAGTATGACCCAACCAATGTGCGTTATCTATGGGAGAGGTCAAGTCTTTATGAGCAGCTGGGGGAGCATAAGTTGGCTATGGACGGCTACCGGCGCATTTTGAATCTTCTGTCTCCCTCTGATGGAGAGCGGTTTATGCAGCTGGCTAGAGACATGGCAAAGTAAGTTGGACTTCAGAGAAGGTATGATTTGGTTTTCCAGAGTTTCTCAAAGTCTGGTATTGCTGAGCTGTTTTGCAGGTCAGGCTGGGGATGCAGCAGAAATCGGGGCATGCAGGTGCTTCTGCTGGGGATGACAAACATGCAGTCACACACCCCTCACGCACTGTGATGTTTCCAGCTCCTGACAAGTGGGAATTTATTTCGTGTGCATCATCACAGAAGTGTTGTGTTCTCTTAGAGTAGGAGAGTAAAATACAAATATTGCTTACTGAAGAAATACCTATATTGTACAATTGCATGCAAGTATAGTACATTTTTGTACCTGTATAATATCATTAGAGACTCAGGATCTTACTATCAGCAACTCTAAATGGAAGAAACTATTCACTGTGAAATGCAGTCTTTGATTCAACAGTATGTATGGTTCCTGGATTAAGTAGAAATCTGCTTCCCCTTCTCTGCAGATGGGAGCAGATCAAGTCATAGAAGTTATCCTGAGGCAGAGGAGGTTAATAGTTAAATGTGTTACCCTTCTAGCTCTCAGTAAGTTAACTACTTTAAACCTCAGCTTTCTATATTTAATTGTAAAAAGATGCCATTGGACTATTTCAGAGCCAGTAGATAAGTCTTTTGGTATTCTTGGTTGTGAAACACACTGAAAAAATGCAAGAATTGCATTGTAACCATATGATTGTTGGAGTTTTCTGTCAGACCTGGTTATTGCAATACATCATTGCTACGTCCCTCGAGGTGAGAGAGTGTAATGAAAACTCTCGTTATTTCCCAGCATACAGGGGATTATTTGATCATAGAGGGTGTTACTGGTAATTGCTTGAAATCCGTAAAAACTGTCAAAGCAGATGCTGAACCTTCTCCCTATATTCCGTTCTGTTTTGTTGCCATGTGACATATGGCAGCAGAGGGGCAGTCTGACAAAATGGTGTCTGACATGGAGGTGTGTATGAAGCAAAGGTGTGACATTTAATTCCTCCATGCAGGAAAAAATGGCACCCACTGACATTCATCAACACTTGGTGGGCATTTATGGAAAGCAAACAGTTCACGTTAACACAGTGAGGCAGTGGGTGGTGCATTTCAGCAGTGACAACTGTGTGAAAGATGAGCCACACTCGATATGGCCATGCAGATTTTAACAAGTGTGGCATGCAGGCTCTTGTTTATTGCTGGTGAACATGCAGAGCTAGTCGTGCCTACATTGAAAAATTGTGTTTTGTATCTGGGAATTTGCTCTATCAAATAGTGGTGCTGTGTTCTTTGTCTCTGTTGTAGTTTTCGTGGAAAGAAGTATGAGACATTACTTTTGGAGCAACTTCTGCTGATTGGCATAGAAAAATAAAAACAAAGAAATAAGTGAAACCTTTTGCTTGTGGTCTGAGTATGTCTTGTCAGTTTTCAGATACTCAGTATCTCGTATCTACATTTCATAGGAGTTACTATGAAGCCAATGATGCTGCCTCTGCTATTGAGATCATTGAAGAAGCCTTTACTAAACACCAGAGCCTTGTCTCCATGGAAGATGTTAATATAGCAGCTGAGCTGTATATTTCCTCCAAACAGTACGACAAAGCGTTGGCGGTACGGAGAATTACGTTTGTCTATTGCATTCAGCAACTCTGCCACACAGGATGCATGGCTTATATTCCTGTAGTGCTTAAATACGGTCATTTTTCCATAGTAATAGAGCTGATCAGATTGCTTCCAGTTAGTTCTGTAGTAATCAGTTCTGAGGTTAACACAGGCTGGTAGACTCATTTGCTGTTCCACATTTAAAGTTTTGGGGTCTCTCAGAGGTTAGCTGCAAGCTGATTTGGGTGTCTGTTGTTCTGCCAGCAAAGGGCATTGTCTAAAGATGAAGTTTAAAAGAGTGGCACTGAATGGCTTAATGCTTCAGACACAGACACTTGTGCTTTATCTGTTATACCTGTGTTGTAACAAATACAAATCTTTGCTTTAAATATCAGGCACAAATTCCAGAATACTGGAACTCAACTCTGAGACATAAAGAATCAGAGAAGATACATCTCTATTCCCAATTTATTCTGAGGCTCATTTCCTAGTTGCTTTGGTCTGGTTTTGAGAAGATCATTGTAACAATCTGGCCATTATTATACCTTCCCAAATAGAGTGAAGAGCTGCTAATTATTGGGACTTTCTCCTTCTATACATTCTTATTTGCTGATATTGAATTACTTCTTTATTTTTTCCTACAGAAGATTTTATTTAGTTCTCTCTCTGTCAGTGCAGAGAATTATAAGCCTTCAGACAATTCTGCTGACCCTTCCCTGTACCTCTGTTTGATTTTTGAACTATTAAGGTTTCTCTGTACTCGGTATTTGTGTATTAGATTTATTAATACAGTACTCAGTTGTAGAACTGTTGTGTGTTTCCTTCTGATGGTTTTCCTCAGATCTGTTGCTGCGATGGTGTTTCTTGTTCCTTGATAACTGAGTCTGTATTGGAGCTGGTAAACTGAAGGCTGCGTGCTTATTTAACACTCTTGTTTTAGCAACAGTAATTATTACTTAAATATTTATTTGATTATTCATGAATGAAAATGCCAAATGGCATTGAGTCTCAGACCAACAATCCTTCACACTTCTCTGTTTCCCCTTTCGCAGCCCCCAGAGGGCAAGTGAATTTCTTTCCTAATCTGTCTTTGATTTTAATTTCCTTTCTTAGTTGTTCTGTTGAACTGTGCTAGTTTTATTGAAGTTATGATGCATGATCAGGGCTTTTGTAAAATGTCTGACTTTAAGTAGCTGTGAATTGTATTTCATTTTTTTTCAAACTGAGATGAGCTGTGCAGTTTCTTTGTTTTGTATCAGGATGAGCAAACCTAGGAGCACTTGGAAAAGATCTGTGGAGAACTTAGCCGTTTATATGTTAAAAGAAGCTAAAAATGTTGTTTAAACAAAACAAAGCTTTTCTAGTTATGGTGAAAGTGTTTTATTTCCTAAGGAGATGCTGATTAGACCAAAAATAGTGGATAAAGGCATAGGGTGGTGAAACCCTGTACTAGTGAATTAGCCCTAAGTCAAACAAAGGCTGCCTTTCCTCTGACAGCTTCTGTGATGTCTGAAGAAACTGTCATATAGGTTGATCATATCCTTAAAGTCTATAAAGTGATCTGAGTTACTCTTCTGTTTTAGGTTATTACTGATTTTGCAGGAATTGTACTTGAAAGGAAAGCGCCAGAAAAAAGTCCTGCTGAGGAGAAAAAAGGTAAATAGTTATCAAGTGGTTAGTATGGTCCTTCTGTTCAGTTAATGTGACATTTTTTTCCTGTTCATCTAGTGTGACATTTTTCTTTCTGTTACGTTTTCAACTCATGGGTATGTTTTGATGCTTATTGACAGGCTTTTCTCTTTTGAAACTCTTCAGTGTTTTTAATGAGTTACATTGCATGACCTCAACATTCTCTGAGGAGTTACTCTGATGTCCAATTAGCCCTGGTGACTCATTGGAGACAAGGACTACATTCCCTGCAATTGGAGGCCTTTTAAAGTTCTGAACATTCCTCCGAGTGATCGTGTCAGGCCAGTTATTCCTGCTAGCTGAGTAACTTCTGGATAAAAGTCAGATAAACTTCGTGTTATCTGTTCTCAAGAATATCAAGCTTTGGCCTGAAACAAATACTCTGTGAATTCTGCTTCTTTTCATCGGTGAACACGGTGTTCAGAAAAGCTCCTGAACTAGGAAAATTCCTGTCCTAAGAAATTTTAATTTATTTTTTAAGGAGCAGAACTGCATTGAGTGTGGGAATTAAAACACAGTATTTTTATTACCCGAAGTATGTCGTTTATTAGGACAAAGCTTCTGAACTACCCAAGCGCCTGCTTCCTCACCACCTGTTCTTTACAACTTCTTTTTTGAATACTTCTTGCTCTGCTGTCCTTCAAAAGAATGTCTGCTTTTCAGCTTTAAACAAGAGTAAGCTTCCAGTCAAGTGTGGATTCACAATGAAGTCATTTTTGGCTTAGCAGGTGCTACTGAGTGTAATCTCTTTCTATTTAAGATGATACAGCAGCAGTGGTAGAAACTCAGGAAAGCCAGGAGGCAGTGACTGACAACCAAGGTGATCAGGCTCCTGAATCGAGTGCTGCAGGTAAGTAGTTAAGTTGCTGAATCTAGTACACATCTATGAACTGATCATATACTCAGGAATCGGGTTGGAATCATAACAAACTCATGGAAGTTTCTAACAGCAGTGATAGCACTTGATCCAGAAAAGGTTCCTTCTGCACTGTCTTCTTTACTCAGAATTTACTTCTAACACATCCAGCCACCATGTTCAGAACGTTCTCCTGGGACTTACTCAAACGGAAAATAAAATGCTTCATTTTGTGTGAATTTACCAGTAGGTGAATAATTACTCTCATGCTGGGTGATAAGATGTTCAGAGAATGATGAATTAATCTGCATGCTGTGATTTACTGTAGTTGTCTGTGGCTGTAGAACGTCCTAGGGAATTGTAAGATGGAAAACACTATTTTATCTGGTTTTAATGGTCACCCTTTAAATGTGTAAGAGTTAAGGTAAAGGAGAACTTGAACAGGGTGCTTTGGAAGTTTGGTGACCGGATGTGTGGGAACTGCAATAGAGGAGTTGTATCAGTTTGCTAGCACTTCTCACTCTTTCACCCTCATCAGATTGCATTTGTGCTGTGTGTTCTGTAATGTTCTGTAGTTACCTGTATCTAGCTGTACATGCATACAGCCAGGTCCTTGATGCACTGCACTTAGTTTTATAGGGATAAATACCTTAATACAGGATATTTCCTAGAGAAAGTAAGGAGAACAGGGTACAGGTGCCTGTATTGCTAAAGGAAAGCTTTACAAAACAAGCCCTGAGGAGAAACACTGTGAGCTTATCATACAGATCCTGCTGTTGAAGTCAGTGCGAACTGACAGTGCGTGGTATTTCAGATAAAATGGTAAGGATCAGAGAGATGAGAGAGAGAACTTAAATCTAGCTCTCAGGAAAGTTAAAAAAGAGGGGGAGAGGGTAGGCCTACACCAACATTTGCTTGGACTCTGAGAATGTATATTTTTCTTTGTAGCTCAACATAGTCTGGAGAGGATGTGAGGCTCTGTGAAATGGTTAAAATTTAAGGGCACAGAGAGAATATTTTTCTTCTTCTTACAGCTGTGGAGAAGGTTAGCTGCTGTATACCTGAAGGGGTTCCCATAGACATCACAGTCAAGCTGATGGTGTGCTTGGTACACTTGAACATCCTAGAGCCTCTCAATGTAAGTAGAAACAAACTCAAAAGTCGGGATAAATTAACAAAGCAAGTGGTTTTTCCTGTCTTCATGTGACTGAGGTCATTTGAGAGGGCTTTGCAGATTTTTTTTTGCTTCAGATGCCTAGCAAACGTTTAATAGTAGAAATGCTGTTTTATATGTTTTATATGTTTTGTCAGCTGGAAGTATTACCAAGGGACATTAAATGAAAGCTGTGAGCTGTGTTAGGCCCGGGACTACACTACAAAGTCTGGAACACTAAGGGACATAACTTGACTTTGTTTTAAAGTCCTAATAAATCGTAATGTTCTTATGAAAGATAGGGATGAGTAGAATGTAAAATGTCTGAAGAAGTAAGAGGTGGCTTTCTCAGGGATTGTGAAATTCAGATCTTGATGTAGTTTCACTTTAAAGTAACATTGAAGTAAAGAAAGTATAGCTCAAAATGCAAACTGCATAAAAATTATAGTATGAAAAGGAGCTTCCAGAAACAGATCTTCAAGCAGTGTTGTTGGTGGCTCTGGGTTTTAGTGTTCTGTTTTTTGTTTGCTTGCTTTTGAAGCCTCTTTTGACCACGCTGGTGGAACAAAATCCAGAAGAAATGGGTGACTTGTATTTGGACGTAGCAGAGGCATTTCTGGATGTTGGAGAATACAACTCAGCACTGCCTCTCCTCAGTGCCCTCGTCTGCTCCGAACGATACAACTTGGCTGTCGTCTGGCTTCGGCACGCAGGTTAAGAAGGAGGGCTGCTGAAAATGTGGTACTGGGAGATGGTAGCACAGTGCTGAGCGTTTCCAGAGAACTTTACCTGAGATCACTGGAATTTAGATAGACATGTTGAACAATCATTTGTATATGCAAAACTATAACTGGATTTTACTATGACAACCCTGCCATGAGGGTTGTGTTCTCATTGCAGACTGAAATAATTACCTTCAGCTACGAATACTTTATTTTCATCTAAATGAACACCATGTATTCTGTGTTCCATTTTGTATCAACTGGTGATACTGAAGTGGAACTATAGATGCATCAGTGCTTATTTCTGAATGTTTTCACTTTAATAATACATGTTTTGAGTGGCTTTAACTGGAAGAGCATCTGGAAAATATGTTAACTATTTTGCAAACATTTAGTCATCTTTTTCTGCCGTTTAAGTGCATGGTGTTGTGTATGTATATCTAGAGTGCTTGAAGGCTTTGGGACACATGGAGCGTGCTGCAGAGAGCTATGCTAAGGTTGTTGATCTTGCTCCGTTGCATCTCGATGCAAGAATCTCACTTTCAACACTACAGCAGCAGCTGGGCCGGCCTGAGAAAGCTCTGGAGGCTCTGGAACAAATGTATGATCCAGATACACTGGCTCAGGATGCTAATGCTGCCCAGCAGGTGAGCAAGGTGTTTTCTTTCCTTCCAGTTTAGGATGTGATATTTGACAGACTGTGGTAGTATTCAGAGATGTTAATGGTGTAGGACCAGAGATTGACACATGCAGTTTTCTAGAAGATTTTACAGTTCAATGAATTCTGTATTGTGCTAATAATTGTTTGTGTCATAAATTCTCTCTCCGTGATTGATTGAATAATGATATTTG
The DNA here is from genome assembly GCA_023055505.1 of Callipepla californica brunnescens. Lineage (NCBI taxonomy): Eukaryota > Metazoa > Chordata > Aves > Galliformes > Odontophoridae > Callipepla > Callipepla californica. Next base: position 3,231,622 of record JALIRH010000020.1, read on the forward strand.
ATGTTATTTAGGAATTAAAGTTGCTCCTCCATCGTTCCACATTGTTGTATTCCCAAGGCAAAATGTACGGTTACGTAGATACTTTACTGACGATGCTGGCAATGCTGTTGAAGGTAAGCCAGTCTTTGCAGTTATACTTTACCAAACTGGACAGCTGTGAGTTGGGTTAAGGCAAGGGACAAACAGACTAAAACTAATGGTTTTGATATGCAGATGTTTTCATAGTTTTGTTGGATGAAAATCCTCCAGAGAGCCTGCTAATGCTAGGGGGGCCTGTAATGCTCTTGTTCTTTGCCTGTGATCTTTAGAACAGAGCATCATTTCTGAGTATAATTCTCAGTACAGTGATTTCAACTCCCTGTTTCTGAATATACAGAGAACATGCCAAATACTAGAGTTGCTTCTTACCTATCTGGAAGTCAACATAATGCCTTTTTCACATTTACTTCTGTGTAGATACTAGTTTGTATTTTAATAACTTCATTTTCGATTATGTAATCTATCTTGTTATTTAATGAGCAAGGAAGAATTTGTTCAGTTAACAACCACCATTTTTTTGTTATCTTGTGTTATTTTCCTTTCTTTCACATGAAGTGGCAGAGGAGAATATTTAGACCTTGACTTTATCCATTTGGTTAGAGCCATTACTATTCTGTTACTCTGTCTGAATAGCTGATTGTCCACATCCTTCTGAAACTGATACTGTCAGAATGGTGTCGTTTTTGTTATGCCCCTTTGCAAATAATTTTGATTTGAATATGCACAGGGATGTTCCAATCCCAGGAGAAGTCTCAAAGTCATTTAAAGAGTTCGTCTTTCATCTGCATAGCCCAGTTTGCAATGAAGTATGAGATAATGCGGAGATAATACAGCTATTGGGAATGTTATCTCATGTGATCTTGCTCTATTGTGGCATTTCTAAGCTGCTCACTGTTTTGGCAGGGAGTGTGAGCATGGCCATAACGCTGCATTTGAGGTAGTATTTATTAATGTAATCTGAAATACTGCCCTTAAATTTGTTTCTAGGTAGCAATGAGCAGAGCTCAGGTGTGTTTGATATCTAGCTCCAAGTCTGGAGAGAGACACCTCTACCTTATTAAGGTGCCAAGGGATAAAATTTCAGACAATGATGACCAGGAGGCAGCAAACTGTGATGCAAAAGGTAACAAATGTTAATCTTGTTGCTTTGTTTTTAATAACCTTTTTTCCTGAAAATGAAATAAATGTTGCTATTCTGCATGCTAAATCCATGCAAAGGTTGTTGTATTTCTAGGACAGGGAAGGCAGCAAAAGTGAGGTAATGTAGCTTCAGGGAGCAGTGCCCATTCAGAGAAAGATAATAAAATTACTGAATAATTTAGTTAGAGAAGGACATACAGGGACCATGTGGTCCAACATTCCCCTCAGCACAAATATGTAATACACGCAGCTCTGGAAAATAATGGAAATATGTGTATGTCTCTTTTAAAAGCCATGTGATTTTTGAACTGAGCAGACTTAATTAAAACAAAACACAGTTTCTTGAACACAGTTTGAAAGATGAAATGCATTCCTGTGCTAACGTGTATAGCTCAAAATGTGTGTATTCCTTGTCATTTGTTCCCAAGTTCTGCCTGTTTTTTGCTTGTATTTTATAAACTTCTCTTAAATGGAGGAAAAGTAAATAATTTACCTTTATTTTGCCTGTTAATGCTGAGATTTTTCTTAAAAGATCTATTTGATGTATGCATTTTTTTTTAAGAGTTTCCCTCTTGTTTCAGTTTTCTTGTCTTACTGTCTTCAATGTTTTCAGCGATTTTTGCTGTTCTCATGAGTGTTTTGACAAAGGATGACTGGTGGAACCTTCTCCTGAAGGCTATATATTCCCTGTGTGACCTGTCCCGGTACAAGGAGGCTGAGCTACTAGTGGATTCCTCGTTGGAGTATTACTCATTTTACGACGATAGACAGAAGCGCAAGGAGCTGGAGTACTTCGGGCTTTCTGCTGCCATTCTGGACAAGAACTTCAGAAAAGCGTACAACTATATCAGGTAGGGAACTGAGAAGGCAGAACAATCTGTTCTCTAATTACTTCTGCCAAGGCTGTCGTCCTACTGCTGGATTTGAGAAGGAGGTAGGCTAAGGCTTTCCAGCTTTTCCTGAGACAGATAAGCCTACTGAAACAGGAGGAGTTTGGCCTTTGGTTACAAAATCATGTATAATGCAGTAGGTCGTTTGATTTGTCCAAAACCCTTGGTTCTGTCCTTCATTGTCACCTCAGTCACTTCAGCTGTTTTATTGCAGGTGTAGCATTTGCTGTATTAGGGTTTACTGATTTCTTGTATGGTTTTCATTCTGTAGAATAATGGTAATGGAAAATGTCAATAAACCTCAGCTGTGGAACATCTTCAATCAAGTTACTATGCAATCTCAGGATGTCCGTCACCATCGCTTTTGTCTCCGCTTAATGCTGAAAAATCCTGATAATCATGCACTGTGTGTCCTGAATGGGCATAATGCATTCGTATCTGGCAGTTTCAAGCACGCTCTTGGTAATGTCATTCATCTTCTGATGCAAGTGAATACTTTTCTTTTTATACAGGGAAAAAATAGTTTTCTTCAAGTCATTTCTTCGTGTGTCAGAAAGTTCTACGTGGCTTTGTAGTATTAACCTCATACTTTGACTGTTTTGTACAAAATCAAAGCCGCAGCAAAGTTTTCCTGATAAAAATTGAGGTGATTTTTCAAGTTTAGTATGTATCACAAAGATAACCAGGAGAGTTTATGGTAATAAAGATCAAAAAAGACAAAACCAGAATAATTTAAACAGCAATTAACGTTGATTGGACATCTTTAACTGGCCTTGGATGTAAACCTACTGTTTCAATGTGACTCCAAGTGTCAGAATTGAGATGTGCTGGAGATGGAGCATTCTGCTGCTTTGTCTCAGAAGAGGTCACGTTGTAAAGAAGCAGTGAGTAACTCACGTGCAGTCTCCTTCATGAGTTGGCACGTTCTTAATTAAAAAAGAATAAATGGAACCTACATATGCATGTACAATATGTAGATGTCCAGTAGCAACAATTAGAAAGCCTTAGTCATGGGTGAAGGGTCGTGCTGTGCCTGAGACAGTAATCTTTCTCTGCCTCATTTATCTTTTCAATGCTTTTAAATAGTAGTGGGCTTTTTATTTTTTGGTTTGTTTCTCAGTGTTTAATGTATTTGGGGATAATTGTTCTTTTCTGTCTCTATTCCAGCTGTGTAAACAGACAGTTTAAGTAAAATAATGGCACCAAACTTCCAAAACCTGTCTGTGGCACACAGCAATAGTTCTCCACACCTCCAAGGTTCAAAATCTAGCAAGGACCATGTTTGCTTTCTGTGTCTGAGTCTTTTGTTTGTTTGTTTGTTTTTTGTTTATATTTTTACCTCACAGCTTGTGTTCTTCCTTCAGAATCCAAGGAGTACTGAAAATGTGTATATATATATATATATATATATATATATATTTTTTTTTTTTTTTTTTTTTTTTTAATGGATATTTTTAAGTATATTAAACTGTTTTATCCTTAGTTGACACTTTAAATTTGCTGTTTGCTTTTAGGACAGTATGTGCAAGCCTTCCGTGCAAACCCAGATGAACCTCTCTACTGTCTTTGTATTGGCTTAACTTTCATCCACATGGCTTCTCAGAAATACGTGCTGAAAAGGCACGCTCTTCTGGTACAGGTCAGTTAGTGTGACTGCTTTTACCCATAGCGTGTCCTGGCTTTGTATTTATAGATAATTATGACTACAACATGTTGTGTGTCAATAACTTGTGATAATTATTACAGTATTCAAAAAGGGAAGTATTGAAACATAAATAAGGAGAGTATGCTTCTGAATTTCAACTTCTCTTGCTTAAAGGTAGCTTGTTCTGTGGTATTTATACAGTAGTTAGTCAATTAGCAGCCACCAAATGTTTGTGGAACATTACTAATTCTAGTCCTGATGGCTGTGGATTGTATTTTATTCCTGATTTTTCTTCTTGCTCTGTTAAACTTGTTATTCAGCTTTCGAAGAAGTGCTGTAGAGTAGAATCTATGCCACATACCTTTAGTGGGTGTGTCTCTTAAGCTCCAGAGTTTTAAGAAAACTTTCCAGACTTAGAAAGTGTTAAATGCAGTTGGGTTTTTTTCTCTCATCCTTTTCTCCTCCTCCTTTTGGTGCCTCTATATAGCTCTCGTTGTAAAGATCTCGCAAGCTACAATTTAGGCTACCCTCAATTTTTCAGCTTTCTTTTTCATGTTTTTCCTTCATCTGCCAGATCCAGTTACAAACCACAGGCTGGTTATTCCCAAATGGAATCTTGAAAGTCATTCCATGTACTCTCCTTCAGCATTTTTCATTAACTTGAAATCCCTTTTAATTCCTTTGGCCTCTGAGCTCAGAGTGAGCAGAATGTGGTCAGGACCTTAAGCTCTTGTGATTTCTTAAATGGCTAGAAATATGGCTTTTACCTAGCATTTGACAAAAGCTGCAGGTCGCTCTAAAACAAGACCAATTCTGTTAGTACCCAACTTACAGCATTTTAACTTTTCAAACTTTGGCCTCATTTTAATATGATCAGTCCCTTCTTCCTGTAGTCAGCTTGCCTTTCATATCTGGGCTGCTGTGTTCTCCTTTGCAATGTAGTTGCACAGTGTCCTATTTATGTTGCCCTCTGGTGATACTTTCCTGTGTTTTTCTCTCTTAGTATTTGCTTTTATGACTCTTTTTATTTTTACATCCTCTGCTGCTCCTATTGTAGCTGATTAATAATTCAGCTGCAGGAATGTGCTGGCGACGTAATCATTAGCTGCTGTTGTGTGAACTAATTCCTCATGCTGACAGAGCTATCTTTTCTGACTTAACAACACGATCCCTGGAAGAAAGGCCACTCTTAGCATTGGAACCAGCACTTTCCAAAGCAGTAATAGAAAGAAAAGTAAATTTCTGCACAGGAGAGCATGAAAAACTCTGCTTCACTTTTTTTCCCTTCTGAATTCCTGTCTGTATCTTTTTAAAAGTTTCCTTTTGTTTCATATTGGTTCTGGTCTAATGCCATTCATCTTTTTAGCATCACACAAACCTTGGGCAATGAACTGGCCACACACACACACATTTAAATGGCTTTTCTCCAGTATATTTTATGTCTGTCTTCTTAATGAAAGCATTCACAATGTGTATAAAATGTGTACAGGGATTCTCCTTCCTTTACCGCTACTTGGACCTACGTGGGCCATGTCAGGAGTCTTTCTACAACCTTGGCCGTGGCTTTCACCAGCTGGGGCTACTGCATCTGGCAATCCACTATTACCAAAAAGTACTTGAACTTCCTCCTCTCACCTTGGAGGTACTGTATCTCTGTAAGTTGTACACAGCAAATAGTCAGGTCAGTGTTGATTTCTCAGCCATAGTTAAGAACGTGAGACCTGTGTAGCTGAGAGCAGTTTGCATTGGGACTCTCTGACACTGAAAACCCAGACCTGATTGTTACCTGATGTACAGTTATGCATTAATTAACGTTAATTTCAAAGAAATTTTTGAGGGATTTACTAATAGGCTAGGATTAGCAGCAAAAAAAAAGGTTGCCAATCTTCACCTGAATAAATAGCTGAACTTAATCTATACTGCCTGCAGTATTTTGTGATTGGAAGTTTGTTGCCTAGCTTTGGCACAAGCAGGTGGAAAACTTAAAAGATGGGAAAGATTGGTAAATGGAGAAACATTGAACTCACGGTGTCGACTACCACCAAAGCAGCATTATTTTCACAATGTAAAAGATAAAGCAGCATTCATATTCTGGATATAGAAACAAATACATTACCTACAAATACAAATTTGGATAGAACTTTACTGTTTTATGATTTGGCTGAGTAATTTACAGCTAATGTTTTGAGTGTATCATTAATATTTTGGTGATTAACAACAGGTGGAAACTCAATATGGAGGGAGGGCACCAGAAATACTGTTTTATTTTTCTATACACCTGAATGTCTGTGTAAACTATTAATATGTGATTAGATTGCACTCTGACAGCTGCTTAAGTTTCACTTTTATACCGTCTCTGCATATAGATAACTTTGTATTATTTTTACAGGGAATAGAAACTGATCAGACAGACCTGAGAAGAGATACTGCCTTTAACTTGTCACTTATTTATCACAGCAGTGGAAATACCAGAATGGCTCAAAAGATGTTGTATACTTACGCAGTTGTATGATGAAGTTTCTGGCGGGTAGAAGTGATACTCTTTGTATTAACTCTTGCATCATGCAATGCTGGGGAAACGGGTTTCATATACATCTTTTTTTTTGGTGTATGGTCATAGATATGGCTTGTGCTGTATCTAATTTGTATGCTGTATATAGACTTTTCTACTTCTGACACTTGAACTATATAATGTATAGATGGAAACAGTTTTGTTCTGAGCACAAGGCTGACAAACTTGAGTGTGTTTCCATAGATGTTATGTGATATTTGATCTTTTGTATAGAATTGAACAGTGAAAACCGAAGCCTGAAAACTGAATTCTGAAGAAGGTATTTTCTTTAGAAAATGTACTATGTGCAATACTACAAATACTTACAGGCGTGGTTGTACTATAATACAGAGGAAAGAAATGGGCTGATACTGATCTCTACAGTATGTAGAACTCGGTATTTCAAGATCATTTAAGTGCTTAGTATTTCTAGGAGTTCATATTCCTAGCAGCTGTTCTGCTGCAAGGTTGATCTCTGTTTTGTTGAAATCCATGTTACTTTTGTCCTTCTGAACTGTTAATAAAAATTCTGAAGTTAATGATGCTTGTTTGCTCTTCCTTAGGGGAAAAAAAAAGCTAGTGAACAGCAACAATTAATATAATAATATCATACAGCTTGTTATTGAAAGAACATTGCAAATGGTCTGGATTTTAAAGTAGTGCTGACAGTTGAACAGCAGCACAGAGTGGTAGAAGCAGGCTGCTCTCAGCCTAGCGAGAGAACAACGAAGATTATATAGCTGTATGGATATTTATAGGCAGGGCTCAGTGCTACAGCAAAATAAGGCTGAAAAAGTGTGCTGAATAGAAGTCAAGGCATGCTGTTGCCTCCCATGCACTCGTGATTTGCCCTATTAGAGTTAACTGCTATTATTTTCCGCTCGCTTTTTGTGTATTTATGCTTCACACTCCAATCAGTACTTAAGAAATGAGTCTTGTGGAACTGTCTACGCTAATTTTAAAGGTAAGACAATTTTATCACAGATCAGATGTTACATAACAATATATTGTATGTCCTCTTTGGTATGGAAGTGCTGGGCCGTACAGAGAATACAGATGGAAGACAAATACCGAGAAAGTCTCACCGAGTCTGAAATGCACAGCCTGTTTACTACATTCTACATACTACATACAATCTAGTTTCCTAGATTAACTAGGCATCACTGCCCAAATCCAAGTCCTCTGCTAAATTTGCAGAACTTAATAACTAAATTAACTGAATTTGAATAACTAACTAAAATGTTTTTTCTAGTTTATCTGTCAGCCTGAAGTACAGAAAATCCAGAAGGAAGGGAATGACTCCACCACCTCTGTTTCATTTTGTATTCTCTGTGCTGCCTCATCACCGTTTGTGATGTGATAGCCAACTGTCTGCTGTGTGAACTTGTGCTGACTCATGATGTGCATACACATGGGACATTATTGTAGCAGCTCGGTGTAAAAATTCTCAGTTGAAGCTTTCCCTATTGTTTATTGGCCTCTTTGCATCATGTAACTCTTCTGATTTTTTCCTTCTTGCAGTGAATGTCTCCTGTGTCTTCACATGAGAAAGGCTTATCTTATCATGTCCCAGGAGGTACTGTCCTCAGCACTCAGTATTGAACTAATGCTTTGAAAACAGAAGCCAGAGGTCATGTATACAGTTTTCCTTTGCATTACTTTTTTTCCAAATCTGAGTCTAAAACACTCAGAATCCCACTGCTTATGTATCTTATAAAGTAGACTTAAAATAACGAGTAATGATTTCAGTCGATTATTATGTAAATTGCCAAACTACTTAGCTTAACCATGGCATTTGTTAGCTTTTTGTTGCTAGAGATATTTTATGTAAGAACTAAAGGCGTGTGTAAAAGACTGCCTATGAAAGCATTAGTGCTTGTTTTAAAACCCAAATGATAGCAGTTTAGTTGTGCTAAACTGCATTAGAGATTGTAGAAAGCTACTAATTATCCACGCTCACTGGTGGCCACTGATTAGGAACTAAAAAAAAAACCACAAAAGAAGACCTAACCCACAGTGCTTAGAAGGTTAATTTTTAAATACTAGTATCTAAATACGAATATTTCAATATTAAAATATTAATTTCAATATTGATAAATAACGCTTTTTTAATATAAATATTCGATATTGAAATATTAATATTTAAGTACTAGAGTAATTTTTGAATACTAAAATGTAGTAGAACGTGTGACTTTTAGCAAGTACCAGCCACCATGGAAAAGCTAGCAATGTACACCTCAACAGTTGATCCTGCAGATGGCAGCAAAGTGTTAATTTACTGTACAACTTTTTTTTAATCGTTACTGTGTATAAGGAGTAGAATTACAAGATCATGTTTATTATGGACTTTTGATGTTTGAATGGATCTTATATGGTGGTTTTCTCCAAATCTTTTATAAAGAAATAGTGCTTTTTTGGTGCCTTTGAAGGGGATACAGGCTTCAGGCTAGCTGATCCAAAGAAGCACAACTGCTGTCAATTTCAGAATCATCTTCAACTTATTACAACATGTCACCTACTTCTAGTACTCTTTTCCCAGTTTGTTGTTCCATAATAGGAGAAGTTAAAAAAAAATTCCACTAATCCTTATAAAGGTACAACATCACACACCTAATGAATTCTTTATATGCTGCTAAGATAGCCCAAGGCTTTTGTTCTCTTGTGACCCTGACACCATTTATCATTAGAAGGAGCCAGTCCTGCCAGTTCCTCCCTGTCCTGGTCACATTAGCATCTAGCCACAGATGTATGACTGCTTTCAGCAATTCACGTGACCTGTCTGCAGATTTGTTTTGATAGCACCTGCCAGGCCTTATTCAAAAACTGGTGAAAGAGATGAAAGCAAAGATGTGATGTATTAGCAGCATATAGTTCACAGCAGTGATATGTAAAAAAAAAGAATCGCTTTGAAGCCTCGTGATGCAAAGCATCTCAGTCAAAAGGATGATCCTGTTAGAAAGCTTGTTGCTCATGCACCTGCACAAAACAATCCCTATAATGAAGGTGAGAGGTATGAGGTAATTTGCAATTGAAACAACTATTCCTGGGTTCCCTACTTGTGTGTGTCCTGTGAGTGAGCGAGCACCTTTATTTGCAAGGCCTTCTCAGTAATAGAGAAGTGTCTTGGATCAGGTAAGGTTCCTGATTCTTCAGCAGCTGGGTGCTTGCAGAGTCTCCTGGTGGCAGCTGATGTTTCCCAAGGTTGTGGCACATGCAGGTGGCTCTGGGCTGCAAATCACACAGTCAGGTGAGGTCATTTCCTGGCCAGCTCAGGCAGGCATTCCTGCTGGTGAGCTTGGGGGTGGGTCTTTACCCTGCTCTTTGTGGACATTTAAGTGGGAAGCTCTGTTTGCCTTCTCTTCTGGGATTAAGATGTTTTATGAAGCTGGACTGGGGAATTTCTGTGATTCCAAAAAAAAAAAAAAAAAAAAAAGAAAGATTAAAGTATTAAAGTTTTAATAGCTTAATATATAAGTCTGTTAGAAAGCTAATAACAAAGCTATATAAGAACTGCCAGTTATGGAGTCTGCTGAGGAACACACACAAACAAGGTAAGCATGGCTTTTTGAATGGCTCTAAAAAGATTTGGAAGCAAGGAAAAATAAATACTGACACAGGTGAGTACAGGTAAAAAAAAAAAATACACTGGGAGTTAGTTTTCAGACAAGAAACATGACTTTTGAGTGTGAACAAAACCTGGAGTACATGCAATATTACTTCTCTCAGTTTGAAGTTTTGAAGCTGCCTTGTACATGTCATTTTTTTGCTGTTGAAGTATGTTCTTTGGGGGAGGAGTAAACAAATTAAACTAGAATTGGAAGAGGAGTCTGTTTTCCATACTTGTTTAAGAGGTGAAATAAAGTTTAGGTAAGGGGAATTCTGACTGATCATGCGGCGTTAAGTACTTTGTCCAGTTTTGTTGTTGTTGTTCTCCCTTTGAAATGGATGTCCTTGCTTTAACTTCTGGAGTTGAAAAGATCAAGAATGTGTATCACACCTCATGAGAAGCCTATATTTGTGATTTGTAGGGTTACTTGCTGCATAGACAAAGCTATTATATTGCTCCTTGTAATGAATTGCAGGTCTACTGCTAACTACTCTCACCTGTTCTGATTTTACAACAGGCTGTCAGTTTCCTTTCTGCTACTGCTTTATGTTTCTTCAGATGTTTGCACATTTTTTCTAGTATTTAGGCAGGATAAAGTAATGTCCTCTAGGAATTACTTTCATGCTACAAAAGGCAGTCTGTAAACAATAGATTTTTATCGTAACTGATTTGGTAAGTTTGAGAGTTTTATCAATTAAAAAATAGATGTATGTGTGTGACTTCAATGCTGCTTGGTCTTTCTGGAGCAGATAACTTTAAGACTTACAGAAACACCTTTTTAAGTGAGATTCATGAAGCCTTTCTACTACTTTTTCTACAACTGCATTGTCTTTGTGTAGAATGCTAACACAGGTGTCTCAGCACATATTCACACCATTAGCACTTCACGTGATATCTCTCTTCTATCTGTTGCCTCCCTTTCTCCCAGCTTCTAACTGGGGCTCCTGCCTGTTCTGCACTTGCTCCATAGGTTGATTTTCTGATAATATTTGCATCTCGATGTGTAACCTGTTTTAACTCTGATGCAGTTGTTTGGCTGTGTTGTAGGCAGCGCAAGATAACACAGAAGGCAGCACAAGAATTCCAGTAACTTTTTGTCAGCTCAGATTTTAGAGAACTGGTTGAGAAAGCTTACCTGTCATAATTATTCTCCAGATGCTGCTCTTTTATTGCTTCTGCTTCCCTCAGTTAAGATTCCATCTCTTGGAAATTGTTGAAAGGGGGGAAAAACAAACTTCTGAATATTTTCAGGCTTGCTGTTACATTGGAACTATACAATTATCTGCAAGTTGTGTCTTTGTTTCTTGTCCTGTGAGAGACTGAAGTCAAGATAGCATGTGCTTAGTGGAAGGAGAACAAGCAGGTAACAGAGTTGCAGAGGAGCCTAGATTCCCATTGGGGTTTGTGTATAAAGTCAAAACGTAAGCTTTACTCTGTAAAGAATTGGAGGAAACTAATCATCGTACAGATCCAGCCTTTGGCACTGTTGAACATGATATCAACTATCTGCAAAATTAGCAAGTAGGTAGACACTGCTATAAAAACTGTGGTGTGGAGGGAAAATTGGGCTTCTACGGCATTGTATTTAATATAGGGAGGGGGGGGAGAGAGAGAGGGAGAGGATAGGAAAGGCTTTGCAATAAATGTAACCATTGTTGATCTTCTGGTCGTATTTCAGTGTGGACTTAGTCTTTGTTTAGCTCCGCTGCAGAGGGACTACTGATGTTCAGTTTCTTTACTTTTTGGGTCATACTGAGTCTGGATCAGCTTGCTTTGCAGGGTATTGTTGTCTTGTATGCTTCTTCCAAATGAAGAGCAACGTCTTTTTGTCCTGGCAACTTCTAGTGCCTTAGAAAGCAGTTCCAATTGCACAGGAGCAGCAGATCAGATTTATATTTACCCGAATGAAAAAGCTTTTTTGGGAGTATTTTGTCCACCCCTATTCCAGCTTACAGGTGGCGAGTCTGTTTGCCAGCTGTCTGATTAGAAGTGCCCTGAGTGCAGGGACATAGATGGGAATACTTGAAGGCAGCCTGCTAAATTAGTCAGAAGGATTAGAACTTGTCACATAACCATGACCCTCTTGGAAAAAATGCTCTTTGCTTTGGGTAATTATTTTTAAGCTAAGTATTATGGATGAAGGAGGGAAAGAAAGCAACTTCCTCAGTCTTTGTTTCTTGCTGAGGTACGCAGCCTGCACCGTGCATCCGAGGTGTTCGCACGCTGCTTGGCTCTGAGGGTTCGTGGGGAGAACGTGCGGCTGTGTAATGAGGAGAACGGGCGTTGAGGATCGCTGCTGTGAGCGTCCAGCAGTAGCTGCAGCTGTCCCTGCTGGCTGTGTGGCCTCCGAGAGCCCCTTCTCGCCCCACTGTTGCTATGGCTCTGGGGCCTCGAGCAAAAGCACGTGTACTAGCTGTCCTGCAGCCCCACAGCTTCCCTTTTGCTTTCAGCAGCTCACCTGGCTTCTGAGGAGCACTTGTGTGCGAGCCACCTCCCCCAATGCGTTGTGCAGGGACAGCAAAGGCCTGGCTGCAGCTGGGGAGCCCAGGCAGCAGCTGGACGCCTTCACCGGGCGCTCACCGCCGTCTGCAGCCTCTAGGATGCTGAGGTAATGCGTGCCTGGGCTCACCTGGCTCGTAGGGTTTGTTGAGACTCTATTACACGTCTGTCTCGGTCAGATTCCAATTCCAAGCTGTAGATGGCAGCAAGGAGCAACGGTGTTGGAGCACCAGTGTCTGCATTTTGTGTTTGTGCTGCTGCAGAAATTGGCAGTCTATCGATTGATTATAATTGGTTCGGTTTGATTTTAAGGGTCTTTTGGAGTTACTGTTTGTTTTAGAGAAAGAGTTGCAGCTTTCCTGAGCAAAAAGAGTGCTGCTGAAGGCAGGCAGCCCTACACTCGGACTCTGATGTGTGTATATGTGTCAAAGGAGATTGACAGCTGACTTAAAGCTGACACTGCTCCGCTGGAGCATCTGTGCCAGGAAGCTTTGTCGTGGGGTTGCAGCCAGGTGAAGAAACATGGGATGTGAGAGAATACAAAGATCAATAGGGAAAAGGAGAGAAATGGTGATAAATAAAGTCACTGCCAAGTTTTTCACCCAAAGAAGAGATGCATAAGTAGCTGAATGTTAAAAATAATATTGTTTTATTGTATAGTATCTATGTTGCACTTAATCTGCTCGTTAATCAGAGCACATTGATACAATGGTATCAGAGGGATGCTACCTTCATGCAGCAGAGTGCTGTGTATGCCAAGTGGGAACATAAAAGAGCAACTGGTATGTAGGTCAGATGAAAACTGCATTTCTGAGATGCTTTCATAAGCTGAGGTAAGGTGACAATGTTTGACAGAAAGATAGTTAATTCTGAAGGCACTGTTTGGATTTCGTGACAAACACAGATCAAAAGCTTGTCTTAATTTAGTTTGCAACAAAAATAACAGATTGATCTGAGCTTTTTAATTCACATCCGCTGTTTTACTTTCCAAAGTTGTTGTGTAGTTCAGTAAGGGTAACTTCACATAAAAACGTATGAGTAAGAAGCATAGATCAAACTGTCTGTAGCATGTTTCCCGCAGTAAACTTTTAAAAAGAAAACCGATCAAAGAACTGAAAGCTGAAATTGTACGTGTTATATCCTTTTCTGCTCCAGATAACTTCCTGATGGTTTCGTGGTAGTCTTCAAAGTCACCTAAAATTATATCTAGTTTTATTTCTAGCGCTGAAGGGGGAGATAAGCATGTTTTTTTAGCTTGTTGTTAAGAACATGGGTGTACTTCTATGTCTTACCAAAACACTTGTGCTTTGTGTGAAATACACCAGGTCACTTACTCAGAATTTTTCAGGAAATTGGGTTTTTCACAGCGAGTTTTTCCGTATTCCAATAGAGCTCACTGCTTAAAAGTGCTGTTAATTTTACTTTCCTGTTAAGCCATTAATTCTAGTTATAGTACTTTTGTTATTCTGATAATCGATAAATTCCTTTCAGTCTGACCTTTATTTGACATATATTTGTAAATGACTGCATGCTACAGCTGTTGTTAAGTCAACACAATTTTACTCCAGCATATGTAAGGTACTTTTCCCTCCATATTTTTGTTGATCGTGCCTGAATTCTTACTGCTTTGCAGTAGAACTGCAGTCTTTGTTCAAGGTGAAATCTGCGAGCTGCCGTCACTTGTGTAGTGCTTGTCATCAGAGATTTTTCAATCTCAGTTACTCACTTCTCCGGAATGCTTTGATAGGAAGGTAAATCAGTGAACAAACACTAGTGCATGAACTTCTCTTATGATTCCTTCAGTGGTGTGAGTAAATGCTTCAACACTAGGGGGAACTTGTAAGTCTGGGTAAAGAGGTAAGATGCATCAAATCTGCTAAACAGAATCGATTTGTGCATCCAGGTGTCATGTAAGCAACTGAATTCCATTCGTGATGTCCAAGGGGTAGTTTGTGTGAGTCGTGAGGAAAATAAATGTGAGGTGAGTGTAAGTGATTCGTTTATCTGATGCTTTTCTTGTTATTAACATCGTTTGTATGTAAACAGAATTCAGATCGGTGTATTTCATTTCAGTTTCTTCTTATTTTCCTGTCTGAGTAATCTGTAGCAACTGTTTGTATCTTTAGAATGATTGGGCACATTGAGTAACTAGATACTTTCCCATTTGATGGCTTTCTCCTATAATGCTTCTGGGCTATGTATACGGTTGAGTCCAGATGAAGTTCTTTAAGCTGAATTTAAGCTGTGTTCATGTAGGTGTGAACAAGTATGTGAATACAGATTCAATTCTGCTTTTCACATGTGGTTTGTTTTTGTAGTGAAGCCTGGCACCTGTGGTTCAGAGCACTGTGATACGGTTGAAATATAAATACAAGTGCTGCAGCAGTGTTCTCTTTGTAGGCAGATAGGAAGCATCTAGTTGAAGTGTTGCCATAGCACAACTTTCATATTTCTCTTGTTTTGGTTTTCCTTTCTATGTCATATGATTGCAGTATTTAAAATACACCGTGTGCATTGTTCTGGCTGTGAAGGTTTGTAATGTTCTCTGAAAATGGTGCGAAGAAAAACCTCAGCCCTTTCCCCACTGCTTTATGGACAGAGCAAACAATACTGTTCTCAAATCTTGTCTTAGTGAATATTGCAGTACTGAATATTTTTAGTGTGTAAATTTATATATGAGAAGTGTTGAACTTTTCTAAAATGTTTTTTTGTAATCTTTGTTCTATTAATTCAGTTGACCGAAGATTCAATAAGATGACTAAGTGGAAGATTGATTCCTGTTATGAACTCTCACTTTTGTAGACAAGGGAATACTGTGCGCTCGACTGAGGGACATTTAATATCTGGAAAATGTCAATTTGCCACTCAGCTCCTTTCTGAGAAGTCTACAAAATATGAGATGACATTTGTTCATTTAGGAGTAATTGGAAATCCCATTGATTTAAATAAATAATGTTTTTATGGCACACAGATTTACTTCAGCAAGTAGATGTTGCATCACTGCTCTCTGGCTAATATTTTTAACTTCTGTGTGCAGCACTAAGAAATTGGGAGGGCAAGAATTAGTGGCAGCACTTTGGATCTCATTCTTGCTTTACTGGGCTATGGGAATGGAAAATCAGTTTCTGCTTTCATTACTACTTGTCAGTGTTTTAGTCCAGGCCCATATTGACAGAGATTTAGTGTGTCAGGCCCAGGGTGGCATTAGACCTTTCTGAGCCCATTCCCCCTTTTCAGGCACTAAACTAGAAGAGTATGGGAGTCACATAAAAATGCTGTCCTTGCACCTTGCCAGGTGCATCAGTTTCAGTTTTAAGCGTATCTCACACGTCTAATCACATCTGAAGCAGTCAAACATCATAGCCTTGCATTGACGGAAGTGTTTTCTGTTATTTTATTTGCCACTCTTTGTGTGTCTTTCAATGGCATATTAGTAATAATATAGATGTTTTTTTTTAAATCTGAAAGTTGAAAGCTCTAAGTCCTGCTCAGTTGCTGTTTATGGAATAGAATTAAGTTCTCTTTGAAGACTTGCCTCTCGTTTTAATGCCAGTGACATATCCAGCAGATGCCCTAAACTGAAGCACAGGAGTCTCAAAGGGCAGTACACTGACATGATAGGAGGATGTGACTGGTGTCACCTGCAGATTGCTTTCAACTTGTTACTGGAAGGAAGGCTTCTGCTTCAGAATGTAGAAACAACAGCACAGTAGAAACTCATCAGAGAATGAGTTAAGAGATGCACAGGAAACAAAGGCATCATGCTTTCTGTGAGGGACGTGTTACGTTTTGTCTAGCATCTTATGTTCCCTTGTAGGGAACGTTTTAATTTTGAATATAATGATAAGACCGCATGTATTTTTGGAAGTGGTTTTGCTGTACTGTATAATAAATCTGTGCTGTGTCCTTTTTGAAGTGCAGTGCTGTTCTGTGAATAGCCAGACTGCTGCGTGGCTTTGGAGAGCGTGGCCCAGATCTTGGGAGCTGCAGGCTGACACACTGTGTAAGCCAAATGCCTGACAAACAGAATATAGCTTGCTTTTTTCGCTTCAGAATTCTGATGTCCCTTGCGTGCAGGATTCGTTCATCAGTGAGAGGAAAAGCATCACTTATCTGCTTGGAAATTATGGTAGTCCTCTATGACTGAATGACAGGACCTGGGGATTTGAACCTGGGTCTGTGTGAGTAGATCAAAGAAGAAAAGCGTAGCCTCTACCACTAGCATCTGCTTTATGTTGGTGCCCTTGTGGAGTATGCTGTAGTGCAGTGTGAAGTACTAGTTCACACCAGAGAGTGTGGCATTCTCTTTAACCAAACTGCAGCAGTAACAGTTAATAATGCAGATAACACATAGAGTTATCTAGAGTAGCATAACTTAATTTGTATAAAAGACTTAAAATAGCAAAATATATCACTGCTTATTTTTTGAATCTCCTGAAGTTAATCTATTTAAGTTTTATTTTAGCATTCAGATATTCCCTACTGGCTATCATTTTTGTTGCTGTACTTATGGAAAGGTGATAGTCTGCTTCAGAGGCTTAAGTGCATTTGCAAACAGCGCAGGGTTTTCTGTACTTCCAGGGGTGCAGTATTTAATTATGTTAAAATGCAATTGCCCTAAATACTGCTTTATAGAATGCTGTTTCTCTCTTCAGACCTTATTTCCTTAATGGCTGATGGATTTTCTATTTGTAATATTCTGTGTCAAACTGAGACAAGCTTCCTAATTCCTGCTCAGTACTGTTGTTAAATGAGCTGATGTACAGGTAGAAAATTTAACTAATCTTTTGTCCAACTGGAAAGCAGAAGGAAAACCTTCCTTGCTGTTAATTTTATATTCAAGTTTGGAACTGCTTGCCTTGCCAGTACTTCATGTGGTAGCGTAGAAAACCTAGTCCTTGTGAAGTGATGCCTCTATTTCATGGGATTATTGTTCACTGTACAAGATTTCCAGCCAAATAGAATTGTAACATTATGTGAAAGGTATGCTGGCAGTCTGGGAGTCGTAGCCACTTCTTTTATCTGTGTTAGATGCTTTGGAAAGCACAAGTGCATTCAACAAGACAGTGTCAGAAACCTAAGGAGATATCAGAGTTGGAATATTTTTCAATAAGTGATAGACTGTAGGATGCAGTGAGCATAGACTTCTACCTGTATGGGTGAGATTACTGATCAATACAAAATACAGGTTGAATGAAATCCTGGTTATTAGTCAAGTCTGTAGCTTTTACTAGCTGAGTTTGCTGGGACAGATTTTTCACCCATTCTATTTTGTAATCATAATTCAGAACTCTGTCCACCGAAGTGGGGTGTATGCTGTATTCTCACTGTGTGTTTTGAAGGGCATCACTGTTCCTTATAGAATCTGTGGTCAGAGATGGCATTGTGGTTGTTTGCCATGGTGTCCTGAGACTCAATTAGGCATTGTTATTAAATGCTGAGAGATTTTCACTAGCCTTCTTGCAAAAAAATAAAATAAATAAAATAAATTCATAGATTTTCCTCCTGAAGTAGTGTGTGGGGTCCTTGGGTTTAAAAAGGATTTGGAAACTGTAGAGTCTATAACCTCACTGTATTTCTACTTATCCATCCCAGTAGATTTGAAAAGAAGTAGAAAAACATTAACATGAATGGCAAACTAGAGCCTGATGTCCAGGTGTCAAATGTTTGATATCAGTGTATGCCACTTGAGAGTCTGACAACAGAATTCTTGATTTCCAGCAAAGGTTTTGTGGATTACTCCAACTAGATCACATAATGCTGTCCCTTGATGTGCACCTGGCTAAGACTCTGTCCAGCAGCTTCCTACGCAGTCGTATCAGAGTGTAGAAAGGCTCTTTTTATTGAAGTAATTGAAGTAACATACTGAACTACATACTGTGTGTGTAAAATAATAACGATAAAAAGGTCAATACCAGAGTAGCAGGTTTTTATTGAGCCCTTCTGTTAAGGTAAGTTTATATTCATCTGTCAGATCAAGAAATCACATCTCCTCTAATAGCAGTTTAATGGATCACGTTGAGGAAGGTCACAAAGTGGAATGGTCATCATTTGCAGCGCCCCAATGTCACTCTGTAAACGATGTGAAAACCTAGATGCTGTAAATAGTCCTTTTGCTCTAAATTTATGGTTCAATTGGTTTAAAGTGTCGCTTCTTGTTCCCACGTT
This sequence comes from Callipepla californica brunnescens, assembly GCA_023055505.1. Classification (NCBI taxonomy): domain Eukaryota; kingdom Metazoa; phylum Chordata; class Aves; order Galliformes; family Odontophoridae; genus Callipepla; species Callipepla californica. The sequence continues at coordinate 3,250,161 of JALIRH010000020.1, forward strand.
ATGCTCGCTATGTGGGAAATCATTTGCTATTCCATGGAGTTCACCTAACTGGGAATATGGAAAAGCAGTGCTATAGAAATGTTTTATAGCGTTACTGTAGAAGAAGCTATTTTCCAATGTGTATGAAAATAGGAATTGCAGTGATGAGGTGAAAGTTGTGAAATGGAACAGCAAATAAACCAAACCCTTCTAACAGCCCCCGACTGAACCCTTTGGTTGCAGTCTTTTTTTGCAGTTCCCAATATCAGCAGAGATGGTCTAATCTTTTTGTAGCAGTAGTGGCAGTGAAATCTGTTGCTACATTGCAGAGGAATTAAGCCCTCTGGATTAAAATATTGCAGATTGTTTTCATTTTTTTCTGGTGGAATGAATAGATGCGATCAAGTACATTTTATAGTAAACAAACTAAAAAACACTGCCATCTGTCTATAAAGGCAACAGTTGACCACGGAGCATTGCATAGAATTTAAAAGAAGCATTTAGAGTTTCACGTAAAAGCTTTGCTTTGGACTGGCTTCATTATTGCCAAATCCTGTTTTAGGATTTTAATTCTAAACAGTGTTCTTGCAGCGTTTCTATCTGAAGGGGAAGAAGTCATGACCTACTTCATTGTAATACTGAATCAGGGTTTAGGTCTGCTATCAAATAGCTGAAATATGAATCAAGAATTCGTGAATGAAAAAGTTGCATTTCTTCCTATGCAGTCACACTGTTGTATACTCCAGATGTTGATATCTTCTGCAGTATTAATTTGGATAAAACTCTTATTCATTCTGAAGATTTTACTTCTTAGTTTACTCTTGGCCCTTGTAGATCTGAAGCCGTGGGCTTCTCTGTTGTTTGCGAATTTAGGGTTGCACTGGTGTGTGATGCAAATGGACTCACGAAACATACTGCTAAAAGCAGAAGCAGGGTGTCCAGGGAGCAGAAAACAGTCACATTTAGATTACACATCAAAGTAACAGCTTTGTGCTTCTGAACAGAAGATGTCTTCTTTCCTCCTAATTCTTCTCAGTCAGACCTTGTGCTTATGGCATTGCGTGGGAACCCATTGAACTTGCCATCTCAGCAATAAATTGCACATTTTTGCTGGATTCTTTTTCTGGTACTTTAGTGAATCAAACAATCTCTGCTGTGTGAGTAAGCAATTACCAAAGCAGACACTTGAGGAGAACTGGTAGGGATTAGGACCGCACCTTTTTGATGGCGGCGAGACGTTACCTTGGCTGAAGCTGTAACATCAAACTGCCTTTGGTAGCTTTTATATCACCAGTATGTTTTTCTTCTAAAAGTTAGAAATGCATACCTGAGAATGTATTCAGTTATCCTCGTTTGATTCAAGGATTTGAAAGCGTATGTGATGTTTTACAAGCCCACAAAACGGTGTGTTCTGGTTGTCCAGGCTCAAAGAGTTGAGAAATAGCGAGTCCTGGATGCGTTCCAGTCAGGGGCTGATAAATCTTTGCTTAATTGAACCTCAACCATATGGTGCGGTTCAAAGGTCTGGGCACAAATGTGCCTCTGCTTGGTTTCTAAGCTTTACATTAGTATGCTTACTGTGGGAGGAACAATGTTTCTTTTCCTGCCACTTTTTGTTCACGTCTCATCCGGCACTTCTCAGAAACAAAAGGCCTAACGCTTGGAATGAGTGCTGGCTTCAGCAACCTTCTCCAAATTGAGTGTCTTTTCAGGCAAATTGAGGAGTTGCACAAATACTTGCTAAGGATGTTCTCCAATGTCAAGTTGTGATTATAACTATTGTTTAGATGTTTATTACTGGAATATTTTGGGGAGTTTTTCTGTTTGTTTTCAGAACGTATACCTTCACTTACATGATGAGGTCCTACCTTTGAAGTCATGCTTTAACATCATATGGAAGTGTAGCTTGATGCCTCAGTAGCATTCATTATTCATAAGATTATTATGTGGTGGTGATGCTTTCTGCAATAATGTTGTACTTCACTGATGTTATGCAGACACCTTTGCTAATGATGCGTACCATGAATCAGTCATCAAGGCTTCACTAAGTACTTTTCATTCTTTTTTCCCAATGCTTTCAATGTTTTCAGTAGGAAATGAATTCCTACATCCTTAATAAGATGCGTTAACTTAGGTTTGAATAGCTAACTTCTTTCTGATTTGCAATCTTTTCCCTATTTTCTGAAAACAAAAAACTACAACTAGAAATGCTTGCTTTGCAGAATGCACACAGTGCAGTAGTCTGTCCTATGTCAACCGGGATCCTTGCATAGATAAACTCACACGTGCAAAATTGTCCAGTATCTATGGCCTAATAATGTCAACTTTGTCCCCTGGAATGGTGTCCTTAAAGCAAGATGTGTTTTTGCACATGTAGAATAACTCAGCCATGGCAGAGAGGTTCCACGCTGCACAACACATTCAGACTGACTTGCCAGCAAACAGGAGGTAGCAGTTCATTTCTCAAAAGCTGCCCTGTACAACATCTGTTGTAGTAAAACACAAAACTAAAGCTTGCATTCACCAAGTGAAAAACCCCCAAACAACTGACAACAGCAGGAATGATAAATCCTGGGAACTTTACAGTGCAACAACATGGACAGAAGGCATCTTCATTCTTCTGTCAAGTGAAGTAGGTAAGGACAACTGGAAATTCAGAAGTGTGCAGTCTATCTCAGCTTAATAACGCTGCTATGAAAACAGCTGAGAGAAACAATTACATAAGCAATCGATACTCCTCAAATTTTTTGCCATGCTCTAAGATTGGATTCCTGCTCTGAATCATATTCCAGCCCCAATCTTGTGTGGGGTTTAAGTGGCTGTCTGATTCAGTGATGTGAGCTCAGCCAGATCCTGACAGGTATTCCTGATCCAAATATGTCAGGTTACGAGTGACTTTGATCTGTTCAACCTGTGCTCCAGATATCCTAGCAGAGCTATCATTTGTGCTTCAGAGTATTTAAAGCTGTAAATAACTGTAGAGATTTATTTTCTCCATTTATCCCCACGCTGAGCTTTTTATGGAGTTGGTGCAGGTACTCTGGACTGCTTTTACTCAGAACGTTTTCTTTTCATGTCTTTGAATTTAGAATGTTTGTCTGAAGAGTTAATCCTTTTTTGCTCTGCTCTCCCAAAGCACCTGCAAGGCCTCAGTGCTAGTTCCCAGTATAAAATGTTGTGCAGATGATTGAGCATTTCCAGAAGTATACATACCACTTGCTTCCTACAGGTACCACAGGCAGATGGTGATCTGGGCATGAAAGCAGTGAGGTGGGCCGTTGCATGCTCTGAAGTTCTTACTTGGGCCTTACTTCCTATGTTCTGTACTGTGTGCTTATTTACTCTTGAAAACCAAATATTTGTTTGTAGTTCTTTGTCAGCGAGAAAACCTGTAATATTGTTGCTTCCTCTACACCTTCTTTGCTGCTGTCATTTCCTATCCATGCATTATCACTTCTCCTAAGCAGTTTTAATGCAGCAGGATAGTTTGTCACTGGCATGCAGTGTGGTTGATTGGTTTAACTTGAAGTGCGTGTTTAAATGTGTTCCTATGCTGCTGAACAGTTAAGTTTGTGTTTGAATCTAAGTGTATGTGTAGTGCACAGACACTTTGTGGAGTGTTAATGCTCCTCACTGTGACTTCAGTTTGGAGCATTCATTTCTATGTGTTGTTTGGCTGAGGTCACCCATCTTGGTCTGACTGCTCACCACACTGCGACGTCACCTGATCTAGGGATCCGGAATCTACGAGTCTCAGACTAATCTTTGGTTAGCTTAGGTTTGTTTTGTTTTTATTTAAATATGTACAACTACTGTTGGAAACCAGGGTAAGAATTCCAAGTTTTGTTTTGTAAAATCTTTCTACCATAGGAGAGAGGAATTTGTATAATGTTTTATGTTAAGTTTGTAAGAAAGCAGTACACCTACATGCCTCTATTCCTGTGTCTGTTTTTCACATAGCCGTGAAATAAAGTGCTGGTTCACACAGTGGAGCAGCACAGAGTCTAAATTAAAGAAGTGTATATTAGGAATGGCTAAGTCACAATACTTCAGAGTGGCCGTGTAGCCTCTGGTATACTGGAAAAACAGAATATGTTAGGTTAGGTTCTCACTGAATGTGTATATGATCTAATGGTTTGCTTCTGCTATCTTTCCTTGTAATGCCAAGGGAAAAATGCCAGGCAAGATTTAAAATGAGTTATGTAATATCTTAAAGTAACAACAAGGTAAAAGTATCAAAATGTAAACTCTTCCTTTGGATGTGAGTATTATCAGGGAGTAGGGAGTGAGATTATGCTCGCAGCTGTTAAGGTGTTGCAGATATCTCTGTTGGGGTGTGGGATATGGTTATGGTGATACTTTCAGATGGAGAAATGAGTCAACTGTTGGTTGTTTTTTTAATGTTACAGCCATTTGTGTATTATGCAGTCACTAAAGAAAAGTCTTTTCAATATGAAGTTGGCGTAACAGTTGGGGAAGGAGAAGCTCTAGTAATTTTCACCATTATGAATAAAATTCCTAGCCAAAATAATATTCTTAGTATCTCTGTTCTACATCACTCTTTGGATTCTTCATTACAGACTTACAGTACTTTTGTACACTGAAGAGAGTGTAATAGATAAGAAAACTATCGTGGATGCAGGTCATATCAAGTATCTGTTTTCAGTGGTACTTTAAAAAGGTTCAGCTGGATCAGGCACCAGCAAAGAGCTTCTTTATCAGTTCTTCAGGCTTTCAGACTGGCTTTAGGTTTCTGACATTAACATTTATATGTTCTGTGCAGTGCCTTCAGTATTTGGTTCTGTCACAGTTTGTGGTATGCTGTGTTTCTGTTGCTGATCCTGCCTGTTAGTGAGAACTTTGACAGAGGGCAATGAAGCACGGGCATCTCCTGAAGAGAAGCTTCAACTTATAGTGAGAAGCGCGTGCAGTATTTCTGCCTCAGCCACAGGGGCATTTTCCAGCTCTGCTGATTTCACATTCAAACCTATGTAGGATGAGAAAGGAATTGGTGTCAGTAGGGTAATCTGCTGCTTGCCAAAGAAAAGTCTGCTTTAAGTCATTTATAGAAAATGCATTGCTTGCCTGCTTAATGTCTGAGTTATCTACATGGTAACTGTCACTGTTGTGGGAAAGGGTAAAATTCCTGAAGAGGAAGCTAGTCAAATTAGTGGCTAAATGTGTAATTCAAATACTATTATTTATCTGGAGAGGTGTAGGCTAATGTGAAGAGGGGCACGTGGTGGTATCAGTGATGCAGCAGTTCTGTACCTCGTGCTTGAGCCTTTCCTGCTCTCCTGCACTGGGGAAAAGCAGAAGTTGTTCTGCTACTGTTGGTACAGATCTTCAAATTGTCCAGGGTTCTGGAACAGTTTTGTGATCCCCTTTTCAGCCCCACTAACGTCTTGATACCTTCACAATCTTTCTATCATGTGGCTTCTCAGCACGTTAGACTGTTTCCCCGCAGACTCCTTTTACTTCCTTCAGTGAGAATATTGCAAAAGAACCAAGTGTTCTTTTTCTTCAGTTATGGATGCGTCCTGATTTTTATAAAAGCATGATCCATTGATCCTGTAACATACTGCCTCCGAACAGCCTGCAAATACTGCAGGCTTTCTCTGCGGATCTGACAGGCATGCTTATATGTCAAATAGAAAGGTCTTGTATGTGTGTCTTACGAGTGACGTTTTGGTATGACTTTGGATGCGGTGTGTGTGGATTTAATTCTATATTACTCGCCCAAGGGTACAGTTCTAAAATTAAATCTCTGCAAGTACCAACTGAAACTGACAATTACTTTTATCATCATAACTTTAACAACAACTCTGTGATCTTAGGCACATTTCAGAATCTGGAAGCATTAGGAAATGCAGCAAATTTAATTTCCGTACCGAAGAATTATTTCTGAAACATTAATACGATGATATTGTTAGGAGATTGCTTTAATATTTGTAATTAATACAATTCTTATGTTTTTTTTTTTTTTTTTCTAAATCCAAAGTTGTCAATGTGATAGATTTATGTATTGATATTACTGTGGGTCCAGTAGCAGAGGGGCAGCTCACGTAAGAGCTCACAGAGCTATGCCCCGGGGTCTTTGCCAGATTAGGGTCTGCAGATCAGTGCTGAGACCAGATGAGCCAGATGGCCCGATTTGCTCCGTGCACGGAAGGGTGCAGAGCTGCCACGAAGCCCGTTGACTCCCTGACTGGATGAGTGCCTGTCCTGGCACCAGATGATAGCAGATGGTAGCAGCCCCAAGGGCCTGTGGCCCAGCTGCAGGCAGCTGGGGTGGCAGATCCAGTAACGCTTTTCTGTGCTGCGGCCTCCCCCTCTCACTGCAGGGGTGTGCGCTCTCCCATGGGCTGTGCAGCTCCTCTGTCACTTAGGGACTCTTATACTACCCAAATCCCCAGCTGGGGGCTGCAGATGGTTTGCGCTCTCATTGTCTTTTGTGCAGCACAAAGGAGGCAGGACGGACTGAGAAGTGTTCTGCAGATTTTGGCATCTGAGGTGATATTTCAGTTAATGCTTTCACCTGCAGCACAGTTATCTGCCCAGAAGTCTTGAGCAACATTGCATTTCCACTCCATGGCAGTGTTCTTCCACTTGATCTTTTTAGCCTTTTTTTTTTTTTTTTGTCTTTCTAATGGTCTTGACCATGAAACTCTTGTTTTGTGTATTCAGCTTGGCCTGTTGTCTTTCAGAAAACGTAAGATCTTCGCATAATGTGCATTTCTGGTCTTAAAATGCTTCTGACCATTGTATAGGAATGTTACTTGCTCTAAGGATCTTGCTCTTCATACGCTCTGCTGCAGATCACACTGCAGGATGATGACCTTTGGTAATGAACCATCCTTTGCTCAAAATGATTGTCAACAGGAAGAGAAAGGAGATGGGAAGTCCTGGGATATGATTTAATTCATTTGATGTTTGCTGAAAAGTTAGGTTTTGCTTTTTCAGTACCTGTCTCCTAAGTATTTTTTGCATGAATGAAGTAATGCAGTCAGGCAGCATGCATCTTGCTTTTTAATGCTCTCATCTAAAGAACCATTTCAGTTATGTCCTCTTTTGTTAAGTCACTGAAGTTAGAGCAGCTGACAATCTCTTTTTATAGAGGATGCATTCGTGTGTTGTAGGTTCCTATTATGTGCAGAATGTAATGGGCAGCAGTTAGGAATTGCAGATGTCTTATTTTTATGGTAAAAGATTCGTAGAGTTTGTAACATTTCACAGTTCTCTTACTGAGTCATTTTGGGGGTGAATGAAAATTGTTTCTTCTCTGGTGAAACCATTTCCAAGAATGCATAGCACATGTATTTGGAAGCTCTGATGCTCTTGTACAATTTCAGCTATTTTTAAATCCGTATCTGTGGGTGAAAGTAGAATAACTTCTGTGACTTTCATCCAGTGAGAGCTCTGCCTCAGATGCATTGAGCTTAGCTTTATGCTGATGTTTGTCAGCCGGCAGTGTGCTGCCTTCATTGTGCCTTCATTGGATCTCTTACAGGAGGGTTTTGCAGCCCTAGGGAACTGCGTAGGAACCCCCACTTGGACAAGGTTGCTTTCCTGTGAGCTTCTATCATGTTAATTTCTTTTGTATAACTGTTTAGCAAAGGAGAAAGGAAATGAATCCAGTTAAGGAAAAAAGAAAAAGGCAATAGGGTAAGGAAGAGGAAAAAGAGCAGGGGTTTGCTGCAGAAGAGTTTACTGGGGCATTTTTTGTTTTGTTTTGTTTTTGGTGAAGGTTAGCTGCTCGTTTCCTCAGTGCATGGCTGTGAAAATTAGCCTGCTCCTCTGCAGCATCGTGGGTGTAGATGTCCAAGCATCTATGAAGGCAGAAGGAACAGCAGTTTGTCTATGATGTGCCTTTATATTCTACTGTGTGCTCAGTTCTGTTCAGCTGCAGAGAAAATAGCTCCGAGCTGCACCAAAGGCATGGGAGGTGCTCCTGAAGAGCTGTACACGAAGCACCAGGCGCACTGTGACTCATACCAGAAACAGAGGCTGAGACATCGGTGCAGTTGTAGTTACTGAGCAGTAGTAATGCTGAAGTTGTACAAATACTTTGTGTTTGACCACTGTGGGAATTGCTGCCTTTTCGATTTGTTGGAGACCTGGGGGGTCTTAACATCCATACAGTCTAACATTCTTACTCAGTGAAGGTAGGATTTTTTCTAGGAGGGGCCCAAAAGCCTTCTCAAAGGGAGAGAAATGTGAACATCCAGTGATGATTTCTGTATATATATATTTTAATAAGACAGATGAAGAGTTTTAATGGCAGCCTCCTCTTATGTCACATGTCGGAGGGCTCTTACAGCTGGCAAATCCACTGAGCACAATTCATTAACTAACTGCTTTCGTCCTCTCACTTTCTCATCATCGCAAAAATGTCACAATAACCAAAACCAAAGAACAATTAACTGAAATTCTTGGCACTTTACATCCTTTTTTTCCCTCTTTTCATCTTGTTTTGGCCAGCAAAATAGCTGTCATGTTGTCCTCGCCAAGTGGTGGTACGGCTGAAGAGAGGGATGTGTCTGAATGAGCAAGTCGTGATTGACCTATAAACGATCATTCACATCTGAGACTTTAATCTGAAGGGATTTGTTGCAGTGGTGCATCAGAGCAGTACTTTTTAGCGTAAAAAGTCAGGGGAAATTTGTGCGAGACTCATCATTTGCACTCTAAGCACGTGCAAATCGCGTCGTGAGCGCCAGTGTGTGTGTAATACATAGGGAATAGCTGAGGGAAGGTGTAAAAGCTTCGGATAGGTGGAAGAATGTTAACGACTTTCGTGTTTGACCTACTTCGGAATGCAGCCGTGTTCGCACGTATCTGGAGCAGTTGTCTCCATCGTGCAGAGGAGCTGAAGGGCGAATTCCTTCCTACTGCCCGAGCCGCAGGCGGGAGAGCTGCGGGCTGCCGTAGCGAAGGGCTAGGAGCCCAGGGCTTTGGGAGCACGCTACAGTCTGCGCAGTCACCTGTGTATTTTGACTTCAGTGGATACAGTTGCCAGCTGGTTATTCTGAAGAAACAGTTACTAAAGCAGCCTGTTTAGCTGCCCGTAGGTCGGTAGCCGTCTGAGAAATAAACAGCTGCAGCTTACGGCAGTTGGGACCGCTGTGCTCTGTGCTCGCGGCGAGATTTTTCTCTCCTAAGATTGAGCAAAGAAAGCAAAGAGGGAGGTGTGTCAGGGCCCGGGGCGCGTAGCAGTAAGTCCGTGCGTGCCCGTGCTTCTGTTGGGCAGTTCTGCGGCGTTCTGCAGCATTGGTCCTGGGATGCGACAGTGTGTGCCTTAAGTTTTCACTCCATTTATGCTTCTGTGACCGCGTTTTCCTCTGAAAGTCAGCTCGGGAAGTCGCTGTGACGGAATGAGACCGAGTATGTAGATGAATAACACGAGACGTGGAGCTGATGGCACCAACCTGCTTTCAGATAACCAGGGTAATTGAAATGGAGACGGGCATGAGCGATGGCTCTCGTTCGCGTCGGTGTCTCTGATAACCGTTAATGCTAGTATCTGTACGGGGACTGAAAAAGAGAGAAAGTAACGGGCGTGCTAGTCTTGTTAGCTCGCAAATCGTGGCTCACAAACGTAGCAGCTGCAGGGCCGCGCCTCGGGGGGGCTTTCTCTCCGGCACCGCCGCGGTTCCCGCCGGGTGCCGCCGAGCCGCAGACCCCGGCCCGGCCCTGCCCGCCGCGGCGGGGCGGGCACCTTTGGCAGCGGCTTCCCCGCAGATCCACCCGCCCCTAGCGCCGCCCAGGCCCGCGGGGCTTCGGTCTCGGCCCGGCCCGGCCGCCCCCCGCCCACCGGCGACGACGGCGGGGAAGGGGGGCCGGCGCGAAGGCGGAGGCCGGCGAGGGACGGCCCGGCGCCAGCCCCAGCCCCAGCCCCGCCGCCGAGGGGGCGGCGCGCGCCCCTGCGCGGGGAGGCGCTGGCCCCGCCGTGGGCGCGGAGGGGCCGCCGCCGCGGGCGGGAGCCGCCTGCCGCAAGGACGGGGTGACTCGGGCCGCCGCCGGGAGCCGCCCTCCTTCCGCGGGGCGCGAGCGGAGGAGCCGCAGTGCGCGGCGCGGAGAGGTGAGAGGGGCCGCGGGCCGGGCCGCGGCGGGGCTTCCCGTGGGGGCCGGGCAGGTGTGGGGCCCGCGGCCTGCGCGCTCCGTGCCCGCCGGGCGAGAGGAGCGGGCGGCCCCGCGGGGCTCGTTTCGGCGCCGGGCTCGTCTCTCGGGCCGGCTCGTTGTAACTCGCTTCTCCCGGGGGGGATGCGGCGAGCGGCCGCGTTGGGTTCCCTCGCCCGTTTTCTCTTCGCCGTTTGATCGGTTCCTTTATGCGTGCGTAGGGCTGTTCTTCCTAGCGGCGTCCGCGATGGGGAAGAAGGAGCGCTGCAGGTCTCAGGCATGGTGGTTTCAGTGCAGGGAATGGTACCGTTCCTTCTTATTCTCCTGTACGAAACGTACAGCACGATGACAGCAGGGGAAGATATGCTTACGTTCCTACTCTGGCTTTTCTCTGCATTGTTCGTTGGCGTATGGTGAAGGTTTTGGGTTTGTTTTTTTTTCTTATCATACTGTTTTTTTCTTTTCCTCCCCTAACCTTTCAGGGTATTGCAAAAAGAACAAAACAGAAAAATCATCTTGAGACCGTGCAGTGCCAAAATATGTGGATGTGTTTTCTATAGACAATAAGGGTTACATAATTTAATTTTTCTTGATTTGTTGCTGAAGAGATGTCAGGAGCATGCAGAATGCGTTTATAACATCCTTCCATTTTTGGAGGATGCTCTGTGGCAAAGTCATTGCACTACACAGCGTTGCACTGGAATGTTTCTGAGCGGTTCAGCTCCAGTTCTCTGGTACCTGTGGTCCCAGCAGGGCCCGTACCGTGCTGCACGTCACCAATGCCAGGGCTGCTTCCTCAGTTTCCCCAGTTCTTAGGCTCCTTTGGAAACGTCTTCCTCGTAGGTGAGGAAGAAGGGTGCACGGAGGCAGCGTCCAGCCACGAGGTATGATGTCATTATTAGCATATGAAAGGAACAAACCTCATGCTTCCTTTCAATCCCAGCTGCTGTTCAAAAATACAGTTGCTTTAATGTCAGCTGGAGATTTCACAATGGATGCTGGATGCCGTTCTGCGTGCGTGTGCCTATTTATACATTTCACCTTATTTATATCTTATGCTGGGATTTAAATGCGTTGCTTCAAAACAGACTCTGAGGTTGCACGGAGTTCATGTAACAGTGTGACTGGGGACCATTTTTAAAGCTGTGCATAGAAGTAGTTCAGCTTCACGCAGCTGTGAAGCATGCAGACACTGCTCACCTGGCTGTACAAACAGCCTCCTGGCACCAGATGTGGGCTTGTGGCGTCGCTGTCAGTCTTGCAGGCACTGTAGAACTGGTTTGCCTCCATGCCTTTACCTCTCTCCACAAGGACCCTCTGCCTTCCTCAAAGACCTACTTAGTTATCTTGCTATTTATTTTAAGGTCCGTTTGGCTAATGGGTGCTACTGTGTTTTACGTTTCCAATGCTTTTTCAAACCTGTTAAATTCACAATGTTGTGCCTTTAAGGAACCTTGTGATGTTAACTGTGGCTGCCAGCCAGAACAGTATACCCTTTTGTTGAATTTCCTGGGAAGAAGTGGGATAAATTGTTTGCCTACTTTATAATGCATCACTGAAAGAATTGACAGGAGTGTATTATTTTTTTATTTGACTAACATAAGTAGGTAGTGACAAAATGCCTGTTTGTGTAGTGTTTCTTAATCTTTGTAATAAGATGTAAATATGTGCTTAAAATTTATTAGTATGCTCGAATCCTACATTCAAAAGCACAGCCAGATATGCTGCCTTTCACAGTATAGGGTGACACTATTGGTGTGCCAGTGCCATGGTGCACGGCGTGCTCCTCACGGCCTCTGCTTTCGTACTGTCCATTGCTGATCTTGTTACGTTCTGAAGTTAGAGAGGGTGGAACAGAGTTACTGTCAGGAAGAGCATTAATTTCATGGCCCCACAGGTGGAAATATGGATAAATAAATCACATGTATTGTCATGTTGTCATATGGTATTTCAGAGAAAGCTAGTGGATAAGTGAATGAGATATTTATTTATTTTTGTATAGAAGTCCTTCTCTAGCCTAAAAGGAGAGGAGATATACTCTTCTGTAGTTAGAAGCCTGTGTGTTGGCACTCTGATGCGAACACCCCTAATTGAGATATTGGTCTAGCCATCCCTGGGTGCTTGCAGGCTGAGAACAATGTGATCAGCTGTTCTTGTTGTAAACTAATATTTGAGCTCGTTGTCTTCAGGAAAGCTCTATCTCCTTTCTGCAGATATTGAAGTACATGGTACACAGTTTCTATAGACAGTTGTAGGAGTGACGTTCCACTGTGGCAGCTTGTTTGTGAGCAGCTGGAAGGTCAGTGATGTTAAGGAAAAGGTTGAAAATGCCTGTTTCTGCAGCTCATAGAACAAAAACAGTGATAAAGCTTCATGTAGCATGGACAAGTGCTGCTAGGGCTCCTCTTTGTGGGCTGAGATCACTGGCCTTAGCCCTCAGGTGATCTGCCAACCTTGGTAATAATGGCTTTTTGATATCCAGAGCTCACTGTGCATTCTGGTGTGGTTTGGGTGTGGAGGCTGAAAGGTGGCTGGACTGCTAACTTCATTTTGTAGAAATACATTCTGGAATGGAATTGAGCCTCCCTTCTGGTATGTATGTCAGGCAGCTAAGCTCCCATGATGCTTAAATACTGTGGTACTCATGGAAGAGTTCAAGTAACGCTTTCAGAAAATGTATTTCATATGCATTAGAAACGTATAGGTGATGGGTTGAAGGTAGCACAGTAGTGTGCTCACTTCTAAGCATCTTGGTAAAACTTTGTGTTGAAGACTGCGGTCATGTTGTGAATTCTGGGCTCCTAATTGGAGATGTAGTCGCTTGTGCTACAAGCGTATGTGTTTCAGTCATCCCCTCTAGCACTTTGGAATCCTATTATTTGTTTTGATAATGTTGAAATTAGGCTTCAGAGTCCCACAGACAGGGTATATCAATTTAGATTTCCAGGTGAGTGGCTGGTAATAGCCTTCGTATCTTCCTGTCTTGGGGAGAGATGTCGATTTTTTTCCGTGGTACGCTATACAGAATGTTAAAGCTGTTGTTGAGCTGGTGTTTCTTTGTGCTATTGTACCACAAATCATGAGATGGGCAGAAAAATTGGGAGTTATTTGGATGGTTCAGACTCCATTAGGTGTGTGCCTCTGTTGCTTTGAGAAGATTCACACACACATATATACTTTGACTTTGGACTTCCAGGCATAAAAGGTTTAATAACATTGTTGGTATGCCTATGCATCTTGTATCGACCACCAGAGAAAGATGCGAATCAACAATTAACGTTCATGTAATGAACCCACCTAAATATTGCATGGAAGACAGTTAGATGTGTTTTGTTAAGTGCTCTGGTGGCCGGGATCCATTGGCTAGGATCCACTTGAAAATCAGATTAAAAGTTTCTGTGCTTGACAAATACAATGTCATTAGTTTAAAAATTCCCTGAAGGCTGGTATCGTAATTAGATGAGCCTGGGGCATCCAACGGTAAAATTTGTTTTCCCCCAGGAAAGACAAATAGAACCCTTAAAAAATGGAAAATAAAATAAAATGCATTGACTGATTCTGATGATCAGAAAGAGGTTTGCCAGGAGTAAACCCAGCAGCCTATGGCCATGAGGGTGGAGCAGCCGTAGCGTGGCAGGGAGCTGGGAGATCCGTGAGAGTCCTGCTTGAAAGCGTTCTCACAGGTGATTGTTTGACAGATACCACACATCGAGGGCTTCACTAAGTTAGAGGTCAGAGCTGCTGAGTGCTGGTAAAAATAGGAGCAAGAGGTTAGTGAAGATGTGACTCCTTTTGGATTGTGTTTGTCACAAAAATTAATTCCCATCTTTGTGTGTTTCTTTGTTCCCTCAGAGTGTGACATTCATAGTTCTAGGCTATAGTGTTCCAACTTCAAAAGCAATGCATGCTGAGCTGCATATTTTCTTTATTTAAAATTTATTTTGAGATGAGTTATTCTGCTTGGTTGATCGTGTTATTCTTCTGCAGCACGACTGATTTGGATCTCTTTTTCAAGCTGGTAGTTTGAGAAAATAGTTATTTCTCTCACAAGGAATAACAGAGTGGAAATTGTGGACTCGTCATCTCTTTAAAATGTAACCAGAGATACATGAAAACCATTGTTTATGTTTCTAATTGATGGCTCTAAGACGTCTACATTGTCTATATGAACGTAAGTATTGTTATCAAAGAAATGATTTCCCAAATATTTGTACAGGATAAGAGAATTACCAACATAGCTGTGGTGGGCTCTGTGAGACTGATGTCAGTTAGACCTGGACTAAGTCAGGCTGCCGTGGTACTGGCTGTCTGAGCAGGCTCACAGCCTCACCTTGGGGCTGGATAAGTGTGTATTACAAATGTGTTCTGAAGTTGGTTGAGTATGTGTATTGTTGGGCTGCTACGTGTGACATGTTCATATTTTTCATTATCAAACTTCTGGGTAATGTGGAGTGCCATTGGAAACACAGCAGTGCTGCTTCTCAGAAGGTGTAAATTGTCACACTCCTTAGAGTTCCTCAGAACTATTAGAATTTGTGGTTCTTACCATAGTTTTAATTAAGTCACTGGTACAGTTGCACAGAACAGTTAAATGTATTTAATCAAATATAACCTATATATATGTGTGTATATTTATTTCCCCTTTGGGCATTGGGTAAAACACACCGAGTACAGTGAGTTCTGGAAGGCTTATTTTTCTGCTATTCATTTACCCAGGCCTACATAATGAATAGGAAAGTCGAGATTCTAAGCGTTAGACTAATGCTAATTAGATTTTCTCCCTTTTTTTCGTAAGTTTAATTTGTGTGGTCCTTTCTGTTTGACTATATTGAGGTTGATTTTGCATTGGTTTTGCCTTGTGATCTTGAAAACACTTGTTCCAAATGAGATCCTTTGGCTTTTAGAAGAAATTCTTCATAATGAGGGCAGTGAGGCTGCCCAGAGAAGCTGTGGGTGCTGTATCCCTGGAGGCTCTCAGGGCCAGGTGGGATGGGGCCCTGGTCAAGTTGATCTACTGCGTGGCAGTCGGTCTATGGCAGGGGGTTGGAAGTGGATGGGCTTTCAGCTGTCTTCCAGCCTAAGCCCCTCTATGATTATAAATTATTAGAAACTGATTCACTGCTTTGAAAGAATTTTTTTATGTTTTATGTCCACAAACTGATGCATAGGAAGTTCTGCACAAGTGTGTGTGGGAACTTCTTCACCACAAGATCTGTCAAACTCTCAGTTCTTCAGTCTGGAGAAATAGAGATACTTTTCCTCAGATCTAGTTTCTTCTTTGGGTGTGTGTAAGACTTCACGTCCTTGTCTTTGCAGAGCTTTAGAGTTTGGTCTAACTGGCATTTTGTCTCATTAAAATGTATATGTATATGATTATACTTTGCATTTTTTGTAGCTCTTCACTTAAAAGTTCAGAAACATCATGTCTACAGTGCTTGTATCCATGATTCCTCCTGTTCATTACCAGGAGTTAAAAATTGTCTGTATGTGATCTCTGGAGCATAACTGTCCTGAGCTGCAGTTAGCTGCGACTGCTACGTTTTCACCTGCAGGTGATATTCTACTTCTCCACCTTTTGTATTATCTAGGGTGGCTAGAAAGCTTACTGAGGGAAACAAAGAATTACCTGTTATGCATTGAACTGGAATTGAATGTGTAATATTGTGAGCTGTTTTTTTTTTTTTTTTTTTTTTTTTTTTTTAATGATAAGGAAATATAGAGTAGGTTTAAATCTCTATCCATTATTCATGCACAGAGAGGACCCAAGCAATAAAGATTTACAAATGCTTCTAGTACTGTTTCTGTCAGACAGTGCAAGAGAAGTTTTGTATAGACATTTGCTGTGGAAAGAGTGAGTAAGGCTGGGAACTGTTCGGTGGATGTGCCTGTCTGGTGCACCACGGCTAGCAGAGTCCAGGATTAAGGCTGAAAGAACTGGGGATTAAATGCTCTTGGTTGTACAGATTGAGCTATTGAGCACTATTTCAAACTAACTTGGTGAAATCTACAGTCTTGGAAAAGCTTCCAAACTGAGGAAAACTCTTTCATGACTGGTGTTGTCCCAATGGGAAACATCTCCTTTTGCTACATTTACCTCCTTTTCAGCAAGCACGCTGTACAAAATGCTAGCCTAAACTGTGCTTTTGTTTAATGGAACAACTCCCATTAAACCTGCGAAGGACCTCACTATTGCGTTCAATTTACAGATCCTGCTATTGGTCTTGATGGGAGTGTACAACTCAAAGATGAGCAATACATCCTCCTGTTTCATGCTGAGACTTAGGATAGGAAAGTAACATTTCCCCAAACACTACTGAGCTTCTTAAGAACCTTTCCTTCGTAGAAATGACGTTCTATAAAGGACTATACCTGGCATATTCTCCTATTCCTGAATGATAGACCAAACATTATGGAATTGATTATTTAAAATTCAATTTGTTTTTTTTTTAAGAGTTCAAGTGGTTTTATTTAATAACAGATTGTGAGTTTATTTTTACTTATTGTGAGTGTGCTTAATGTGCCCATTTAATTACAAAGCTGCAGATGTTTAATCAATTAATTGCAGAACAAGAATAATTTGAATTTTAAGACAATATATTCTGAGATGTCATATATCTCTTATCTTTAAGATGTTCTTTTGATTCATTTCTTTGAAGCTTTCCTATCTTATCATCCTTATTGTCCCAGAGCACTTTTTCCTTCCTATTTCCTTCCTTCACTGATTTTCCCCCCCCCCCCCCCCCCCACCCCACTCTCAGTTTCTCACTCATTCACATTCTTTATTTATTTGTTTGTCTTTGGGA
Organism: Callipepla californica brunnescens; assembly: GCA_023055505.1. NCBI lineage: Eukaryota > Metazoa > Chordata > Aves > Galliformes > Odontophoridae > Callipepla > Callipepla californica. The sequence goes on from JALIRH010000020.1 coordinate 3,267,062, forward strand.
TTCTTGTCAGTTCTCATCCCTCTAGCACCTCCCCAGGCCTTCAGTCATTTTGGACTTCTGCAGTTCAGTCTCACAGTCTTAGTTCTTCTTTTTCTTTTTGTTAGTGAGGATGGATGCCTGGAGAGTTAGCTGGAGTACGTTCTAATATACATATATTCTAATATATATATATTAGGCTTTTTCTGGAATTGAGGGTTGTGGCTATAAAGTGAGGGGATGTGGTGAGGATTCATCTGGTCTGTAGCAGGTGACGTGGTCACCTTTTCCTTCAGTTGCTGAACTCTACCAGAGGTCTGAGTTTTCTGAAAAACATCATTTATGAGACACCAAAAATGCATTCTTGTCAGAGCAGCTTGCGTGCATCAGAAGAGCATGGCACACAATAGCTTTTGCTTTCACCTCCAACATCTCTAGTGTGTTAGCAATAAGGAGGAGTGTTCACTTGAGCTTTTTTTTCCTGTCTCTTCCACAAATGAAAAAAGAGATGCTGTCTCTCAAAATACACACTGAGGCAGATGAAGCACGGAGTGACTGGGATCAATTTACAAGATCACTTAGTGCAGGTGTGTATAAGTTTTTATCAGTTGGCACTTTATAGCTTTTTCAGAGAGCTGAGCCATAGGAGATTAAGATTAGTTCATGGGTTTTTTTTTTTAGTCTATTCAGAGAGTTAAAAATACAGCCCACACACATAGTACCAATTTTAGGTTAAGGGTTTTTTTTTTTTTTTTTTTTTTTTTTTTTTTTTTTTTTTTTTTTTAGCAATAAGATGACATTGTTAAAGCCATTTCTGAGGTGAGAACAAATTCATAACATTGTAAAAATACTTCTTTCATACAGTAATTTCAGATCACCACTCTGGAAGTATTCCATGATACTTTATTAATTTTTAAAAAGTAAATTTATCAGAAGCAAGTGCCATGAGTAATAAGTAAACCTCAGTGATGTATATGTACTTATGCAGAGGTACGTGTTGCAGAAATAGTTGCTGCATGCTAGTGTTGCTTCTAAGACTCCTAAACAATGAAAGCACTTTTCCTGTTGGGACAGTGGACAGTGGTGCTTTGGAACATGTGCTCTTTGAACAGCTTGACACAGGCAATTATATTTCTTGGGATTTTGGAAACAGATCGTCCCTCTGCCAGAAACCAATCTACGCTTCCACTTCATTTGTTAGCTTTGAATATTTATGATTTATATTAATATATTAATCTGATTAGTATTAATATATAACGTCAATACTAATAAAATTTAGATGGGCTAAAAACTGTCATAACTGAACCTACTTAAATGTGTTTTTGTTTAAAATTCTGAATTTTGTTCTAAACAGAGTGCTCTAGGCTTTTGTATCTGATGATCTTTAGGGCAGCTGCTCACAGAGAAGAATTTAACATGTATAAGGATTTCCAGTCGTTAGCTTCTATCAGTGTCCTTTGTTTATTCAGACTGCCTGGGTTCATTCACTGTGCTTCCACTGTGCTTGTTTTATCCGAAACACAGATTTGTGAGCTGTGAGAAATTTCTGTTGAACTTGGTGAGAATTTGGCACTGGGCAGTGCCTAACGAGCTGCGGCTGTTTGACCCTGCAAAATAACATACCAGGTATATAATGCATGAGAAAAATCAGTCTGTAAAAGTAGAATATCCATACCCTTTCTTTCAGAAATGTGTGGAATTTAAGAAGCGGTCTCATGGGAGGTGAACAGATTCTTGCAAAGTCTAAGGCACGAGTCAGTTTCATTGTAAATATTTTGTTACATCCTAGTATTTAACACTGGTTGCTCTAGGGTTGCACTCAGTAGCCAATTAACAGTTTATTTTCGCTGATATTAACACATTCAGAAGTCTTTGTCTTATGGAAAGAAGAAGAGAAAAAAGTGTGTGTAAAAAGGCACTTAAGTATTTACCCTTAATTTTGTCTGGAAGAGATGCTGGGAATTACATAAGCTGTGTGTTGGATCTGCATCCATTACTCATATAAACCAGCTGTATATGACTGTGAAATGTGGTATGGTGAAAGGCAGATTACCCTGCATAAATGCCTTGCATTTCAGCATGTAATGTAAGACGCAGGAAGTAAAAGAAATATTAAATAAAAGAAGGAGATGCCAGAGCTGGAGTGGATGCAGTTAGAGGGAGAGTTTCTTGGTGGTGTTATGAAGGATTGTGTTTGTTTCTTTTTTTTTTTTCTTTTTTTCCTACTGTGATCAAAACAGCTGCAAAATATCAAATTAACAGTTGTATTAAACTAGCAGTTAGTACTGTTTTCTTCCCAGTTTTCTTTCTTTGTCACTGTTGAACTGTGGAGAAGAAACGTCTGCTGTTCAAAGAAGTAGGAACAAGTACAGACAGGCAGTTGAGCATTTCCAGGAAATCAGTGATCCACGTCTGCAGGTGGCTACACATCAGTTGAAATACCGTGTTGTCCACCTGCACGCTGCTAGTGCTTTCAAAGTGCTATATGGAAGGGTTCTTTTTAAACTACCTTGGGCACCTTTGGTTTGGTCGGTTAGTTGGTTTTCAAATAAGCTGCACTGCACATTGAAGGTGATCTAAGATCCAAATTCCACCTGCAAAGGTGCTTTTTTTGCTTTTCACCTTCCTCTTGCAAGCCTTAAGTGTCCAGCTGAGAGCGGAGATAGTGGCAGACTGCAGGTAGAAAGGAAGTCTCCAAAGCAGCTTTTTTCTGGCACGAGTGGGCATGAGGAGGAGAGATGGGGCCTTGAAGTGCAACTTCTGCACCATGGGAGTCTGCTGAGTGACAGCCCCACTTCTGTTGTGGGTAATGGAAAAGAGCTCATGGGGTGGGGGGTGCATGCAGCCTATCTGGGACCTGGGTAACATAAAAATAGATAAATGCATTGGTGGAAGGAAATTTTGGAAATGAAGCTCAATAAAGTGGATTGATTCATGGAAGACTAACAAAAACAACGTAAAAGCATTATTCATTAAAGTTCAGGAGTGAAAGCTCGCTGTTTTTAATACTGTATGTCTTATTGCTTGACTTCTGAAATGGAAACTCCCATTATTCTGGTGGTGTGGCTGCTTTTGTGGCTCAGGAAGAGCCTTTGAGATAACATTATCTTGAAACTTGTAACTACGCTACAATACCTTACTTTGCTCTTCCTGTGTTGTTTAAGGGGGGGTGGAAGAACTAAATTGAATAGACTTTTTGTAATGGAAAAATTAACAGTGAGAAGAATAGTACAGATATCTATAGAATCGTGAAAAATGTGGGGGAAGTGATGGACGTTTTCATTCGTTATTTCAGATGATGTAAAAGCTAGGAGGCATCAAGCAATATGGAAAAAGCTTAAAATAAAGAAAGCATAACTGGTTTGTCATGAAGTATTGTGGGAATGAAAAATATGTAAATAACATTATAGCAATACTTGGAAGTGCTTTAGAACAGTGCACCAGTGGAGCAAATTTAGGGTGATGGTGACGTGTGTGAGCTGATGAGACTTGGGATGAGTGAGGGGGAATAGATGGGCTTTTAAACATCCAAGTCCTTTTTCAGACTTGAGACAGCAGCATCTGTGTCTGAAACTAAGTGCACTTTGAAAATTACAGCTCTGACTTTGACTGTTAAGATCAATTTCCTACTAGTCAGCTAATCGAGTACCTGAGAGAGGGTGTTCTCTGAGACAGCAGGGCTGCAACTGATACCATAATTTCCTTCTCTTGCTTGCAGACTGAGTTTACCTCTGTATTTGTGAGAGATGTATTTGGGGGAGAGATTAACGTAATCACATTGCGGGTGTGTTTTAGTTCCTCTTCTCTATCTGTTTGATCTCTGCTTATTAAGATTTCATGAGGCTGGTATTAGATTATTAAACGTGCATTGTTTTATGTATGTGCATATTCATGCGTATATATTTGTTGCCTCTTCATAGGGCAGATGCCAGGACAGGTCAGACAACTCTTGCTTTTTGATGGTTGCAGAATTTCTGGCTTGCTGTGCAGTTGTGGAATTGATATTGTTGTCAGACTGACAACGTTGGAGGTTACAGGAAATGTTTGCAGTGTTTTATAGGTACTGTGTCTGAACTTAATGACTGTTGTGTTGTCCTGCAATTTCCAGAGGTAATTTGGTGGCCTAAAAATCTGAAGATACAAGAATAGTGGGTGATAGTTTGTGCATGCTTAGTGCAAAACTGAGAGGCAAGGCTGGGGGGAAGGAGGAGGAGGCAGAACGTAACTGGAAATCAGTGGGATGGTTGGTTCCCCAATATCACCTTTAAAAATCAAAAACCAAATCCTTACGCTTTGCTTTCAGCGTGGAGGCTAAATGAAACTTGATTTGGAAATACTTTGTCACTGTATTCGTGCAGTAGCTCTGCATAAGGCAAGACTTTCCTGGTAGATAAAAGATTTGGATAACTGAATCACATTTCAGCCTGCTGACAATTTGCAGGTGGTGCCATGGCTGCTCTTCCAGAAAGCAGTGACTCATCACGACCTGCAGAAGGGCAAAGACATAGGTACAGTCGCACTGTGGGAATTTTTACTCCCATCTAAGTAATACATCTGTGGTTCCTCCCCCTGCAATGTTTAACGGACGATTAAATACAATCTGTTTTGTTTCAATAAATATTATTCTTTTCCAGAAGAAATGCCAGGCTTGTTTAAAATGCCTCTGGATTCATTAACAGAAGTTTTTTAAATGCTTTATATGGTTCAGTGTAATTGCTTTATGGAGTGCTTCAAAATAAGGAACAGGTTTTGTAAGAAAAACCGTGTGAGGTAAACTGATTCAGCAAAAATTCAGTAGCTACTTTGTTGGGAAAGAAGGTAAGTAAGGATAATTTAGCAGTCCTGCACTTGCATTCATGAGCCTGCCCTTTTACGGTGCTATTATGACTTAAGAAAACCTTTTCATGTTGAGGGAGGGGAGAACTTCTGTTGTATTGCAAATTGTCTTCATTGAAGGAATTTTTGTTTTCCTTTTTCGTTAGTATTACAAGCAAGCAAATCAGTCTGAGGATGGCTCAAGTGTTGTAACTTTTTATGTGTGTTTTATTTTTGTTTTTAATAAGTTGTTCTTGTTTCTTAGCTCATAGGGCTAACATACAGGTTAGTTAGTATGGACCAGCACCTTTAAGAATAAATGCAAGCACATTGGGGAGTTAAGTCTTATCAATTAGGGACTGCTAGGAAGTAAGAAGATACAAAGGGAGGTAAATGCTAAAACTTATTTGCTAAATTGCCATTTAATCTGTTGAAGAGTTTCCAGGACTGTTTGTTACTGGGATTTCAGTTTTATTTAATGGACAAAAAATAATTAAACAGTGCAATTTATTATTATTATTATTATTTCTTCTAGTTTTACGTTGCTTCATTTCAATTGATGGTTTTGTGGATTAACAGCACTACACAATAGTTTTTGCTCTCAAAAATAAAGAAAATGGGTTCTGGTTATGTAGGCGCTATTTATTGTTCTATACAGTACTGTGTTGGGATGTTAACATAAAAGCAGCCTGAATAAAAGAAACTGACTTCCAGTACTTTGAATCTGCTATTGTTACTGTCAGAGGATACAGTGTTTTGTATGGCCAAGAATCAGTCATACCAAAGCCATGGTATACTACTTGGTTTCTTAAATTTGAAGTGCGTTGGTGTACATTTAGCTATTCCATATATTGAATCCACTATGTAATATTTAAAATCATATTTTCCAGGTTTGGTGGATCGCCTTAGGCAAAAGCCTATTGTAATGTATAATTGTAGTGTATCACATATGTAGTTCTGGTTCTGTAAGTACTTTGTTACACTTCCTAGACTTTAATCCAGAAATGTTCAGTCTGTAGCACATTTCACATCACTGGCTGTGATTGAAAGAGGCAAGTTCAGACCGTATAAATGTCTTGGTTGACTTCAGAGGTGTTTAGTTATAAAAAGGAGATAGAAAAGAAACGTTGGAGTTCTTCCAGAATGTGATTGTAATAGGCAAGTTTTGTTTTGTTTGCTTAGTGTGCACAATGTAATCTGTGCTCCTTTTTGAATATTTAATTTAGCCTTTTAACTTCTTAGGATCATCCTGAGTCTAACATAATGTTGGCTGAAATATAGGAGGCCTGTGTCATGCTTCTTTTCTTCAGGACACACGGTAGGTATGTAGGAACACCTGGTAACCGCGTGAACTTGTGCTAACAATGTGACTGTACCAGGCTTGTCTTTAAATTTACATGTGATAGCTGTTTAGGAAAATGCGTATGTTTAATTATCTGACAGAGACGAGTTTGCGTTTTAATGTCTTTATCAAACATTTGTTAGTAATAGCTTTCAGAACAAGAAATTGTGAGAGGGGATTTGCATAAAATAATTTTCTTTTGGAAAAGGGGAAATAAATGGTTTAATAAGCACCCTTGGCATTTGGACACTGGGTCTGATGCACTTCTGCAGGAAAAAATCTGGTTTTAGTTTAAATATTCAGGTTTGTGGAGTAATATAGTTAAACTGTTTCATAAAAAGAAAGTTTTCATTGTAAAAAAAAAAAAAAAAAAGTGGTCTAATTGATCTCTAGTGATGAGATAGGAAGTGCAAAGCAAACATAAAATTTCATATGTAATTCTGATACAAAGGTGTTAGGCATTGAGAAGATAATGCACGCTTCATTTTGAACTTTATTCTCTCAGACTTTTTCCCTTATTTTCTTATAAATGTTATAGCCAGAGACTTAGTGCAGAGCAAGAGTTTTGCTTTATGTGTTTTTAGTCAGCATTGAGTCATGTACTTCATCAGACTCCACAGGTTAGTTACTTCTGTGGTAGAAGTGCGAGTCTAAATGTCAGTGGCATTATAGAAGGCTCTGGCCACGATAAAGGAAGATGTCCTTGTCCTGACAAAAGTCATCAAAGAGTTATAAGCCAAATTTGAATACAAAGCAAGAAATCTGACTGTGTTTTATAGTGGAGTGTATTTAAAAATTGAACTGTTTTGGAGATAAAATCCCAAATCATGCAAGTATTGGAGCATGTTCTTCAGTCTGTCTCATCTCGGCAGAATCCTGAGGTATGCACTCAGTTTGCATAGGCACTTAATTTGACTGTACAGGGAGAATGAGCACTGGGGCTTCTCATCTTTGAAACTGCTTTTGAAAATACCCAGCTAAATTTAGTGTGTTCTAACTCAAGATTTCATTCTCCCGCCTATTATTTTAATTGCTGTTCATGTATGTTAACACTAATATTTTGCCCATTTCATTCATATTAATTATGCATTTTTTGCTTGATTTTTGTCTTATATGATAGGATAAATGAACCACAGACAAACCTGCTGAGATTGATAGCTCTTCAAGCAAATCAGTGAGCCTGTGTCTGTTCAGTTTCAGGCAGGTACTACAGTGACTTTAGTGGCATTTGTCTGAACAGTTGTATGATTCAAAAAGCAGGAAAAACAGTGCTCAGTAGTGCTCAGGGCATTTCTGTTGAGTGTGATATCCTCAACTGATCCATGCAAAGAGAAATGCAAGGTAATCCTGTATTCAGTTCCCTGCTCCCCAGCCAAAACACACATAAAAAGGGAAAACAAAGGTCTAACAGTCTGACTGGGTGAGATAATCTGTTCGTACACCAAATCTGGCAATTTGTTTTATTTTGGTCAAGTGATGTGTGCTTATTTTTATATATTTATTTGTTTAAAACACTCTGCGTGTCACCTCAGAACACACGAGCAAGGAGCATGATTTGGGTGATAAGAGATAACGGCTCGCAAAGAACCAGAGATGAGACTTACAGAAACTAACATGCAGTCCCCAGGAAGAAATGTTAATTTCACTCTTACCTTTATATAAATTCTTACAGAGGTAAATGAAGGCCTTCATGGGATGTTATAAAATTAAGTTCTTCCTGTCAGTAAGCCCTGCATTTTTGCCCTCCATCTTTCCTGGTAAACTGTTTCACCATTCAGCTGCAGTCAGTGCTAGGAAATTGCAGGATGTTTCAAGGTTGAGTTGATCTAGCATTAATTGTTTGCCACTGGATCCTTTTGCATTGTTATCAGCAAGGTTGGAAAGGTCTTGCTACCAGATCTCCTTTACTGTAAGTGCTTATGTATGGTAATCAGATGACCTCGCAGGCTTCTCTGCAGTTAGATAATGTAGGCAGCACTCCCAGGGACTTCCAAGAATGGAAGAAATAGATAATAGAGGAAAATAAATGGTGGGTGACTGTGACAGTATATGACATAGAGCAAAAAGGATGATATTTATGGAACATGCTAGGAACATAAATGCTTAAGGAAAAAAAAAAACAAACATAATTTGGATGTATCTTTGTTATACAGTAAGCTTGTAAACAGCATCATAGGAAGGCAGGTTTGTATGCCTGCTATATGGATAGACTCTCACAGAGCCTCTAAGTCCTTCTGCAGTGAGTGCCCTGTATTTCCAGCGTATCATACCACTTTATGCCTATCTAATATTCTAAGCAGCTCCCAGAGTTTTCTGATTGTTTTCCCCACTTCAGTTACAGGAAAATTTTCTGAGAAAATGTGAGCAGACCTTTAGCTCCTTTCCCAGATACTTGAAGTCCTTCATGATGAGTGGGAACAGTACCTGGTGTGGTCTGTGGTGCCAGCATGGAATTTGGCCCAATGCTGCACTGCAGATTTCAGTAACTGCCTTTGAAACATGAAGGCATGAAACATAAGTGCCTTTGCTGTGAAACAGGAGGGTGTTAATGCAAACTTTCAGCTTGGCTAAGATGCTGGGAACGGTGCTACTGTTCTTGAAATGAGTATTTAGGATGCTGATAGAATTAAAGCCACCTTTGTTTTGTTAAAAAAACAAACACAAAAAACAAACCAAACAAAACAAAACCAGAAACAACAACAACAACAACAACAAAACACCAGAATTTCACCACTAACAACAAGCAAACATAAAAATGCCAGGAGAAATATCATACCCAGTATATGGAGAAGTTTAAACACCTTTTCCCCTCCAATATTTCTGACTTTCCATTTGCATCTCTTTAAAGTGTTGATTTAGGCTCTAATTTTGGGATCATTTTTGTCCGTTTTCCCACTACATTTATTATGAATGTGCAGAGTCTGCTTACACACACAAAAAAAAAAAAATGGCAGTGGTATTATCTCCTAAGTTTAAGAACTTGTAAAGGAACAGAGGTAGAGCTAAGAATCATAGTACTAGGGAAATGAAAATGGAAGGATGCTACTACCGAAACCATCTAAGCAGTGTGCAGCCTGCTGTGTGCTCTGCTTCTGTGCCAGAAAATATAGTGCACGAATAACCTGAACAGCTGTGGTTTGTTCTGTGTTTCGTGGCTCACCTTCAGAGCACCTCAGGATGCATGTATGTGCACATGCTGTCCTGCAGAATACACTTTCCAAGTGTTGGAAGAGTGCTTAAACTCAGTTGTGTGTGTGAACAGACATACGTGCATGCATGCAAGTTCAAGGCTCAGAGAGGGGGTGCAGTGTTCGGTCTTCCACGGACATCAGAAGAATGTCAAACGTTGTCCTGGCCAGGAAGGCTTCATGTATTGTACTGTCTACTCTTTTTAGTTAATATATGGCTTCTGGGGAGCTGAGGTGCAGGTCTGGATATGTAAGTTCTCCAACCTGTGCCATGTGGGAAGGCATATGAGATAGACCTAATTATGTCCTTGGAATTCCATGGCAAATTCTATACCTTTTAGGATCTGAACCTGTATTTTACTACTAGTATTGCCATTTGGCTTTTTCCCCACATATTTTTCCTAACTTCCTTTCTACTTTCCTCTATTTTCTCTGTCATTGCTTGAACTAGTTTTCCTTGTGTGTCCTTTTAGCATTTGCCAGTTATTATTAGCTCCGATCCTGTTGATTCAATTTTCTCATTTGAAAAAATGCAACTCAGCTGATGCTGTCTGGGTGCAAGCCAGTAGTAGCTAAAAAATGAGCAGAAACAAAGTCTACCGAGTTTCCCAATTTTTTGATGTAACTACCCAACTTGGATTTCATCAGTTTGAATACCCAAAGCCTTTCAGATACTTGCTTCTTTCTTCCCCCCCTTCCCCTCCCGTTCCTTTCTTTTTGTGTCTTTGTCTTTGCTGGTTAATTAAATACACCCTTGGCTCATTTTGGTTCACATCACCTAGGATGTGTAAGTTTGGTGTAGAGTGGTGAATGAGCGGATGGTGATAGTGCTGTGAAGGGAGTCTGTGGTTACTGGCATGCTTCTCCTTGCTCCAGTACGTGGCGTTGCTTAGTATGAATAACTGTGTTTTACTCTGGTGTTGTGTTTGTATTCAGTATGCAACGTAAATTGCTCCATGCTTTAGGAAAATGCAAAAGATGTCAAATTTTCTTGACAGGGATACTGTCTTTGTTAGCTAAAAGCAGTGGATGTTTTTTCTAAATTAGGGGCTTACAAGAAGCTGATCCTCAGAATTTGTGTTTTGTAGTCTGCATCTGGAGGATTAGATTTAAGAAACTAGCCTGGATTGAAGGCTTTTCGGTCTTGAGAATTTTGTATTCTTCGCTAATTGAGTATCACTGCGCCAGCTAATTCAGCACAGAGAAAGTCATCTCTGTCTCTTACTGCTTTATGTTCAGCAGAATACAAATGGGCTGTGAAGTTGAAGATAATACCATAAATATTTTGCAGATAGGATGCATGTAATTAAAAATACATTAAATGCATTATTAAATAAACCGAAAGCTTTGATCAAGGAGGAATTTTGAATTATACTTTAGAAAAACGCTATGATGAAATGCAGATGAATGTGAGATCTAATTCAGAGTTCAGCCCTAGAAAAACTTAACTGGTCGAAAGTTTAAACTAAGTGTGTATAAATAATGAGGTACACAATCAAGGGATCAGAGCTTGCTCTACCTTATTCTTCTGGCTTTGTTTCTCTGATTTGTCAGGTTTATTTTATGGTGAGGACACGACCCTTTTCAAAGGATCAACAGAATTTTTGGATAATTTAGTAGTCTGTTAAAAAGGGCATGCTGCAGGAATTGGCAATTTATTTCATTTCTTTGTAAAATTACTGGGTTGGAATATATCAGAATACTGAATATATTCTGTATGAGTGTAAAGATAAACTTAAATTAGCTTTGAACTGTGTGTGAATATACTGAACCCAACTTGCTTGAAAGAAGGGAAAGTGACCAAGATTTTATTTTAAAACTAAAATTACTTTTTTCTCTATATCTGGTTCTGAGATTCTCAACCTGGGATTACGGATGCAGCTATGCTAAATATTGGAGTCTTGGATTTAGATGGGGGGTGAGGAAGATTTCCAAAACCTGTTTATAACAGGGAAAAAAACAAACCTTTTCTTGTTTTGTTCCTTGTCCAGGTAGGAATTGTATTTAATTGTGTGCTGCTGATCATAGCCTATAGAAAATTCATGAGAATTCCTGAGTAACTGGGACAGACAGTGAATCAATCAAAGTCTTTCTTGTGTTAGGTTCTGCTTTTCCTGCTGTCAATGATGTGGCTTATAATCCTCAAAAATGAGTTCTGCTTCTTTGATCACCAAAATACCAGATAATTATTTCTGTCAGTATCTTTCTTCATTTTCTTTCTGCTTCCTTTCATTGAATGAAAATCTATATTACCCCTCACTTCATGTCGGATTAATCTTTATTTGATATTGTTTTTTCATTTTGTAGAGGTTTGTCATTCTGTGGCACTGATCTCATTTCTCAGCTTTCTGTTTTGGCATTTATTGGGGATAGTGGTATTCCAAGTACAGCTTCAGAGTCTATTCACCATATACTAAGTTAAAGTTTAACCTGAAACAGTATCGTTCATTATGAGGAGAGGACTTAGGTATTGGTTTGGAGAGCTGTGTTCTGCATCCAGATTTTCTGATGGGCTCTTGTCTACCATTTTCCATCATTTTCCTATTCCGATCCAAGTTTCAACGATGTACATCTTCAGTTGAGTACACACTGCTCGCTCACCAGTCTTCTTTGGTTTCTGTACTTGGATCCTTCCTGATTATTTCCCGTTACAGTTTTGTTTGTTGTTCTAAGTGGTCAAATTTTAAGTCTCAAATGTTACTCTCTGGAAGTCTGCAGATTTTCTCACTGCTGGCATAAATGCTTCACTGTGCTGCACAGTTCCTGGGTCGCTGAGATTTATGGGACAGCCTTGCAATCAGCATAAATAATTCCGGTTTCACTGCTTTTTAGGTTAAAAGGCATTTATTCTGTGGAATGATGGTTGTGTAGTAGTTGTAGTGGGAGCACTTATTGGTGAAAGAGTGTGTAAATTGTGTCCCTTTGCAGTACTGAGTAAGCCTTTTTATTATAGTTAATTCTTTATGAAAAAATAGCTACCGGATTAAATTTTTGGAAATATACGCCAGTGTCCTTCATGGGACTGAATTTCATCCTGCCGAAGTAGGCATGAAATACCTCCTGAGGTCTCTTCCAACCTGAACTGCTGTATGATTCCAATAAGTTTTGTTTAGGAAACAGAAAAAAGAAGCCTTACAAAATAGAATTTAGACAAGAACTCAGCTGCCTGCTTTACACAGTGTGTGTGACTAACCTAGCACTTCCATCTCCAGAATGTCCTTATTTGTGAATCTTTGCGTGGCCTCTTTTATGTAAGCAGACTTGCACAACTGACATTCAGTATTTCATGGCTGATACACTGTATATGGAGGCAGTGCTTCAGGAGGTCATGTGCAGTATTTTTTCTTTTTACAGAGAGAATAGATAGAAGAAAATAAATCAATTGATGGTCAGTTTAGAGAAGTGTAATTAACTCTTATTCTTTTGAGGGGTGGGTGGGTAGAAGGCAGGAAAACATTCTGAATGGATTCTGCAAGTAAGAGCTTTAAAGATTTTTCCAAACATGAACGTATTCTCAGACTGTAAGATGCTCTTGGCCTTTCTTGAGCTTACTGGACATTAGAAAGCTGCTGAAGACTGAAAAAATGCTAGTAAAGGCTTCTGCCTTGCTAAGGAAAAGGCTGGCCTTCTATCTGTGTTTTTCACTGAGTGCTGCTGGTTGGGAGGAGGATGGTCATAACATTCGCCTTGCAGACAGAGTGCCCTGCACCTGCAGACTTGCAGACAAAAAGATGCCAGTTTGTTCCTTGGATCAATACGCATAAGTTTTCACTAACTTCTTGAGTGCCCAGTGCTTACCAATGCACAGGTTCCAGCATTTCTGTGATCGTGCTGAGGTTCTACTGTGCTTCTCATTTCATTTTCTTTTTAAAATTCTCTTTTGTTTACATTCTTCAGGGCAAGAATTGTTTCTCATTCCGCTTAGGTAGAGCACCTTGCTTAATATCTGCTTGGGGGCATTGCTCATTATCTTAACACATAAATAAAACAACTCTAAGTAGTTGCTTGGAGGGTACTGGGAGCTTCAACTGTTTGTTCCTGGAATGTCAGAATGATTTTTTTCAAGTCCACTGAAGTTGGATAGGCCACTCTAAATAAAGTGTAGCCTTTCATGAGGATATCCAAATAGGGAAGCTCACGAAGTGGATGCTTATGGATATTGTAGTTAGTAATGATTTCACTTCTCTCTCTTTTTTTTTTTTTTTTTTTGGTAATGTAGACCGTATCTTCCAAAGCATCCTGGCCATCCATGTTTTGGCGTTTACCTGTTAGAGAACATGGCTGGCTTTTTAAAAATTCTTATTGTTATCTTAAAGTTGGCTCTCACTGCCCAGACTGCTGTCATCATGCTTCTGTAACTGTAAGGGATTGGAAAAAGAATGTTTTTCCTAATACATCGGGCTCCACACTAAGTGAAGGCTTGTGTGCAGTCCCACAGGTATGTGATGAGTGTAGCACTTCAAGAATGCTTGCGAGATAGCAAATTTTGAGGTAGCTTTTCAATCAGAATAGAAATTAAAACTTGAAGGTTGGGTTGTTTCCTACATTTTGTCATGGCTACAGGGAATGAAGCTTGAGGTGCATGAAGATGTGATTTTATTATGACCTCCATGTAAACAGGACAGCTGACCTTTGAGAACATGAAAAAAATATTGTGCTGTCCAAATTCCCCACACTTCTGAAAACTTAATCAATTTAACCAGTGCTGAAGAAATTCACTTGTGTAATACATGTCCAGGTTTATTCCACCTCCCCAGTCTTTTTTCTACCTTCTGTTCAAGTCTAAACAGTTCAGGATTTCATAAGTTAAGTTTCCATGTCAATACAGAGCAGGAGTCTTTTCTCAAGCAAAATCTGACAGATTATTTGGGACCACCTTTGGTTTTTTTGGGTGTCATAAGGGGCAGCCATAAATGAATTCTGGCCCCGAGCCCTAGCACTGGAAAATGCAGATGTTATGATGACTTGCCAGTGGCAAATGTGTAATATGTAAGTGTCAGAGGCTTCATTAATGCATAGGGATTGCAATGTCATCTTGTGGATGTCTTCCACAGAATGGTTATTAGAATGTGGTAAAACTTGAAGAATGCTAAATAGTGTTATAATGTAATTCCTGGCAATGACAGTAGTTTGTTTTCTGAAAGTAACATTAGAAGAGTGATAGAGCGCCCATCACAAGTATTTCTGTTTTAGCCACTTGGTGAAATTGGCTTTCCATTTAATTCTGGATCAGATAGTTATGATATATGTATTAGAAATATAGGGTAAATGCACATCCCTCTTAAAAGGAATGAATGCTTAGTTCTCCACAGATGTTCTTATGAGCATCAGAAATAAGGCTTTTGTGGGAGAGATGACATAATGTTGTAAGAGAGATTAACCTAAACACTTGTAAGTATTTTTGGAGCTTCAGCTCTAACAAATGGCTGTTTTAGTTCCTTTTTTTCACTCATGTGTTGGTGGTTGTTATTTGTATAAAATATCTAGGAGTCTGAACCCACGTACCACTGAATGTGAACACTGAGTTTTGTCTAAGTGCTGCATAAGGATTGTATAAATTAACATCATAACTACATTAGTAAACATGGATCCATATCTTTTTGGTAGATGAGCTGTACAATGATGATAGATGAGCAAGGATTTGTACTTGCTCATTTCTTTTAAGCCTCAGGGTCATAGTGAGGGAATCCAGTATTCCTGTGATAGAGTGGAAACCTTTGAGGGAAGATATGAAATATGAAAAACATTGAGACGCATTGGCTGTCTGCAGTTCCATTATATTTTAATAATTGATTTTCTTAATCTTTTATATTTGAGATGTAAAAAACAATATCTTCAGTGGTGGTAATTTTCATTCCTATGCCTTGTGTGTGGTTGTATAAATATACATATATATACACGCACACTTTCACTGTTATATATAAGTGTGCATACACATAAATGTGTGTGTCTGCACAACACAGGCATCCTTTCCATTTCTCCTCAGAAAAACTTCAATGTAGAACTGACACAGAAATCAGGTGCGTACCAGCTCAGGTTGCCTTGGTTACTGGGGGACTGTTCACTAAATGTACTTTACTGAAAGGGAAAAATGTATGACCATTTTCCTAACGGTTTTTCTCATACATTGTTGGGGTACTTCAGAGCTCATTGTAGCTAATAATTCATTTCCAAGTCAGTGATGCTAAACTTATGAATGATTTACTATCTGCAGCAGGAAAAGCTGCATAATTTAAGAAGAGCATTGAGTAAGGATGGCTTTCTGCTGGTTGCAGTGCACATCCATGCATAAAAGAGCTTTAAGGTCATGCTGATTCCTTCTTCTCTGGCGGGAAAATACCTTTTAGAAGGTTGAATTGAAATAGCTGAGCAAAGGATACCAAGCTGAATGTTCCCTCCTGAGCGTGCCTGATGCTGCACAGTTTTATTTTCACAGTGACTGCAAAAATGTGTGTGTTTTACAAATATTCACTGTGACTTGAAAATATCATTGTAGTTATTGTTGGAGGAAAAAACTGTTAAATGTATCGAGACAAAAATAGAGAATGCCTTACTAGGGAGAGCAGTTTGGCAGGCTTTCCAAGTGAGGCATTTTGAATTAGTTTTGTGTTATTTTTGGCTAACTTTGCTGGTCCATAAGGGCATCACTGATAATTTCATTGAAAACAATGCTTTGGGAGAAGAGGAAATAGGACTCCTTACCTTTCTTGTTTTCTTTGTGTGTGAAAAGATTGCATATGTAATTGACTGACCTAAGATGAAAACAAATCTTCCTTCTGCTTACTTCACTGCTGGGAGGTGTATCACTGATAAATGCTGGAAGGGCTGTGCAATTAGCCTTAAACTTATGTGATCTATTTTTATTGCATCAGAGGCCCTCAGGAACCTGCATTTGATCACCACAATAACTTTCGTGCTTAGAAGCGTGGAATAGCTGTTCCTGTATACTCTGTGAGAAGATCTGAGATTGTTGTCTCTATGAAAAGAAGCAAATAAAGGGAATGCAGAAAGCATAGAACACTGAGTGTCTTTTGTGACTGCAGTTGTGTAATTCCAACTCCTTCTCTAACTTTCACTGTGTGAGAAAAAGAGTTTGGACAAAATAGTGACGTGATCAGGGCAGAGCAGCCCTCTTGCCCAGCAGAGGCTGGGCCGGTGGCACCTCACTGTCCTCTAAGCTGGTCTCTCAAGAAGGTTAGAGAAGAATAGTTCTTGTCTGATAAGAAGCTGTTGTAAAAAGAGAAGGTTTGTCCAATAAGGAAAGTGAGCTTTATCCGTAGTGTCAAAATATTTGAGTAGTGAAGATCAAGTATTGAATTTAAAGAACAATTTTGTATTGTAATATTAGGGAGTCACTGGAGAAATAAGCTTCACTGTCTATTCAAACACTTACTTTCAATCTATTGTAACTGAAACTTTTCTGCTAGGCAAAACAAAATGTTCAAATAAGGGTGGACCGTGACATTTATGATTTTTTTTTTTTTTTCTCAGCGTCTCACGGGACATTTTGTTCCGTTACCCTTACTGATTTGCAGACCTGGGACCCATCTGGATCAAACGTGCAAAGATTTACATGGATAAACATTTGGGGAAAGCACAAAAACTGGTTACAAAACCTTAGCAAAGAAGCTTTATCAAGGGAACCTCGTTGTCTCCTTACCCAGGGGTCTTTGGTTGTGACTTCTCTTCAGATCTGGCTGCTTTTATCTGAATGTTGTTCATGTTTTTCTGACTGGCATTTCTCTTTTCTTAGTTGACCGTGTCCTATTGCAAACCACATCACCCTGTTGTGTTTAATAACTAAACTAAACGGCTTGTGCATAGGGCTTTAAAATGTCATGCTTGCAGTCTTCTGATTTTTTTTTTTTTTTTTTTTTGTTCCTTGACGTGCTCCCTTTGTTATACAATGAGTCACAATCTGTCTCATCCTATTAATAGCTTATTTTAATGTTTAATTTTTATGTCTGCTTTTGTAAATGTACTGTATCCAGGAATACTCCTTCTAAATGCCTAAGTATGCATTTCAAGGTGCTTTTATTAGTTTATTTTCTTGATGGCATTCAAATTTTACAAATTAATAAACAACTTGCTAATAAAACCCTCTGTTTATTGAAGGGTGACAATTTTTCTTTTACATAAATTGTGGCACTGGGTAAGAGCATTCCTGGCAGAGTGGCTTGTGCATAGTTTTGTTATGTTTTACAAACCTGATGTTTAGTCACTGATAACAAGATTAACAGTATGAACTCTGGCAGTACCCTTCATTCTTTCTTCATATATGGCTTGAAAGTTGTTTTAAATGTTCACATAATTAAGGGCTGCACAATAGTAACACCGATCAGATACCTAGTGGGGAAGCTGTCATTATGGGTGCTTTGGAGGAGAGGTGGGGAGATCTTTATATGACAGTTCCCAGCTGAATGTCTTGGGAGGTTTCAAACCCTTTACTTGGTGTATTGAACTTTGAAAGATGTTTTAGGGATAGTTAAGATGATGTTGACACATCCTGAAAGGAACCCTGAGGTAAGCAGCGATGGAAGAACTTGCTCTCAATCCCAGAAAGTAATGAAATATCCATTTTAAAAGTAAACAGTCGTTTCTATGGTTTTCATCCTTATTGAACACAATAACATTAAAACTGTAGATGTATTCTTCGTTATTTCAGAAATGTCATTATGCACAGACTGCCTCTGATCAGTTCCTCCCTCTACTGTATCTGGTATTTTTGAGTGAGATTGGCATTACCTATAAAATCCATCTCATACTTCCAGTAAATTACCTAATTCTATTTTCATCATCATCAAAAACAATTGCCTGTTACAAAATATAGGGAGTCTGCACTGTTGTGTTGACTAATTGGAAATGGTAATGCTTCTTTCTATAACAAACGAAGAAACAAAAAGTGAAAAACAAATCAAAAACCACAAACCCACTCCAAACCACAAAGAAACTGCTGAAAACCTATGAGAAAGTTGTTGGAAGCTGAATGTTTTGTTGTAGAACTAATAATAATAGAAGATTTGAGTCATACCTGAAATGGATCGTTAATGACCTCAGTATGAGTTATAGGTATGGAGATGGCTACCAGAGCTACATCTTTTTAAGCCTAAGGACAGTAGATTTGTTTCTGTGCTTGTTTTCTTCTGTAATTAAGAAAAATGAGAATTATTATTCTCATTTAATATATATAATATTATATATATATAATATAAATATATGTATATAAATTTTATAATATAAATATATATATATAAATTTTAGATCTTTTTGACATGAGAATTTTCTTATTTGAAGGACCTAAGGTACATGGCATCTTCTCCTTTGCCCCGTGCTATAATCAGCTGTTTGAGAAGGCCCAAATCCCAAGCACTCTGACATTGCAGGGAGGTTCCCATTGATTTCCACATTTACATGGTCAGCTCACTCGTTGTGTGTGGGAGGGGAATGCCCCCTGGCTGTAGCTGGATCCGCAGGGCTGTTTCACTTTTCACACTCTTATTGGTTAACAATGAATTGTATATTATTGTGTGACACCCCAGGTACGGCTGGAAGATGAATTTGTACCTTGACGAAGGTTTCTTACTCTGCATCTAGATGTAGAATAGCTATAGAAACTCATGTTGTGCTTGTATTTGTTCACTCATGCCTGCTAAAAGTAGCCAATATCCAAAGTTGCACTTTTTAGCATTAAGGAAGCGTTTACTTTTCACGATTTTTTTTTTCTTCTCTCATATGCCGAAATCATATTATTTCTTTTAGCTGTTTTTACGACACTTGATGACATGTGTGTCATACGTGTGCAGCCATCTAATCTCCCGGAATTTCTTTGCCTATTGTAATGCGTTCTGAGTTAAATCCTGCCCGTAGGTAGCAGAATGTACTGTCCTGGGGACTGGAGAGAATTTCCAGTTTTTGTTTTAGATCTGTCATCTTGCCAGATTTAAAACAAAACAAAAACCCAACCATCCAAAAAAACACCTAAAAAACCCAACCATACATTTTTATGATGTTCATAACAGGATATTGTTTAAATGTGGAGTCATAGGCACATGTAACGTATTTGATTTGGGTAATGTTCTCCGTAAGTCCTGGTAAGCTTTTCTGAGTACACTGTTAGAACATGAAACCCAATGTCTCTGACCTGCTGTGAGCAGGAGGCCCTCTGTGCTCCCTGGTGTACACAGAAGAACAAGTGCTCCTATTCGAAGAGTAAAAACAATCTCTGATTTCAGTGCGCTCTGAATGGCTGACAAAATGGCATATAGTGGGAATTATTTAATTTTATGACTTTCTAGTAAGTTCCTCGATGGAACTGTGGAAATATTCTCTGATCTCCTAATTGCTGTGCTTTTTCCTCTGCAAAATGGCCTATCCAACTACTCAAGGTGCTCTTAACACATTTTAACATCCTCTTTGTTTGCTTCGATACAGCATCTGCTCTCTGCGCATATGCTGGTCAGAGCTGAGCTCTTGTAGAGCAGCACCAACTTCCCTGTGTTGGCGTCCAGTGCTCTGTGAGTCACGGGGGCAATACCAGACTGAGTTGTCCCATTGTGACACACGTGCAGCCTGTGGCTGCTGCTGAGGTTAGTTAGTTCAGGATCTGAGAGATTAACTGTATCCTACAAACATCTCTGAAATAGCAAAGAAAGAAAGTGTTAAAATTTGTGCTTGTTCAGTACTTCAGGTTTGAAGCTGCTTGTCCTTAGTTGTGCAATACTTTCCTCCTTATTTATTGTAAAGCATGTTTGACAGTTTGGCACATGAGGGTTTTCCCTTGCATCAGAAGGCTCTATTTGCATGTCCTAATACTCAAATACCACAAGCGTGCTCTTGCACTCTCAGTATGCTTTTCTGACTTAAACTTTTATTCCCATTTGCTTTGGGAACTGTACCTCAAGGATAAGTTATTAAGGAAGAGGTGCAGTTACAACAATGATCCAAATTTACCTTGCCAGTCCACTGCAGTACAGATCGATATTGCTAAGCCAGCACTTCAGGGGGATAATTTTCTAGAAAATGCCAACAAGCTGAGTAATGTGTTCCAGAAAGTTATATATTCACAGGGAGCAGTTGGCGTGAGGGGATGTCACGTGTCCGTATGCTCATGGTTGATGGTGATGTCAGGTCAACTCCAGAGACTGATTACTTTCAGCTTAGTGTTAGGCTGGAGGCACAATTATAAAGCTAATGCTTCCTGCATATGTAAAGCAAATTATTTATCTCTTTATAGTGAAGGAAGAAATATTAGAAAATACTCATGTGTTTGAGAATAGCACGCTTTATAATTGAAATTGTGTTTTTGTTCTAGACAGTATATAGCATCTGATAGATAACAACACAGCTGACATTCCATGCCTGTGAGCAAGGAGAAATGGAGTGAAAATAATTATATTTGTGTTGGTAGATTCTGTTGGTAATATTTTGTTGTTTTCTACGGTCAATGCCAGTGGCAACCTTTGAATTTCCGTTGAGTTCCTATTGCTGATTGCAAACTGGTGACCCGCTGGAGTGGCACTTGGATTAAAAACTTCTGCCGCAAGTGACAGGGGTGTTAATTTGTTAATTTGCAGGTAACCGATGCGGCCTGCAGTGTGTTAGCACTAGAGGTTGGCTGAGCTGTTCTCGGCAGTCTGTTAGGAGTGTTTACGTTCTCAACTGTAGCTGCGTTGCTGTGTGTGCTGGCATCTTGCAAACTGTTGTGGAAGGCTTTGAGTGAAGCTTTTAGAATGAATGAGTGATCGGATTGCTCAGCACGTAACATGCTAGTGTGCCTCAGCAGCAGACTTGGGCTGTCACCACATGGGATCGGGATGGCAAGAATAGCTAATGGCTGCTTCTGATGGTTTGTGTGACTTAGTGGAAGGTTTTCTGGTTTGTACAGATGTATAGTATAGTACAGAAAAATGAAAAAAAAAAAAAAATCGAGTTAATTTGGACAACACTAAGCCATTTAAAATATACTGAATGGAACCTGGCTTTGGTAATAAGTGTTCAGCTCCTAGGTTCTTGAAGCATTGTTTTATGAACTGTTTTTCAGTAATTGGGCTGCATTGTCTGATGACCGATACTCTTCAGCAGTTTGAGCATCCTTCCCGAGTTGGATATTGGCAGCTGTGAAATCTGTTTGTAACATATCCACAAACCTCTGATTAAAATACAGTGTGAGTAGGTGTGTTAGTGAAGTTGTGATAACAACCTCTACTTGGTTGGGCTGCTGCTGCAGTTTAGGAAGCGCAGCTGAAGCTCAGGAGCCTTGAGGAAGGGAAGCCTATGCTTAGCTTTCTTTTTATTTATTATTAAATTAAGCTTTGAGAATTACATCTCAGGGACAAAACAAATTATAATGACTATAATCACAGGGTCCTCTGATTTATTAGATAAAGAACTAAAAATCAAAGCAATCTATAACTATTTGCACTACAGAGATAGCTGGCTGGTAATATATTGGTCCTTAAGCTAATATATCGATCCCTATTGCTAAGCCAGCCTATATCACAAGAGACTTCATTAATGTGTTTTAGAATAATGACATTGTGGTTTTGGCAAACCACGAAGTACAGTTGGTATGCAGGTATTTGTTTCTAGTAGTTTTTGCCTTAATTCCCTTAGTGACAACTTGCAGCAGAGGCCAGCAGGCAATGAATTTGACGTGAGTGTAAGCTGACACAGGGGCGGTGGAATTACCTAACCAGAAGGCTGCACTGCTTCTTGCTTTTTGGCAAGGTCACCACCCTGTGATGTTAACTTCCAAATGCAGGACATTGGAGGAATGTTTTCCTTCACGAGGAGAACAAAACAAACAACTGGTATGGGTGGGTTTCATTTTATTTTTTAATGTAAATGCCTTTTGCTGAGATTGTATTTATTTCCATGTCTTAGATGATCCTATTACTGTCCTCTGGGGCCAAGTTCTGTTGGCAAAATGCTTTTACCCCTTTTGTCGCTGTAGTTGCTGGAATTACAGAAATTATTAACAAAAGGCTAAAACTGGCTGTTTAAATGGGGCTGTACACCTAATTTTTAGCATTTGCATGTGTCAAAGAGGTGGCTGTATCGTGGGCTGGAAGCTTATTGCAGCCTTGTACTTCTGGGTGACTACGTTGTGTCTTTGTGCTCTGTGAAGTGGGAGTTGTGCAGAGCACAACTAAATACTCTGTAAAAATAAAGGAAGTTAGTAAACTTCTTTGTAGAATGATTGTTAATCCTCTAATGAGAAATGAGGTATATGCAAATTAACAGCTTTTGTAGTGTACTTTCACACCAGGGTTGAATAGCTAGAGAACTTTTGTTCTGGCTGCATTACTTCCTTAATTGTGTTTCTCTGTCTTCCCTGAATATGTATGAAAATATTGGATACTTATTTGGGGCAAGCAAAAGGAGATCGTGCTATATTCAAGAAATAATGCTTATGATACTGCAACAAATTTAGGAATCCTAATAGAGATTTTGATATCTTTGGCCTTTTGGCAACATATGCCAGACTACAGATTTTTACGTTGAATGCCTGGAGGAAGTAGGTTGGTAGCGGGTTGTGTTAGAGTGGGCTTCCTTCAAGGCACTGCCAGGGGCTGTGTGTGGTTGGAGGGCTATTGAAGAATCTCTTCTTGCTGTTATGGAGAGACCAGATTTTTAGAGACCTATTCTGGAGAAGCACAGGAAAAGGAGCAAGTGTGCCTTTCATTGTAGGTGCTGAAAGATCCTTAACTTCGTAGCTGGGGGAAACCAACCAAACAAAAATAGACAAAAAACACCCAAGCAAAACTGGATTCTGGATGTTCAGGGGAGAGAGGTTTGTTTAAAGCACAAAATAGAACCATAGATGGTGTGACATAGTGAAAGGTGAGAAAAGACTTAATTATTTCTGAAATATGGGAAAAATCTCTGTGTCTGGTCCTTCTGTCAGTCGTGTGCCACGTAAATATTGAGTGTTTACTACAGTGAAGCTTTAGGGAAAGTGTGCTGTGCCCATAATTAGAGCATTACGTGAATTTTACTCTGAAGTGGTAGTTGTAAGTAGTTGTGTGTTTATAAAATGCTCAAATTCCAAATTGTCTTCACAAAGAGTAAGCCAAGTGAATATCACTGTCATGTTATCACTCCTGGAAAAGGATTAAAATGGTGATAGTTAATGTAAGAGTCTTTGTTTTGATAAAAGCATTTTAAAGCAGCATAATTACCCTTACACAAAATTAAAAATTGGCTCTAATATAAGGCATGGTTGTCTACATATATTTGTGTCTTACAGATATTAAATTACTTTGTTGTTTTACGTTGAGAAGTAGAGTAAATTCAAAATCAAACCAGAATTATTGAAAACATATGGATCTCATCATTTTACAGTGATACTAGAATGCAGCGTACTACGATTTCTTTGGTTTTGTTTCCTGCTGCTTCATAGCATAATCAGCTGCTTACCAAAGGTACGTGTTTAGGTGTAAATACACCAAGGTCATTTTAAAAACAGTACACAAAACAAAACACCTTCAGAATTCCCCAACCTGAAGTGTAGCAAAAGTAGCGCTCCAGATGAGACCATCTTCTGTTTATATTTTTGGTGCCATGTGCACTAGGATTTCGTGTCTGTATTTATAAACACTGATTTCAATCTCCTTCCGTTTCCTGGTGCTGCAGCACCTTGGCCCTGGGGTGGATTTAGATTGAATTGTGCTGT
This sequence comes from Callipepla californica brunnescens, assembly GCA_023055505.1. Lineage (NCBI taxonomy): Eukaryota > Metazoa > Chordata > Aves > Galliformes > Odontophoridae > Callipepla > Callipepla californica. The sequence continues at coordinate 3,291,057 of JALIRH010000020.1, forward strand.
ATTCCACTGCGTGCTTGTGAGCCTCAAACAGTGCAGCCTTCAGTGAAATCTTTTGTCCTCTTACGTCTGTAATGTGACTTGATGCTAGGCGTGAGTGTTAAAATGCAAACAATATTCTAATTTGTTACATTTGGTCTAATTTTACATTTTTTTCTTTGGAATGAAGGAATGAGGAGAAAGGAAATACTAAGATAGAAAGTAAAGGTTGAAATAATTACTTCAGTTTTGCTTAGCTCCCAAGGTTTGATCTGCTGCTGTTTGCTATCTGATGCAGGAATCTTCTTTCACATGGGTTGTCTCTATGGAGACCCAAACTGGAGATGAGGCCAGGCAGCTTCAGGTGCCCCTCTCAGAGGGGTGGCTGGACCTATGGAGCCCCACTCAGTTTGCTGTAGATTACATCAAAACTTTGGGATAGACAGAGTACGTCTTCAAATTCTTTTATGCTTGGATCCCAAAGTCTTTTTTGTGCAATGATGAATTAGGGCCAATGACAGTGGTGTAAAAATGTGCAGTGAGAGTCCTTTTAGCAGTGGCCCATTTCTAAAGATGAATGAAAATTGTACTGCCTGGAGAAATCCTCTGATACTTGCCTCTATTTTTAGCTCCACTTATTAAAAACTCATGCATATTTAACAATAGAAGTATTAATTCATAATAGGCCCCATCTTTATATAGCTCGCTTCGTGTTGTTGTTTTTTTCCCCCATTAATAGTTCATTTAGATTCTGGAGGATTTCTGTTTTATTTAGTTCAGAAACTGTGCAAAGCAGCAGTAATCCTGCAAGAAGAAAAATTGCAGTATGGGATCACTGAACTAAATAATGTAATGTAATGTGTATTCCCAGGGGGAGGAAGCATGATAGCTTTGCTATTTCTAACTTCCTAATGGCCTGCATTCTCTAGCTTGAGTAATTTTTTTTTAAAGAGAACGCAAAACAGACATGGACAAATATACGTGGGTTGCTTTGAAAGTAATGCCTCCTATTTATTTCCATGGAAACTACAACAAATACGAAGAGCGCATTTTTACCGTTTCATAGAGGAAATTCTCAGCTACAAAACGCACTTTTTCAATGCAGTCACCGCCGTGAACTGTGCATTTTCACCAGCAATGAATCAGAGCCTGCGTGCTGTGCTCATAAAAATCTGTGGACTCGCTGTCACTGTCACCGCTGCTGAAATGCACCACCCACCCCTCACTGTGCTCACATCCACTCTCTGGTCTCCATAAATGTTCAGCAGGCATCCATGAATGTCAATGGGTGCCATTTTTTCCTTATGAAGGAATTCAGGGACACACCTTTGCTTCGTCCATGTTTCCATGTCAGGCCATTTCGTCAGTCTGCCCCTCTGCTGCCTTCTGTCACATGGCAACAGTGTGTAATGGGATATTGGTGGGAAGGTTCTACCTCTTGCTTCTATTCCATACAACCACCATCTGCCTCTGATGTTGTGGGCTGATGTAATGAAATAGGATAATAACTAAAACTGAAGAATAAAATAGCATTACTTTCAGAGCAGCCCCCGTATATTGGGTTATACCTGCAGGTGCTGGTGGTGTATGGGTCTACTGCAGGAGTAGCGTTATTGTCACAGAGGGGGTCTGTACAGCTCTAAACTGTTTTTCCCTTGAGTTTTCTGGAGTAGAAAATCCTTAGTGCTTTCTGTCCGCAAAGATGTTTTTGATCTCTTTGAATTTCTGCAGTATTTCTAACAGTACACTGAACACATTCAGTACTGCATTTTAGCATTGCTTATATCGCTAATGCTGTATACGTTGTGCTGTAAGTAGTACAAGTGTGGTTGTATGGCTGTATGTGTGTGTGTGGTTTAATTGTTACCTTTTAGGTGTGATCTCCAGTGTCTCTTAAAGTGCTGTGGAGACAGAATCAAAAAAAAAAAAAAAAAAAAAGATTAATAGAAGTTCCTCATGGGTCTAGTAACACTGCTATGCAAAACTTGATAGGGTTGAAATGTTTTTGCTAATGCCCTTGAGGGCATAACACTGCGTAGTCAGCAAGCAAAGGACGTTATCTCTGAGCTGGCATGGGTAACTGTTCTCCTTCTCCTGCCAGTGTCAGGGACATCTTTGGTTGTGATTGCTCTGTACGTTTCCAGGCAAAAAGTTCCATTAAACTGTAGTCAAGCAGAAATGTACTGACTTAGTATTCCAGCCAAAGAGCATCCTCAAAACTTTATGGAACGTAGCCTTTTTTTGGGAGAGGATAACTGGTGAAATGTTTTTCATTGAACTATCAGAAGGGTGAAAAGGGCAGGTGAACAGAAACTTGGATGTATACTGATGGACAGTTTAAATTCACTCCAGCAAAATTTGTCCATTGTACTACAATTGCTTCCTCTTTTCCAGCTCTACTGTTTGTACCTATAATCTGTCTGTAAGACTCAGGTACACGAAGTGTTTGTTCAGTTTTGTTTTTAATTTCTTTTTGCTCTTTAAGGGGACAACTGAGTCTGTTTTAGGCATCTTCCGCTCCAGCCTGCACCAGCCTGGAGCTTTGCAAACGTGAAGAAGCAGGGGAATGATTCTCTACTGCTGGGTGGGCTGTCTTTGAATTCTCTTTTTAGCCTTCTAGCATGTTTTGGTAATGGAATTCTTGAAGTCAGTGAATGCGTTTTACACACAGAAATGCTATTTTTCAAGCTAATAATATCCCCTTTGTGACAAAAATGAATAAATGATATGATGAACTGAAGGGGTGTGCCACTTCGTAAAGGACAAAGCACTCCTGTGTTTCCTGAGGACGTGGGAATCTCTAAGTGTGATAAGTCAGCCTGCTCTGTGGTGTCTTGGTACTGTTTCAGTGAATGAAATCTATTTTACATGGTAGAAAACTGAGCTTACACAGGCTTGATAATAGGAATGAGTGCATTATATTTGGATGGGCAGAACCAGCAGAGTTGGTTTCTCATCAGTATAGAGTGGATTTCAAGCTTCAAATGGCATAGATTTTTTTGTAATTGCTTTTTGCATATGGCATGGTTTTATGTATATTAAGTTTTGATAACTGCCAAATATACTTAAAACAAGCTGTGTTAGGTGCAGCCTCATTGCAGCTGTCCTTTATGGATGCAACACTGCTGAGTAGTATCTGCATCAGTACACACTGCAGAGGCTTGGAACAAAACTGCAGAAGTGCTCTGATACGAAGTAGTAAATACTTGTACTACTTCTTGTTCTGTTGAGTGTTTTGTTTAATGAATGGCTTTCTGAATCATCTGGCAGTTCTCCTTTCTTTTTTTCAAAGCAACGCAGTTTTTTTTTTCCCCACATGTCATGACTTTTGGCATCGTATTCTTTCTTCTGGGCAGACAAATGCTGACTTGTGCTGTAAAAATTCTGTATCTTGGTCTTTAGCATCTCTTGTGAAAAAAACTTTGGGGGAACAAATCTGTTTTGGGGACCGTGGGCTGGCTGGTACTGATGATGCTCCCAAAGTCCTAATGATAGGAAGGAGTTATAAGAGAGCTGCTTGCTTTTCATGTAGTTAAGATGTTCTTCCAAGCTTTCATATATGTTAGTATGAGTATTTTGTATTTTATTCACAGAGCAATTACACTGATGTTTCCTCATCCTATGGCAAAGGAGCTTCTTGTAGAGACAACATTATGTCTTTCTGCTGCAGACATTTAAAAGGGCTGTATTTGAGGCGGATTGTGTGCACTGACGTCAAAAGGCTAAACTGGGAGCAATCACAGCTGTCCTTGAAGGGAAATTCTTCAGGACAGCGATCAACAGCAACTAGCAATAGATAGATCAGTGTCACGAGCACTGAAGATCAAATCTGTGGCAGTGGGGATTCCAGTTTTAAAATTATGCAGAGTAATATTGCGGAGTGATTCACCCAAGGCTGTAACTCCATGCTAGGCTAGATTCATATGCTGCTTATCTACACATCTAGTCTCTGCTTTATTTCTGAACTACAGCTTTATAAGGAGTCTTGCTACTTATGAGATGACTGAAGGAAATGAACTTGCTTTAAATGGTTCCCAGTCTAGGAGGGGGTTGAAAGCCTGTGTAATACGTTCTGTATGTAGTCTCTTCCGTGTGTTACTGTACTAACATTTCCAGTCATGTTGTGTTTGTTTATGTGGATAGAGTGGAAGAAAAGTGTGTATCTGATATGTTTCACTTTTAATCTTTCTGTGCAGCTTTTGTTTTCTTACTTCAGATGAATGGCAGTACTGAGTTTTAGGGCATGGACCTCCTGGTGTGTGTCTGCAGTGCAAGAGAAGGGTATATCTGCAGCCCAGCTCGGTCCCACAGCCTAGCAGCCACGCAGAAGTCTTGCATGGACTTTCCATAATTTCCCTCTGCACATATTCAGATAGGTTATGGAATCATAAAATCCTTAGCATTGGAAGGGACCTCTAAAGGCCATTTGAGATGAACAGAGGCGTGTACAGCTAGATCAGGTTGGCCAGGTCCTTATCCAGCCTCACCTTGAAAGTCTCCAGGGACAGGACATTGACCACATCATTAGGCAACCTGTTCCAGTTCCTCAACAGCCTGTCAAAAATGTTTTCCTTATATCCAACCTAAATCTGCTCTTTTTAAGCTTGAAGCCATTTCCTTTTGCTCTAACACTACAGACCCTCCTAAAGTGTCTGTCCCCTTCTTTCCTGTAGCACCCATTTAGATACTGAATGGCTGCTATCACCTCAGAGCCTTCTCTTCTCCAGGCCGAAGAGCTCCACAGGAGAGGTGTTCCATTCCATGGATCGTTTTTGTGTCCCTTCTCTGGATGTGCTCCAACAGGTCTGTGTATCTCCTGCACTGAGTACTCCACATCTGGATGCAGTACTCCAGGTGAGGACTCACCAGTGCAGAGCAGAGGGGCAGGATCACCTCCCTCGCCCTGCTGCCCATGCTTCTTTTGATGCAGCCCAGGATATGGTTAGCTTTCTGGGCTGCTAGGGCACATTGCTGGCTCATGTCCAGCTTACCATCCACCAGTACCCCCAGATCTTTTTCATCAGGACTCAATTCCTTTGTCCCCCACCTTGTACTGGTAATGAGGGTTGCTAAGTGCAGGATCTTGCATTTGGATTTGCTGAGCCTTATGAGGTTCACCTAAGCCCAGTGCTCAGCCAGTCTAAATCCATCTGAATAGCATCCCATCCCTCTGGTGTATCGGCTGCACCCCACAGCTTCGTGTTGTCTGCAAACGTGCTGAGAGCATGCTTGACCCCAGTATTGGTGTCACTGATGAAGGTATTAAAGACTATCGGTCCCAGTACTGACCCCTGTACACAACTTGTCACTGATCTCCATCCAGACATTGAGCCATTGACCACCATGCTCTGGACTTGATCCGGCAGCCTGTTCTTTGTCCATCAAACTGTTTAAAAAAAAAAAATCCATTAAAACATAAAAGCAAGAGCACCAAACATACCTGTCTAGTCCAGCTGTCCTCCCCATCACCACCATGCCTGGCTGAGGTGTGTGGAGCCCTTCAGGCAGCTGGATCTTCATAACGTGCTGGAGGAGTAACTCCTCACTATGTGAGGGGATCACGGTTGGTAGATGGCAGATGGAAGCCTTACTCATCAGCTGAAGTAGTACAGAAGTGACAAATACTTATTTCTTAGCTAGTTATAAACATGTATAGGAGTAGCTTTCCTAGTGAATGTACAAAAATGCATTGAAAAGCTCTCACGCAGAAATTCTATTTCATTCTGCATTAAGTGAGGTGTTCTCTGGCTGTACAGTAATTTGCGAAGGCCATGTAAAAATATGTTTTTTTGCAAAACGATGTGCTTTTTGCTTAGAGAAGGTTTTTGGCCAGTCCACATTATATAGTGGTTTTGTAATCTGAGCTGATCTTTAACATCTGAGCTGAGTCACGAGGTTCAAGTCAAAGGAGACAAAGTGTGCATTTGCACTTTGCCTTTCTTCCCCCCCCAACACTTTCCTGCATGGAAATATCACTGTGAAATCTCAGCACAATAATCTGTAGCTTTATGTTAAGATACTTCAGTAGTTTCCACAAATGAATAATTTCATTGCAATTACTTTGCTTTATGCTGCTTTTAAAAGTATCCAGTCATCCTCCTGACGTGGAGGTTTGAGGGCTTTGTTAGAGAATGTAAGGAGATCAGTGGAAAAATAAAATGCTTCAGAATTTAACTTCTCTCTTTGCTCTTCTGGATATAACAGTTCATATTTCAAGACAGTTACTATCTAATTAACTACCTAATTAACAGAGAATTGGATTAAAGTAAATTTAATTTTGCTTAAAAAAAAAACCCAACAAACACAACAGTTAATGGTCATTTACATACTTAAATTCAATCTAAGTTCCATGTCAGCCAATAATTTAGTATTACCTTGTACATATTTTCTTCTGTTTTGTAAAAGAACCCCAGACATTAAAGATATATCCAGAATTGGCTACTCAGGATATACACTGAGTACGAATTGTCAGTGTATGAGTTAGAATAACTCAGGAAGAAAGAGAAACATTTCTCCCTGTTAATCTTTCTGAAATATTTTAATATCCTTGTAATTAAAAAGTTGTTTGAGAGGTGGAATGAGGTGATTTCTCAAGTTTGTAGCATACCTCATTCTTTTGATTAATTCAATCACAGAATCTCTTGCATTTGAAGGATCTTCAAAGGTCACGTAGTCCATCTCCCCTGCGGTGAACAAGGACACCTGCAGCTAGATCAAGTTTCTCAGAGCGTGGTCCATCCTGATCTTGAATGTCTCCAATCGGGAATTCTCTGAATTTATAATGTTCTTTTATTTCCTCCAGTATACCAGTGACTGGACTTGTTCATGTCACTTACTTGGATAATTTGTTGTTTAAAATGTGCGGATCTAGTGAGGATTCAGCATTCCATGTAGTGATATTGAACAGCTGTAATTGCATTTTAGCTGCAGAATCTCCTCAGTTTTCTAGTTGATGTGAGAGCTCTGCACTGCAAAGTTATGTAATGTAATAGTGGTTATATTTTTTGAAATACTGATCGTCTTGATCTACTTCAGAAAATGGCCGTTAAATGACACTTGATTAATTCATGTGCTAAATCATCTTAAAAATCATCTTAAAGCCCTAGAATGTGGCCGTGGTGTGGAAATGGAGAGGCCTTAGCATCCTTTAACTTGGTAAACAGTAGAGAAAAATAGAGATCTCAAATAGCTGATCTGCATGTGAGTGCTGTGACATGTTTGCGTTTCTCTGGCTGAACAGGAAGCACCCAAACGCGTCAGTTAACCTCCAGTCTGATAAGGTGTTAGCTAGCAGGGAAAAGTCCAAATAATCTGACAGTGGAAAATACCTTTTGAGACAAATTCCGTTGTGTGGACCACAGGAAAGTTGAAGCAGAAATTCTTGGAAGTATTCCAGGAGGAATGACAAGAAAAAGGCTTAAGGCCTTCTGGGCAGAGGGATTAATCTTTTATCTCATTTTTGTCTGTACAGAAAAAGATGCTTCGTGTCATCTCTATCTGATTATATATATTTTTTTTTTCCAAACCAAGTCTGTGTCTTCACCTAGTCACAGAAATACTAGAAGGTAGGCCTGGTAGGAAATCTGAAGAGCAACCAAGTCCATCGTTTATCTCTGGGTGGATCAGCTGCCTGTGTCTTTGCTGAGTAAGCATCTGGTGCATGTATCCGGCAGGGCTGCCTGGCAGAGCGGTGAGAGAGGAGCAGAAGGGCATGGTCTGTGCAGACTGGCTAAGGGCATGAGCTAACCATGTGGTTAACCTTCACTCAACTTCTCAGGCAGGCTTTGCAGCCAACGGCGAATTCTAACTATGCTGCTCCTGGCAGAGCTTCTAGCAAGTGGGAAGGCAGCGTACAGAGAGCTGCAATGGGCTGTGGCTGTGTGTTATCCTCGTGTGAATGTGCAGAGGCACTGGCAGTTAGATACCCATCTTGAGATGTGTGTAGGGTGTGAGTTAATCTTTGGTATCTTGTATTTGAAGGCAGGTGCAAAGGCATGTGTCTAGCTGCTGTGCACCATATTCTGTTTCTGCAAATAGCATTACTACAGCAGCGCTCACAGCAGAGAAGAGTAGGAACATGGATTCAACAAAACGCTTTAAAAAAAGTACATTTCCCCTTCCTCATCTGCCTGCCGTGTTAAAAATCACTAAAAGTCTTCTCTAGGGTGTACTGTTTGCAGTACTTCAATATAAAGGGAAGCTAAATATTGTAAGGTAATGACAAGTTGACAGTAGTGAGGGGAAGCCCAGTGGCTGCACCTCGCACCAGCCAGTGGAAAGGAGGAGGCTGCACCTTGCTTTCAAGATAGATTTGAAAACTTAGAGATTCCCTATATTATCAGATACATCACTAAGTGCTAACTGAAAGAAGTTTAGTTTAAACAGTGCATGCTTTTAATATGCTTCAATAGACTTCAAAACGTTAGCACATTAGCTTTTAAAGTTCCAATATATTTTGAAAGCTTTTGTGGAAGAAATTTCAGTGCATCTCTATCTGCCACGAGACTTTCTTTGGAAATCGGAAATGGAGTGTTTGAATTTCCTGGCAAGAGCATGAAGTGCTCTGTGCAGATTTTGGGGGGTGGGCGGTGAGTGTCAAAGCCAGCATCAAAAGAAAGTTTTTCCATAGATGTTTGGGGATGTACTACGTGTTTTAAATGCAAATATCAGCTGGGAGAGCTACAGAAGAACAAACAATTGGCTAGCTTTGAACACTGTGGGGAGGGAAAGAAGTTCAGAATTTACTGAAGAAAAAAAAAGCTTTTTTAAGCTACTTAGAGCTCAGGACCTGGTCAGTTTGAGCCCTACTCTTCAAAGTTCGGTTGTGGTTCTTGTCGAGTGCTTTCTCTGCAAAGACTGGGCCAGCCAGCACCCTGCATGTGCCACATGCTGCTGGTGCACCGTGGCAGCCCCACAGCTCATGGTGACCCAGGGGAGATGCGTTAATCGTTGCTGCCCTGCAGCTCCCTTGCTCCCAGACTGTGAGCTGCTGTGGGAGGAGGCTGCCAGTGAGACCCTTAAGCCATAGAATGGATTGCTACATAAACAAGAAGTGAATCATGGTTATGAGTAAGATAAACAAGGCAGCGTGTGAACTCCGTTTTGTGTTGTGTGGTATTTTTTTTTTTAATTCCATTGCTGGAATTCCCAGACCTTCATTCATATATTTTTAAAATTACTGAATATTTGACAATATAAAAAATGCTTTGCTGTTGCCTTTGAGTTTCTGTTAGTGGAGAAGACTGAAGTCAAAGGGATTTTCCCTGTCTGTATTTTATGTATCAAATGGAACCTTTAAAATTCTTCATTTTTTTCCCCCAGCTCTGGTCCTTCTATGATTAATAATTTAGAGGTATATGTAGATAAAAATAATCCTGAACTTGTGTCACATAGAAATTAAAATGAAATGAGCCTCTATTTCTCTCTAAGCTTCTTGTGAGGTATCGAAGAAAGCCCTGATACAGATAAGCAGCTTTGGTACAGGTTTTACTTTTCAGCTGAAATAGTTTGCTAATATCGTTCTCCACTACTTTCTCTAATACCTCTATTTCTCATGTACTTTAGATTCACTTTCCATTTTTTAACTTAACAGTGTTTTTTTGCCCATGTGGTCTAGTGTTTGGTGCAGTTCTTGCTTCGATCACATTCAGCCTGGTCACCTTCACCTGCACCTTCATGTCAGGGGTGCGCACAGAGCTTGTCAGGTGTGCCATCAGCTCAGCAGCCTGGGTGCAAGGGCTGGGGGGTAGAGGTGGGAGGAAGTCTCGCTTTCAGTCTCTGCTAGGATGTATCTGTTAATGTACTGTTACTTAGTGACAGGCATCTGGAATTGTTAACCAAATGTCAGATAAGCAACACCGTGTTAGCTTTTCTTCCCATTTTCAGAGTGTAAGTAGTTAAATTAATGGTTCTTTTCCTGGGGGTTGGACTCGATGATCTCTTGAGGTCCCTTCCAACCCCTGTGATTCTCTTAGATGACTTTGTAGATTGTGATTTATAACTATCTTCTTTTCTCCTCTTACAAAATCAGTTTCATTTTTGTTTCGGTACAAGTCTCCTCAATGAAATTCCCAGCTTATTGTGAGCTATTATATAGCACAGTTTTGTTTGACAGTGGATCCCCTTTGCAGCCTGTTTCACTGAGTTTGGGAAGTATGCTAAAAGCATGTGAGTCGACTTTTTGATCTTTTTTTTTTTTTTCCATGGTAGGAGCTCTTTTGCATGGAAGTTTAGTTTGTTCATTGCAAATAGATTTTGATGACTTTAGGTTACAGTATTCATTGGAATCATTATTCATATCATGACTTTTTAAGACACCCAGGTTTATGAGTGAAACTGGAACAGACATCCAATGTTTAGATTTCTGCATTACTTTATCTTCAGAAATTATAATTACGTCCGTGTTTCACCAGAATGACAATTAGGACTTAAGAAAGTTGACTCTTAGAAAGGAGCTAATGTTTTTCTCAGGCTGTTCTTGTCTTTCAAACTGCAAGATGTAGTTATAGCTAGTACAAGTTAATTCCCATGTGTGCATATACATGGATGAGTTTGTCCATCTGCTGGATATATATTTTCAATATGTTCCAGCAAATGTCAGTGTTGCCTCGGGTACAATGTACTGTTTTGCAACTCGAAGAAATTTCTACATCTCTCCTATTAAAATTCTTTCTGTAACTTTTTCTCCTCCTCTATGAGACTTATTTTGCAATAATCGTACTGTTGTAAAACTACTGTACACAGTAGTTAAAAACAAAGTAAAATTCCAGATGTGGGACAGAAGAAAATAAACTTAATGGTGCACTATTCATCTGCTAATTAATCTCACCCAGATTCTCTTGACTATTGTGAATTTTAGAATATAGGTGGTAGCATGTGCTGTTAGCTGGATCCTGTTGCAAGAAAGAAGGAAAACGAAAAAGAAAAGGGTGGGCAGATTGTATAACTTAGTTGGAGAGTTGATGATATCCACTGGCACTTACCTCGTTAAGGGCTTGGGAAAGCTGAGGCTGATGTGATCTCTGTGGGTTACTGTGAGTCATAAGGAACTTGGTGAACATCTTTTACTTACCCTTCTGCTCCTGATAGCCCATTATTTTCAGCCCTAGGGAATAGCTCAGTGTACAGAGAAACAAAAACACCAACTTCTTCATTGAAGAAGGCTTACTGTACAAAGTTCATCATTGATGTTGGTGTCCAAGGCTAAGTACCATGGAACAGGACAGAGAATGAGTTACTGAACCCTGCTGACATCCAGCACCAAAAATAAAATGTTTTGCGTATGCAGCCAAAACATTGCTCGTGCCAGGAAAGACCATGCTGTGTACTTTGTGAAGTAAATATGATCATCCCCATTTCACTTCTGTAAATGTAAAATTATTAGACTGATCTTTTCTTTCTTTCTTTCCTGTGATGTTTGATGCTGGACCACCACACACAGTGTATAATGAGTTGCATACAACTGGCTGAGTTGAACTTAGTGTTTCCAAAATCACTTTTTAATATTTCAAAACATCTCCAATTTAAGGAATGTTGGAAAAAAAGAAATGAATCTGTGATGAACTCAAAGTTTGTACACTGAATTTGTGTCAAAAAGAGAATTCAAGATATGTAGAGATAAATAGAAGAAAAATTAAGAACGAATAAAATAAACCCCATACATATGATTTGTTTATTTCAAGATGATGTTGATCCTAGTCTTGGGATCTCTCTAAGTGCTATAGGTGATTTTATTTTTAATTACTAAATGTCTTGAACTCTACAGGCAATGGTTTCTATTTAATAAGCCAGTTGTCAGACCCATAATTGATAGCGGTATTTGACTGTGTATCTCATTGCAATTATAATATTATGGATGTGGCCAACCAATCCATTTGTTTCTAGTGGACTGTACCTAATTTTAAATTAGCAGCTTACTTGCTGGAAACAAAGAACATTATAGCAGCTGACATTCAGCGTTGTCTGACAATGTTCAGGTTATTTTAAGACAACAAATGTATCTGCGTATGACAGCTGAAGGCTGTGACACATGGAATCATAGAACAGAATTACAGAAAAGCTTGGGTTGGAAGGGACCTTAAAGATCATCTAGTTCCATCCCCTCCTGTGGACAAGGTTTCAACACACTAGATTACCCTGATAAAAAAGGATGAAAGCCCAAGAATAGTACTCAGGTATCTCTTTTTATTTATTTATTTATCTTCTGTATGCGTGTTTTTCTTAGATATGATTATTTGTATGTTTAGAAATAAAAGCTTGCATTGTACATCCTTGATGGGAGATGCTGCAGTGGAATTGCATTTAAGTTGCAGTCTGGTCAGAAATGTTGAAAAAGTATTTTCAGAATGAAGAGTGTGTGGGGAGAAGATAGAAGTTGCACTGCTTGTATTCCAGTTGAATATAGTAAACAAGATAATTTTCACAGGTTCAGTTGAAAAACAGATTAACAGACTGTTCATTTTCTTCTCAAAGCAAATGGATCTGCCATTTGAAGACACCTATGGTTTTCTTTCCTCAGTAAGACAAAGCAACAATAAGTCCACGTAAAGTATAACTTTTTGAAAAAAAGCAAGCAGCTTTGGTCACAGACACAGAACATATTACATGGAGTTTTCATATCCCCTTCTAGCCAAGAGGTTCCCCATTTCTTATTCCATCCCGTTGCAAGCTGTTGCCTGTGCTTTAATATTTTCCTGTTTCCTTTCTGGTGATTGGTTTCAAGTTGTGAGTAATGTGAGGGCATGTTTTCAACCAATAATGTGATTTAGTCACTCATTACAGATAATCAGGTGCAGGCTGTATGTGTGGAGGTACAGTGTGATGACATTTGCATGTTCCAGCAAAGGCCTCCATCTTAATAAAATCCTTGCAAAATGATTTATAGTAGTACAGGCCTGTGATATAACGTTTCACCTGAAGTGATATGTCCAACTCTATTAGTATTTTTAATGTTTCTCTGATTCTAAATATTCAGTGTGTAGCAAGTATTGTTGGAAACTAACAATAGTAAAGGTACATGATAAACTGCTGTGATTTCTTAGGTAGAAGGTGATTTTATTATTTCTTCATTCCTTAGGCCACTGCCAGACTTCATTTTGTTCCTGTGCTACATGTGTTTGGTAGATGGCCTTGGGTGCTTTGCTTTCTGTTGTGTTCTGACCTATAAATGTTATTTTACAATACGTAGTTAAGTCTGAGTTTTGTTAGGAATGATTCATGCTTTTATTATTTATTTATATAACATGAAGGTGACTGGAGTGGTGAATTAATTAAAAGATATGCTCAGTCCATTTTTGGTTTCTTTAGGAGCAGTCCCGATTAAACGTTTTTGCACTACGACCTCTACAGTTAGCGTCCGACCGAGTGACCTGTTGTCTCACTTTGTCTTTTTTCTTTTTCACGGCAGATCTCTGAACAACAACTTCTTCACATAAACTGCTAAAAGTGAAGACGAGATGGCCAGTTCAGCACGAGAACATCTGCTTTTTGTGAGACGTCGCAACCCGCAGCTCCGGTACACTCTGAGCCCAGAGAATCTGCAGAGTTTGGCATCTCAAGGCACCATGGCTGAGAACATGAATTTGCAACGTGCCAACAGTGACACTGACTTAGTGACCTCAGATAGCAGGTCTAGTTTGACAGCCAGTATGTATGAATACACCTTAGGGCAATCTCAGAACCTCATCATTTTCTGGGATATTAAGGAAGAAGTTGATCCAACTGACTGGATAGGACTTTATCACATTGGTAAGTCAGAAACTTGCTGTAATACTTCTTTGTTATTTGCTTCTTTTTGTTTGTTTGTTACATCGTCTTTCCGTCTTCTGGTATGCATTCTGACACACTGCTTGATTAATACAAAGACAAAATTGAGGTGAGATTGCAGTGAGTCACCTCAGATCTCTTTTTTTCTCTTCTTAATGTAATGAGCATTGGGAAAACATGATTCTAATTTCTGTAGATGTGGTTCCATAGTGACTGACTAGAGGGTGAAATGTGTTCTTAAGGAACAAATGTAGTTTCCCATGCTTACTTTTGCTGCAGACTAGCTTAGTAACTGATTAAATCGAAGTACTGCATTCATCATGTAATTTGACATGCTATCTGTGACAAAACTTTCTGGACAAGTACATTCTCAATGTGTTTGAACAGTTTTTTTCCCCCAGATTCTTTTTAGAACTGACACTGTATCAGTTTTGAATACGTGAAGGTTTCTGTTTAAGAGAAAATCTTATAGTAGAAACACTTCTGAGGAGATTTCTTTTTACTTTCTTATGCTGTTCAGGAGGATCATAGGAAGGATCATCTTTATGAGAGGCGGGAGTTGAAGGGAGCTCTAAGATGATGGACGAGGGCATGTGGGCAGGGTGTGCATTAGTTGTGTGAATCAGTAGGTCAAAGGTTTGTGCTGTGACCTTGACATCAAGAGAAAATTAATATGGGATTTTGCCTTGCTCTGTGTTTAATCACAGTCCTAGATCCAGATATTCCTGCTGTGTTTGTGGCTTCGAGCTGTCCAAAGGACTAGGAGCCGGAGTGTGTTTAGCTGGTGGTATCGCAGGCACATGGGGTCTGGTCTCCTAAAGTAATCCAGTTGATGTGCACTAAAATCACTCCCTGAATTTAGCTAAGGCTCAGTACGAGGAATGGCGATGTGATCTGTTTCAAATTAGCACTGCTTCTCTGATTTAACTGCTGATGTTGGAAGAAACTGTCAGTTTAATCTACCAAGAGCAGATATAGCAGAAACTGGTGGAAACAGGTCTGGCCACTGGAATTTGGTCCAGTTTTTCTCCAAGGCATCCTATTACTGCATCATTTCCCGTGTCTTGCTGGGGAGAAACTGTTTCCAGTTCTCATTCTTTTTGCCTGATTTTTTTTTTTTCCTTTCTTTTTTTTCTCCTCCCAAATTACTGCATATCTGAAAACTGTACCAAATTGATTTGTGCTGTTCCCTACTTACCTTTAGGGGACCTTTAGCTTACCTTTAGCTCTACTGGAGAAGCTGCATGAGCTTTTCCTGGAATGAGCTGTGTATGTGTACCAACATTTAAACTATCTAAATGACGAACTCTCATCAGCAGCCATGAATCTTCCCAATAGCACTGGCAGCCTGAAGTGTAGTCTGTGCTGTAAAATGCACAGACTGCTAAATGAAGCTTAAAAAATCCGATTTAAATACACTGAAAGTTTTCTCTTTCCTCTGAAGAAAAGTGAAACTTCTCTCTTTCCTTTTTCTTTTTTATGTTAAACTATTTCATAGCATTTTAGGATTGGTTTTTAAAACCCTGAACGGTAGTACCCTTCTATAATAATCTAATAGGTCTCATTTTTGGTTGTAGGTGATGTTGTTCTACTTTCATAATTAAAAATGTTTCTACCTTCAGGCTGTCAAGCTCATACAGCACAAAATAAAATTCAGTTATTACAGCTTCTTGTAATTCTATAAAGAATAGCTAAATTTAGGCCTTCTTGGGCCTAAAAGCTGCATGATACTACTGTGTAATATCAGAGTATGAGGAAAGTGTTTGTTTTCCTGTTTTTATTGTTAAATGAAAGATCTGGGAACTCCTTCAACACCTAGCTTTCTTTTCTGCCACTTGAAATTCATCAGCACAGGTGAGAGTTTTGTTATTGATTTTAAAGTAGATGTGTTGAGAAACTTTAAGGCTGATGGCTACCTCATTTTGAAGGATGAAATCACACATTTTGCATAACCTGAGAGGTAAGGGTATATTCAGTCTGATAGACATGCTTTGCCTATCTTTTTTTCCTTTAATAAACTTGAATATATAGCATAATTAAAAAATAAACAGACATTTACATTTTTAAGCTCAGTTCTCAGACACACGTTCAGATTTAAAGTAGTTGCTTGAAGTTATCCATACTGGTCTGTGTTTCGAATTGAAACCATTTTGGTTACAAAGTTGCTGTCCTCTGGCACGGCCTGCTGACAGCAAGACAGATTGTGTGCAGTCACTAACATGGGGCAGCTCTGGGCCTGTCCCAGCACTTGTAGTAAAGCACCATTTTTCAGGGAGCTAGGAATAGAAAAATGTAGATATTTTGACCTTACCTAAACAAAAAGTGATCAAAACCCACCATCACCTAAAGCACAAGAACTCCATGTTGCACAGCCAAAAGCACAATCCTGTGACTTTTTTAATGCTGGTTGTACAATTAGCTTTTATGATGAAAGCTGGATCACTGCTCGGACGAGGGAAAGAGTGGTTGTCAATTCTGTAAATGAACAGACGGGGAAATTCTGAAAATGAGAATCATTCTGAGCTGAAGCTTTTGTACAGAGGGATCTGTCAAAGATCAGGAGCAATCCAGGTAAATTTGTCACTTCAAATTAATTTTATGGAGTACATCCATTATAAAAGGAATTGAAAATGACACACTAGGAAACCGTCTTCATTCATTAATATATTAAATTCACTCTCGTTATTTTCAATTCACTCTCATTATTTTCTGTCACAAGAAAGCAGTTATTTCTGTGCTTGAAAGTGTGGCTTTACTGCATGGTTCAAATTGCAGTGGCATACTAGGAATTTCACTGCTTGCCATATCTTTTTCCTTTTATGAGACTCTGTATACATTACTATACAAATTCACTTCTGCAGGTACATCAGTTGGTACAGTTAATCATAAGACTGTCAGTAGTCAATTGCTGGCTTTCTTGCATGTGGTACGTAGAGGTTTATGGACAATTAGTTTGCAGTGGGCAACAACAGGTGGAGCTTTCTCTTGCTGTAATAAAATTTCAGAGAAGTATTTCATGTTTTAAATATTTACAAAAATAGATTTTTCTTTTTAGAGAAAAACCTAAGGAGAGAAAAAACTAATCATTTTATTCTGAGGGAATTTTTTTTTTTTTTTTTAGTGCATGTGGATTTTTTCCACATTTGTGGGGGGAAAAAAAAGGAGGGGAGAGAAATACTAAAAAATAAAAATAAAAAAAAATAGTGGTGGAGTGGGGCAAGAAGTCCTACATGCAACAAATGTGTTAGTTTATGTGCACACTCAGGTGGACAAGAAAGCCAGTAGCATCCTGGCCTGCATCAGAACTTGTGCAGCCAGCAGGACTGGGAAACTGTTTGTCCCTCTGTGTTTGGCACTGGTGAGACCCCACCTCAAGTACTGTGTTCAGTTTTGGGCCCTTCCCATGATACTGAGTTGTTTGAGTTTGTGTAAAGAAGAGCATCAAACTGTTAAAGGGACCATAGGAACCAAGACATGGGAAGAGCAGCTGAGGGAAGTGGGTCTGTTCAGTCTGGAGAAAAGGAAGCTGAGAAAGCACCTAAGGCTACCTGACAGAAGGTTGCAGTGAGGAGGATGTTGGTCTCTTTTGCTTGGTGACAAGTGATAGAATGGATAACAGCCTCAAGTTACACCATGGGATGTTTAGATTGGATATCAGGAGGAATTTATTCACAGGGAGTGTGGTTAGGCATTGGAATATGCTGCTGAGGAAGTTGATGGAGTCACTGTCTCTGCAGCTGTGGACATGGCATGGTTTAGTGGTGGACTTGCAGTGTGAGGTGATGGTTGAAACATATAGGTCTTTCCAACCTATTTGATACTGTTTGGTAGAAAAGATTGCAGTCATTCCCTGTCACATTCTCTCGATACTCCTCTTTGGTAACTTTTGGTATTTAGTTTTTCAGTGCAAGTAGTTGAACTTAAGTATGGAAAAAATCTACTTAGAATTCTATGTTTTAAGAATGTTTTTAGATTGGGGCGTGAGTTCGATGGTTCCTTCTTTAGTCCCATATATGTATCTTCTGATTTCACAGCCTTTTGTAGCTGAACTGTGGTATGATTTCTTGTTGACGGGTGACTTTGTTGAGCATCTCTTTCTTTTTCAAACACATTCCTATGGATTGCCAGAAGAAAAGTGTGTGTGAAGGAAATGGTGTCTTCTTCCTTTTTCTTTTCCCTATTTCAGGTTTTACACTGCTTCAATTCTTTTAATGTGTCAGTAACGCTTCTTGAACAATCTTGTCCTTGAAGGTCTGTTAAAGCAGCCTTTTTTAGATTCACAGGTGAGATCTGTGGAGAATGTAAATAGTACTTCAGTATGAGCACAGAGACTACGTGAAAGGGACAAATGGTATTTCTGAGCATTAGCTCTTTGGGTAAATTGATCAGTGTTGCATGAAACCTGAAATTGTTGACTATAAAATACAGGTTTATCATTTTGAATTCAGCTTTAAGTTTGTCTGGAATGGGCTTTTCCTATCATCGTCAGGCCTACATGTGGAGATTATGAAGTGAAAGTGACAGGGCAGGGTGAAGTTCAGAGGGGAGCTTTGTAGTGGAGGTGCTATGCTTGTGCCTCATCTGAAGAGTAAATGTCAATTTCCAGTGTTTCTACCTTAATGGGAAAAAAAACCCGAAACAATTCTGTTTTTTTTTTTTTTTTAATTTTTTTTTTAATTCTGGACCACCATTGGATTTAGGGCTGAAAGCTTTCACCTTTTGAAGCAATAGACGACACCAGTTAACAAACATATTTTTCTTCCTCTTAGCTCTGTGAAGTTTGCCTTGCCCAGTACTGACCTGGCTTTTGTACTGCGCTTGTTTGTTCTAAACAGTGTGTAAAGCACTGGAGTTGTACAGATATCCTTCAGATGCTGTCCAGTGAGTGTAAAAGTTTAATCGGAAAAATCTCTGAAATTCTCTCTAAATCTTTCCATTGATTTCAGTGGTTTATTTATTTATTTATTTTTAATATAACACTTTTAGTGAGGAAGACTGCACAAAATATTGGACACAGCTGAAATAAAAAAGAAGGTTTTTCAGCTCAAATGAATCATTGTGAGACATCCAAGTTTTCTTGACAGTGTGTGTTATTGTAGCAACGGTGTGCCGCGTCTTTGGAAAGTGAGAACTCTTAAAGATGAGCAGAATGAGAACTACCTGGGTCTGCAGGCCAAGCAGGTATTGTGAAGTGACCGTGAAGTGAAGTGACCGTGACTCATAAGGTGCGGAGTGAAGCCAAATCTTGATGAGTTTTATGGGTTGCCTTGAAGTCTCCTATTTAAAGAATTCATAAAGTACAGAATAAAGAATAAAAAATCAGGGGAGAGATGCAAACCCTATATTTGAAGTAGATTAACTCCAGATTGCTTAAGTTAGCCTTTTTTGCCATAATTTACAGAGTCCTGATTATGAGATACATGCCCCTTTCCTGAGAGCATTAGCATGTTTAAAATGGTGGTTATCAAGGGTCATCATCTTTATTTCCCTCAGCTCTTTCACACAGGCTGCTTGAATTTTTGTTGTACCTACAGCATGAATACTCAATAACCCGTTTAAAAAACAAGAAGGAATAAAAGGTGGAAAGAAAAACCTGACGCTGAGCTATGTAGGACAGTTGAGATGGATCTACATTTATACTAAGCCTCCCAGGGTAGGGGAGGTTGGAGCTTTTCCACTTCACGTCAGACAAGATTAAAAAGAAAAAAGCTTTCATGTAAACTGCCTTTAATACATATAAAATAGTGGCTTAAATTAGACAGAGAGATTAGAAAAATATAAGATACTTTATCCTCAGCAGATTTCTCTGGTTTCCATTATAGAAAACATAGAAAATAATAACTTCATTCTTTTCTGTAAAAGCCTGATTATTAACTCCTTTTTTTTTTATTTTTTCTCTTCCTGTTTTTTAGCAATATGATTACTTGAAAATCTGAGCAGTACTTTCTTATGACTAGTTATTCTGCACAGCGGTATTATTTTGTGATTGCTCCTAGCTTTGGCTGTTTCTGAAGTTTGTAAAATACAGGTATGCCTTTCTGTATAAGGCGGTCAGTCCTTACCCAGCTTGGTCCTTGGTAGAAGCTTTGGCTTAGATTTCCAAGAAGGTGGCTTTGTGCTCTTTGTGACTCAGCCTGTGGGGATTTGTTGTTTTATTTTTTCATTGAATATCTAAACAGTGTGGTGGCTTTGTTCTCTCCAAAAAGTAAAAAGATAAAAATTAGCTATGGCTCCAAAGCTCTGGAAGAGACATCCCTGGGAGTATGCTGACATATCTGCAGCATAAGTTTCATGGATGTATGCTTAAATGAAATGTATTGTAAAGCTAACCTCATAGGAAAGCCTAGGAAGGAATAAAGGAGAGAACTTGAAATCATGTTGGGATTGGCATCAGTCTGTTTCTGTTTCATACTGATATTTGTGATAAGCAGAAGTGTGTGGAAAAATCAGCCTTGAAATAGATCATTTGCTGATGACTTAGTAATATTATGGAAAGATGTAACAGCTTGCAAGCCACTTCTTGAGCAAGCTAGTGGAAAGAGGAGGCAGCCTAATTCAGGAACTGGATCATAAAATTGTATGCAGTGAGGCTTACAGTGATTAAAACAAAAGGTTGGTACCAAACCAAGGGTCTTCAGAAGCCAGCTTTCGCTCTAGGTGTTGCATTTTAATCTTACGCTGCTCCTTCTTCAGAGAGCCTGAGCCATATGCAAAGCTACTTTTTTCCCTAAATTTGGGAAATTTGGTACTTTCTCTTCCTCAATTGCAATCCGATAAGTTTTGCCCAAGAATCACAGTAATGGCAGCACAGTATTTTTCTTTACTGCAAAAACTGAAAATGAATAAACGGTTCTTTCTCTATGTGTTTTGTTTGCATAGAACAGATCCCTTACGCAGATACACTCACTGAATTACAAGACACTGCTATGTTCAAGGAGAAAGGAATTAATTTCCTGATTAAAAAGCAAAATGGAGTATTTTAATAGGATATTTATATCAGGAAGAAGTTCAAGCTGTGATTAAATTTTGCCACAACTTCTAAACTTTTCACTTAATTGTGTTTCAAGTTTTTGAGATACCCCTGACCTCAAAACTAGACAAATGTAGCTTCAGGGAGGACTCTTTCAGCTGTGTTGTCAGTATCTTCTCACTGCAAAAGATTTTGGTGTGACAACATTTATAATCCTTTGGAGAGAAAGCAGTATGCTTCCCACCCTGCCTTTCTGATGGCAAGTGGCTGTTCCAGCAGATGGGAAGATGGCAAATATAAACACTGATTAATGTTAAACAATGTACATTCCTGAAATGATAATCTTCCATTTTTATCATAATGTTGCCTTGTGCTAGTGTGTCTTTTTTACATTTGTTTGGAAGGGACTCTCATTTTGCTTTTTTTAAAGACACTTGCTGTGCTGTTTTCTGTCATCAAATCAGCATGCCAATACAGTATTATTTTCAAAATAATTTGGAAAATTATTAATTCATCTATTGATTTGTTTAATGTAAGTAATAGGTTATGGATTACTTCTGCATTATACACAGTGCTAGAATTTCACCTTTAAATTTTTTATGAAGTTCTTGGCTCCTTTACCTGCACAGATTTATCAAGCTGAGCGTTGAATATATACATTAAGAAAGCGATCAATGTAATTAAAACCAATATCACTTAAAAAGGTGAGAAACGTTCATACTGGGACACAACACTATTGGTGAATATCTTTAATACAGCCATTTAATAGATGCTGATACTAGATAGGCAGGATCGTAAATTATGACTAGAGAAAGTTACTGAAGGTGCCAGCGTTGCTTGTAGTCAGCTTTCTTTCTTAGCAAGCCCATCAAGACACATCTGGCACGAAAGATGTGCTGATGTGGGGCGAAGGTGTTATAAGAATGCAGTTCCACTGACTGCTTAGCTGGCTCTTACTCCTTGGGAAAAACAAAGCTTGCAAATGTCTGCATTGGCAGGGTTTCTTGTCTCTCTGCCCAGCAGCATTCACGATTCCATGGCTCTCACTCTGGTGGGCAGCCAGTTCTTAGGGTAACAGATCCCATACCTCAGAGCTTTGTACCAAGGTCTGGTCAAATTCTCTTCTCGTGATTGGTCTCCTTTGTCTAGCAGTCACTCAAGTGTTCATGTCCAATTGATCTTCTGGGGTATTTCAAATCACTGATCACTTATTACATTGCTAGTGTGTTAGCAGTCCTTGAAAGTTTAAAAAAAATTGTTAGGTTCATTGCTTTTGTCATTTTGCCCTGGCTTTGGAGTAAATGAATCCTTCATATCTCAGTATGCAGTATTGCAAAAATTGAACATAAAGTTCCTATAAAAATAATAGCCATTTCCCACATATTGCTCTAGGGGAAGAGGAAAAGATGCAGCAAAAGTTCATCACCTTGTATGGACAAAGAAAGATACATACTATGAAGGATTAAGTGAATGTACGGGGGCTTATTTAAAAGTTTTATAGAAAATATTAAAAATAACTGGTACCATTATTGAGATAACATAATCACAATGGAACTGGACAAGGGATATTTATTAAGTAATATCTGAGAATTAAGTTTGAGCTTGTTTTGTTCTTGCATATTGCTGTTAGTATCAAGCTCTCTTTAACCATACACAGGCGAAGGTTTGATGGATACAGGTCACCAGTTTCAATTTTTCTTACAGAATTACGATTAGAAATTTCGGTTGTGATTTTCCATGACAGTAATTCTCTGATCCTTACGATTTGGTTGCCATTCAAAGTTTTTATTAACAGATATGATATGAACTCTTGTGCTTTATGAATTCTTCCTTCATGGAAAATTTGAGCTTTCTAGTGGTTATAAATATGGTTTACATGAGTGGAGCTGCACATCAGGATAACTTTAGACAGATCCTGTCTGAAAGCTTGGACCTACCAGGTGTCATTCCTAAAAAGAAGTAAGAATTAAAAGCATTCAGTGCATTGCAAGATCAGGACTTTAATCCATGTTTCATCTTTACTGTCAAAAGCAGAACTGCTTTCTTGCATGTGAATCCAATTAAATTTAAATAGATTTGACTTTATGAGATGAAGAACACGTAGTAGAATGTTGCAGTGCAATACTAGACAAGTAGCATTGTAACTAAGATAAATATGCAATGATGGCCTTTTGAAAAAAGGAAAAAAAAGATTGTCTTTCTATGTTCACTGTAGTTTCATTTGTAGATAGTTTAATTTATGACATAGTTAGCAGATGGTAGCCCGCAGGGAAAAGGAAGATTCACTTAACCATTTTATCAACATAGATGCATCTCTGAATTTTGGTAGTTTTACCTAAAGGCAGTTGTTCTCAGGATACTGGTAGAGATTAAATAATCTGTTGAAGACCATGAGTAAGATTTTTGAAGTTATTATTTAAGGAGTAGTACTTAATGTGAAGCCCACAGCACCATTTCTTTGATATAATATTTAACTTGTAAAATACTTGAGCAATAGGATGAAAAGTGCATTTTCCTTTCTGTTTTAAAAGTGAAAAAATAATCTGTTTTGTGCAAGTAAAAGCAAGCACAGCCCTCCTGACATCACTGGGGTTTTATCAAATTATTCACATAGATTTATGACTTTTGTTGTTTATTCAGCTAGATGTTCTGAATCATTAACATCTAAGGTTTAGATTTTGCAAGACAGTCTTAGTTACAGCACACTTGATTGAATACATTCCTGTTCAAGCTGTTGAATAAAAATTATCACTTTTCAGATTAGTGAAGATTGTTGTTTTAGGTGCTACCCTTTTCTGACTGCTGGCTGAGCAGAAGTAACTGTGCATTGAAATGCAAAGTAAGGATTATGAGGGGAAGATGCAGATTTATTTAAGAGTAACATAAATGAGATTTACAGGAACCCATTTTGCGGTTATGAAACAATCAAGGAACACAGTGCACATTATCAACAATAGTAACTGAGAATGTGGTTTCACTTGCGCTCTCCTTTTTCCTCCTCTTGCAGCCTAATATTTCTGCTCTCTTTGTTGGCTGATACTGCTCTGCCAGTCAGTACAGCTGGGAGCTAAACATGCAAGGAATTTACTCTACAAAGAGAACAGGCTTCTCTGTGCTGGTTAGCTTCTTGAATTAGATGAAGGAGAGCAGCAGAGGTAGCTAGAGTAGCCATCTCTCTTACACTGGAATTCTCCGTTAGACCCACTCAGACACAGCATGCAGCAGCCACACCAGCACAGAGGGTGTAATGGAATATTGTTTGTTGGCTGCTGTAGTAGGAGTGCCAGTCAAATTGTGCTTTCTCTAATTACTTATTTATGCTCCGAGTTTCCTTGTATGTCTGGGAGTTGACAACTTGGTAAGCCTTTGTTTCTAGTTGCATTCAAATTCTAGGTTCTGTTTTTGGCTTGCAGAGTCCCCAAGGAATTACTGTTCTTTAAAAATACGTTGATAAGAATTCTAAAAGAATCATGGAAATGTTGTGTGCTTTCAAGATATTTACAGAAATTAAAAAAGCTTCCCTGTCATCAGTAGCCTATGCATTTTTGTGGTCCTTTTTGCTATTGACTATTAATACTGTGAGAAGAAGCTTTTCACTTCTTAGAAATCTATCTTCTTTATTTTCCACTACTGATAATTTTATTATAATTGTCTTTGGTTTTTGGCACACTGGTAAAATAAATCAGCTTTTAAAGTGTTAAACAAGACTTTTTTCTTTTAGCTTTGTTCTTATCCAGATTAATCAGCACGGCCATTTAGTACTTGCTGTGAGTAGATTTGGCTTCATCTGCTCTCATACTCATGAGATGAGCTTAAAGATTTGGGACTAGAAAGAGCTATGTTGTCATTCTTTTTGTATAA
Source organism: Callipepla californica brunnescens (assembly GCA_023055505.1). Lineage (NCBI taxonomy): Eukaryota > Metazoa > Chordata > Aves > Galliformes > Odontophoridae > Callipepla > Callipepla californica. The sequence goes on from JALIRH010000020.1 coordinate 3,315,628, forward strand.
GAGATAAATCTTAAACCTGAAGAAATAATTCATCATTTTACAGACCTACAAAAGCATATGTGTGGAGAGAAAGATCTAGGGAATGTGCAGGGGAAAGAAGTCATTCCTATTACTCTGAAAATTACTTGATGGTTCTGAAGACAGGATAGCAATGTTCCTGGTTGTTAATATGGGAAAAAGATGTTTAAGCTGCCCATACATTACTTTAGAGTTAACTTATCCTTGAAATCCTAAATTCTCTCCTGGTGAAGCAGATTGAAAAGATTCTGGGCAATCTTCCAAGCTCCTTTTTCAATCTTCTGAATCTCCTTCATGAGGGATAATGAAGAATAGATAATCATGATGCTATTGCTCACGACGTGATTGGATAATGTCTTTTTACTTAAGGCTGCTGTGCAGTTAGACACAGTTAATCCAAACCTCAGCATAAAATAACATTTTAATTTCCAACAGAGAACACTCTTAGCCGGAGAATGAATCACCAACTATTTTGAGGTAGGTTATTTGTTCCTCAAGACTAATTACTAATGTCATGGCCATCTTGTAGGTATTTACTCACTGTGGACACTGCAAACAAATGAAAGCTTTGTTGGAGTGGTTGAATATAAAGGGCAATCATCTAAAAATGCCTACAACTTGAGTCTTGTAATTATTTTTATGGGTGAGAAGACCCTTTTGAAGTATTTCATTTCACAGTGGTGGAAGAGGATGAACTCTTTCAGGGCCCTGCTTGCTTACTCTTCAGGGATTGAAATTATTTATCATTGCTCCATGTTTTACCCAGGTACAGGCTGAGTAATTTCATTCTGAAAATTAACTCCCTGGTAATGAGCTAAGTAACCTGAAAAGAAATGCTGGATTTTTGAGTGTTATTCCACAAAAGAAGGCTGGGATCTTCTCTATCATATCTTCTGAATGCATAGAGTGTTTCTGGAGGTGGGTGGGGGAGAATCTTATTTTGTAGAGAATGCATTTTTTTTTTTTTTTTTTCATTTTAGTTTGATTTCTTTCTCCAAATCCCAATCCTGCTCCTTCCACAGAGTTTCTCTTGTTGTAAGAATCTGTGGATTTCTGTCAAATGTTAGGTTTATGACATTGTGGAGCAAACAAATAAAAGAGTAGGAAATTATTTTGTTTCTTCCATCTCCACTCAGTTTTTTTTCTGTTCTTGTCATTTCATAGAGTTCTTGTACACCTTCTCACTGTCACTCTTGCCTTTGTATCTCTCCTTGCATTTTTATGTTATATTTCTTTTGGTGAATCTGAATAGGATAATTCTTGAAAGTGATCAAGTTTCATCTACCTTGCCCTTAAAAAACACTTAGAATCATAAAATGGCTCGGGTTGAAGGATACTTTAAAGGTCATCTGATTCCAACTCCCTTGCCACGGGCTGGGTTGCCACCCACTAGAAGAGGTAGCTCAGGGCCCATCAATTCTTCAGCTGTGGGTTGGAGGCAATAGGAGTTCCTCTCACAGCTGGATGCTGCTGCTGATGTGTGGGGAGACTCAGTACCATGCTGTGACCACGCTGCATTTCCAAGAGCTACTTGTGCGTGGAGGATGAGCCTCCCACAAGAAAAACAGACACTTAGCATCTTTTCCAGTTGAGTGTGCTTTGTCACTTGGTGCATTTCCAGCTAAAGACACCTATGCTGGATTGTCATGCTGCTAAATTCATGTCTAACAAACAATGGTATAGAAGAATTTGAATGAAAAATTGCTTTTTTTCCGTGTAAAGATGGAGAATATTTTATCACAGGCTTCATTCTTCACAAGTATATATGTGAGCTATTTTATGACAGCTTTATTGCTTGATGAATGGACTTTTCATTTGCTCCTGTCATGATTTCAAGTATTCCAAGACATGAAACCCTAGACATATAAGTAGTTGTTGGAAAGATTATATTAACTTTTCTGGGTCATTTTTGTTTTCAGCGAGTTGATTGCTTCCAAGAGTTCACTTGATGACACTGCTGGACCCGTTCCAACGTAGGATCCTCTTGTTTCCATGTCTCTGGGCAGACGGTAGCCAGCATCCTCAGAGCTCTGTCAGGAGGTGGTTCTGTGGTGCCTTATACATTGCACTGAGATGCTTTGTCTTGGGATGAGTACTATGAACCAGGACTCCTGAGGGTATGCGCTATTAATCTGAGATCAAGGTCTCACGAGGCATTATGGCAGCTGCTGATTTGTTCGTTTGATTGATTGATTGTTGTTAATTTAAATATTCAGGAAATGGACTAAAATGTTTCAGCTTTCTTTCATCTAATGTTTTTCTCTAGGGAAAACAATAATAATAACAAAAACCACACACAAAAAAACCAACACAACAACTTCCTGATTAGCCATAGCGTGCAGCTTTTAAAGTGTACATAACAAAACTTACTGTTATGGGAAACAAATGTTGTGTTTTGGAGAAAATACTTAAAGTTCTCTTGAAACTTCCTCCTTCTCATTTCTTCATAAATCTAAGACTGTCTTATCTTGTTGTGTGTGTGTACTGGATGCGTTGCTTCCAGGATGTGTTGGCTCATTTCCTTGAGGACTTCTAAATTTTCAGAATTTTTTTCAGCCACGGCAGATAGCTGTAAAAGCTGTAAGGAAATGAGTCAACCTCCTGAAATAAATTGCTTGCTGAATTGAGGATGCTGTGTTCAAAATCATATATGCCCTTGATAGTTCTGTGGGTATTGATTTATAGATATTCTCTGAAAATAAATTCTATGTTTCATGTTCCAAATGGGCTTGGGAAAAAATATCCTTAAAGAGCTTCTGAGGATTGCTGTTAGAAATGTAGTTATGGTCAAAATCTCTAATGCAAAATCAAGGGTATAACTGGACTTGAGTATAACATAAGAAGTGTAACATAAAGGTGCTCAGTTGAGTACTATTGAGCTTTCTTAAAAAGGCATCTAAAATGCTGAGGGCTGCATAGGCAATATCCTTCTCTTGTTACTTCATTAATCACAAAACATTTGTATTCTTATTTGTGAGCCTTTTCTGATGATATTCTTAGCGTCCTTAGCAGCCAAAGGCAGGAGGGCTCACTTTGCAATAAGAAGTCCGCAGCCTGGTATTCGTTTGGGGGTGCGGGAGTCCTGGGAGGGAGTTTCTCTGCATGAGGTTCTGCTGATTCAGTGCATTGACAGCTGGTGGAAATCCTAAATGCTTGGTTTAAAAATAAGTAAGAGGACACCATTTTAGTAACATATATATGCCTAATGCAGTAGGTAGATGAGCCTTTGGGATTTTTCTTGGCTTCCCAAGAATTATGCAGTAATTTAGGGACAAAAGCAAGGAAGACAGCAGCAAACTTCTTGATTTGGGTTTTGGTCTCTAAGGAGCAAAACTAAAAGTAAAACCAGGTGACCTCGAACTTCTAAGTTTGACATCTCGATCAGGTCTGAACTGTGAATTTGGATCCAGTGCTAATTATCCAGCTTGTTCTGCTTTATTGTGTTACTTGCAAGCAGTGAATATGACATCCCCAGACAGATGACATACGCTGTCAGGATTTTAGGCTCTCTGGAAAAATCTGTATTCATCCAGATCACAACAAAAGGAAGAGAGCGCAAGGTACTGCATGGGAGTTAATCCTCTCTTGAGGTTGTACTAGACTTCAGTTATTTTCAGTGCAATTAGAGCTTTATCTTTATTGTGGAGTGGTGGAACAGTACAAGGGGTTCGCTGAACAGCTGGTGTTTTTTGTTACAGAGGATTTAGAACAATGGAAGGAGGAAAGGTTGTTTGCACAACTTTTGCTGCAGTCACATATTTGCATATAGAGGTGGCCAACAGCCAGTGAGTGGTATGTGAGAGGAATGGAAACTAGAAATGTGTAGCAGTATTTTATTTTTTTTCCAAGCAGAAAAGAAAGAATGAGGTGGTATCATAATGTGTTAATCAGTTCAAAATGGCATGTAGGGCATCTCAAAACAAGGAGGGCAAGATAATTGTAGGTATGAAGTCAAAAACCAACTGCAGTGCTCTGGAGAAATTGCTGCCGGTGCACAGGGAATGAGCTGAGGACAAGGCTGGCTTCTTCCTCTGGTTTCTCAGTTGTTATTATTTGTCTGGAGCTTGCAACATTGAGCAATAGATGCACTGCAGTTCTATTTTTGGAGGGCAAGTGTCTGCTACTTCACTGTGAAGCTGTAGCTTCTAAGCTTTTGAATGTGACCTTTGGTGTGAAACAGAAGCACCTGTAAGGAGCTGCAGGTTCCACAGTGGGCCTGGCCATGCATTTTAATGCAGTGGAAATCCTTTTCCGAAGGAAGAGGCAATGAGTTAGTTATTCTGAGGAAAGAAGGATTAGGATAGCGATGGCTTTTTACTTCCATATATGGTTTATTTGTGCAAGTGTGTCATATGGCAAATGTATTACATTATCTCCAAGATGTTATGAAGATTTGTGACCTTCTGTGCTTCTCAATATAAAAACAGTCTATTCCATTTAGTAGTTAGTTTTTTATATATTTATTCTCAGTTCCTGAGAGTGACAAGGCTGGGACACTGCAGACATTTGGAGATGGAGCGGCTGGTGCATCCCTTGTATGAGCTGCCAAAAGGGCAGAATATTCATGCTTTATGGGAACGTTTGTGTTGAATCAGTAGAACTATTTGTCCTGAGGATTATGAAGAAATTATTGATCCTAAGTTTTCAGGAACACGAGAGAAATATTGCTTAAAACAAGGTTGACTTGCATGTCAGCACAGTTTCTGCTTGTGGTTCTAGATCAAGGCAAAGGGATCATATCCAGAGTGTGGTAGTGAAAATTAGGAAAATGAGGTGGCTACAGCCACCTCCTAACCTTCATGAAAAACTATCAGGCATGTTGTGGTAAAACATGTTTGGTCTCCTCAGCAAACAACTGACGAAAACGTGTGAATTTCTGCCAAGTAAACAAGCCACAGGCTCCAGGCCAAGGGACCTGAATCAGGCCAGGGACGTGGCAGATTTGTAGGCACTGAGGCAGAAGAGAACAAATTAGATTTCCCGTGCCCGTATACTTTGCAAAAATAGTGTATCTGCAAATTTAGAACGTGCTGCTCCCCTGAACTATTTCTGGGTTACCCTGTGTCTGCTTGAATATTAATACAATGTGTAACCACACTATATTCTTTGGTGGAAAAGAATGAAAAAAACACATGTTGTGCTTCTATAAAGTGAACTAGGTCAGACTTCAGTCATATGCTTATCCAAAAAAGCTGTCTTCTGGTGTCTGCAGTGTTTCCTTAATTATGCTGTTAAATTCTTTCTCAGCCTGCTAACACCAGATCCAACAGTGGGGCAAATTGAGTGGGGCTAGCCTGTATTTGCATGTAATCAATTGCAGATGGTTTATGCAGAAACTGCAGCACTGTTAAAAATTGTGTACCAGGGACTCAGTTCGCAAACTGTGTCAGCAGGGCTAAGTCTAATGAGTTTAATGCAACTGATCTGAATATGATTAGTATTAATTTTTTTTTTAAGAAAACATTTTATTTTACTTGTAGAGCCATAGGCTTCTTTTTTTTTCCTCTCTTTGTTTGTTTTGTTTTCTTTATATATTGGTATAATGCTTGCTTGCCCCTTGGGTATTTGCTCTTTGTATGTTTGAGTAGTGCTGTTTGTTGTTATCTATCAATAATGGAATAACGTGTACCTTAATGTCATTGAGAAGGTTTAAAATACTGTACTTCAGGTGCAGCATTGGGAGCAAATGCTTAGAAATTACATTGGACTTTTTATAGCTTTACTGGGCTTCATAATGAATGTGTATTGTCAAATAAAATAATTCTACTAATTATTAATAGCTATATCAAATCTAAACTGAATCTTTACATTAAAAGTGGGAATCAGGTTTAAGGAGGAACCCCAGTAGAGTTAGGAATATAGCATACCACTTATAACAGTAAAGCATCTTAGCACATTTGAAGGCAAATAATAGCTGTGACCTCAATAATTTCTGAAATATTCTAATGTTTAGGTCTGCTGCTATGCCAGTTCAGAGCTAAGTATTTTTTTAGAATAAACTCATTTGAGATGAAAAGCCTGAAAGAGTTTTTAGTGATGGAAAACTCATGAGATTGTAGAAGCGTAAAAATCATCCAGGTTGGAAAAGACTTACAAGATCATACAGGCCAACCATCCACCTATCACCAAAAGTTCTCACTAAACCAAACCCCTCCACTCACTGTCTAAAAGAGATGTAGAAACTCCCAGTAAATCTTGCCATCGAGATGCAGTGAGGAGAAGGTGTCTCAGGGCAGGAAAATAACTGGTAATTGTGAAAAAGCAATGAGAAAGGGAGTGATTCAGCACATTCCTTGAACAGCCTTCCTTTGCTCACTGTCTGCATGGATGTGCTCTCTGTGCTGACTGTTATTATTCCTCTGTGGGTTTTCCACACCATTGCTTATCAGCCACTTGGGTGCCTTAGCAAACATGCACACATATAAATAAAATAGTAGTGCTTTACTGTTGTTAACTTAAGATGTTTTGCAGTTTGTAAAAACAAAAGAGGAAACTTCTTGTGCAGAGGTGTCCCCTGTATCATAGCTGATGAGTTCACTCTAATTAAGGCAAGAGGGGGAAAGCATTGATGCCTATTTCTATCTTGAGTTTGAACCCATACTCTTGTGCTCTTTCTCTATTTTGTTAGGGGATTTTACTTTGATTTAAATGGCTGGAAGGTTGAGAAGTGATACAAGAGTGTTGTTCAAAAATATTTTTCTGTACTCTGATCCAGCAAGCTCTCTGACTTTCTAATAAATTTCCTTAGAAGCAAATAACGACAAAGACAACAACAGGATAGCTTGCACTGATGCTCAAGCAGCTCATAATATCGAAGGTAAACCTAAAAAAATATAAATAAATAACAGCTGCTAAGTGAATATTAAATCCCACAAGATCCTTTGGTGATGTGTGTTGCAGAGAGACAAATTTTATTGACAATTTAGAAACGAGGAGGATTTGTAAAAGGCAGCGAGAAATTAATTGGAATGGACAAGGAAAAAGCATTTCTAGAAATGTTTCTGTGTTAGTTACGGGAAAGGACTCAAACGTGGGGATGCTGACTGATGCCATGAGTGTCAGGAGGCTGCAACGGGTGAAGAAGAATATTGATTGGACAGTGTCTGAAACTGCAAGCTGGATTATTATCCAGTGCAGTCAAAAGTGAAGCTGAGGAGGATGAGGATACAGGAGTCAGACTTTCTCCTTTCCTTTCACTGTTGATGTCTCCACGTATAGCTGAAGAATGCCATGTTACTGGCATCCAATCCAATTGTATTTGTACCATCAGGATTGTTAAATGGTTGAAACCATGAACCATTTGAAGAGACAAAAGCTGAACTTATTTCCTGAATCCATAGCTGTGCATACCACACATGGGATAGCTCTTCTCTTTTTCCTGTGCATTTTATCTATGGGAATACCACATCCACGGCTTTTTGTTTTGGTCCTTTCCCCCAGCAATAAATAATAATAACAAAGTAGCATCAAGGCTAAATAAACACCAAGTGAAACAAAGGCTGAAACAGCAGGAGTGATGGAGAGACTAAATTAGTTTCTTCAAGATCCTTGGGAAGTGTCTGGCACTGATTTTCCCCCTTGCTGATTCATTCCAGGAACAAAAATAGAGCTTTGGGAAACCTAAAGGAGGGATTTATTATCAATAGCAAAATGAAACCACCAACTAGCTGGCAATAAAATTTGCTGATGGATCATCATGTGCAAAGGCTGGCTCAGCTCTTTGGTGATGCTGGCTCTGTAGCTCAGAATGTTTTGTGCTCTGAATGTTACATCCTTGCTAATGAAGAATTAATCTTTTTAAATATATATTTCTTAATATAAAATCTTTTGCTGATTCTAGTTGAAACTTTCACCTGCACAAAACACTGCTCAGCATAGCCAGTACAGGGCACGTGTTCACGAACAGTTCTATCAGCTGTGCCCATTTTCTGATTGCCTTCTTTCTCTTTGGTGGCCGTCAGCAGAGCAAGCCATCTGGCAAGGGAGCACTTCCTTCCCATTACACGGCTGAGAGCTCTCTGTGAGTGGGAATTCAGCTCATTAGGATGCCTTGTGCCTTCAGGGGTGTTTAAGAAGTAATACTACCTTTCACCTCCTTTACTTCTGAGTTGGATGTGAGTTGTTACAGAAAAGAAATATATTTACCAAACTTAGCCTTTTAGTTTATTTGCAGTTTGCATATGCACAATTTCTTTTTTTTTTTCCTTCAGAGTTCCTTTCAGAGTTATCGCATGTATCTAATGAATTATTTGGGTCAGAGGCTCTTATATATTGAAATTTCTGAATTTCAGATTAGAAATGCAAGCTCCCGCTTGCTGGCCCTTGTGTTGATGAGTTCCATTATTTTGAGGGGCAAAAAAAAACTGAAGTTACTTTTCAGATGTGGAGTTTAGGATTGGTGGGTGTTTGTATCTCAGCAGTGCCTGGAGAGCCTGCTGGATCACGGTGTCGCATACAGAAAGTCCCAACCTGCAGTGGCTGAGCTCAGCTTTAGTGCTACATGAGTGACTGCTCACACTTCATAGAGTCATAGAATGGCCTGGGTTGAAAAGGGCCTCAAAGATCATTGAGTTTCAATCTCCCTGTCATGCAGAGGGTTTCCAACTGCTAGACCAGGCTGCCTAGAGCCGCATCCAGCCTTGCCTTGAATGCCTCCAGGGATGGAGCATCCACAGCTTCTCTGGGCAGCCTGTTCCAGTGCATCATCACCCTCTGAGTGAAAAACTTCCTCCTGATATCTAACTTAACTCTTCCCTGTCTTAGTTTAAAACCATTCCCCATTGTTCTATCACTATCAGCCCACGTGAACAGTTGTTCTCCCTCCTGTTTATACACTCCCTCCAAGTACAGGAAGGCCACAATGAAGTCTCCCCAGAGCCTTCTCTTCTCCAAGCCAAACAAGCCCAGTTCTCTCAACCTTTCTTCATCATCATCTCAGTGACCCTCCTTTGGACACTTGCTAAAATGTAAACATTTCTGCAGTAATGCATGGCTTAGAATGCAAATGGAAAAAAACCCTAACTCATAAATGGATAATTTTAAAGTGAATTCAGCTTGTGTTTTATAGAATATAATTGCAGAAATTGAGAATTTTCCAGCACCTTGAGTACAGTACAATGGGACTTGTAACATTGTTGTTGATTATGGTGATCAATAACTGTATCTTGCTTTCTATTAATTTGGAAGTTTTTTGACCTGTTAATAAAATACAGTTTCTAACAATAAATCATATTTTCAGTTTTATAATGAAAAGATGAAACAAGGAAATAAACACACTGCTTATTAAAAATTGCAAAATTGAGGTGAATTCTTAAATTACACATCATTGTTAAGTTGTAGGGCATGGGAATTGGGATGGCTTCTGTTAATTAGAACTAGCATGGCTCCTGCTAATTAGGGCGAGGAGTTTAATAGTTTATTTTAAAGGCAGTAACAGGTTTGATACTTGCTTAAGGTAGGTCCCTTGCAAAAGAGGGATATTGCTTCTGCTGCATGAGCAGAAAGGAAATGGAAACAGAAGGAAGAAGAAAAAGGAAAGGCAGAAAATAGAAGGTGTTCTGGGTGACCCTGCAAATCCATAGTAACGTCTGCTGGTAATAAATTTACTCTGCTTCGTGCAGAAGGTACACATGCAACATAGAGCATGATGCAAAATGTCATCTGCAAAAAAACTTGATGCTAAGGCCTAATGTTTCAGTGAGCTTTGGTGAACAATTACCAAGTAATTGTTTTCTGGTATCTGATTTTAAAATGTCATTGATAGGAATAGAATGAAAGTAACTTGGAGCAGTTAACAAAACACATTCTAAAAGCTTGTGTTTGTTTTAAAGATCTCTCTTAACAGTCTCCTGTGCTTTCTAAATGTGTGCATTTCAGTAATGCGTGTGACTTTGATAGAGCAGGTGTATGTTTTACAGTGGTACAAAATTGAATTTTATTTTTAGATTTGCAACCAAAAAGAAGTAAAAGGAGAACGCAGTCATCTTGACTGTATTTTAAGGCCTCTCTGTTATGTTAGTTGGGTTTGCTTGACGGTCTCGCAAGGAAAGCCTCTTTTTACAGGTAAGTTTGTCATAGGAAAACGTGTGGAATACATTTTGCATTGAGTACTTGAGTACATGTGCTGCTTGTCTATAAAAAGCAACACGAAGGCCATGAGTTAAATGGCATCTCACTTTTTCCTCTGGCTGTGAGAGTTCTTTACAAACTCAGTCATACCAGAGAAAGCCCTCTGTGTAAGTGCAGCTGTGCTAGCAAAATTGTGTTGCTGTTGGTAGTGTTTATCTACTAGCAGAATTTATCTGAGGTCAGGATGGACAGCGTGGACAAAAGCCCAGCCACATTAGGAAGACTTTGTTACATTTTCTCGTGTTTCTGGCAAAGGCTTGTGATGACCACTTCGTTGCAGATAAAAGCGCATACCCTTTATTCCCAAGGAGCTGCAATCCTTTCCTGCATGCAGCTCAAGCAAGCTCAGCAATTCGTGCACTGTCAGCAAACAAGTGCTTATCTAATGCCATGTGCGGCTGTAGTCAAGAGGGGAAATGAAAAACATTCCACAATAAACGTAGACTGGCAGATTGAATATGACACAGAAATAATAGTTTAGATCATTTTTAAAACACAGCTTTGACATCATCTAGCACACTAGCGATATTTATGGTTATTTAACACATGGATTATGTTTCTGCGTTTGCTAAATACTCACACTCCAGGCTACTGGGCCCACAAGAGACTTGTATGCACATTTTTTCCTTTTTGTTAGGTTTACTACCAGTAAAAGCAGGTAGTAATCACCTTTACTTTGTGTGTTGTAATTCACGTTGCCTCGGCACAGGAGCTGTTAAATAGCAAACCAGATAAAACAAAGGACCTATGTTTTTATATCTGTGATTAGAAAGAGAAAGTTGCAATCAAACACCCATTAAACAAGAGACACTGTGTGTATTTTTGCACACGGAGCAGTAGATGTTGCTTCTCTTCAGGCTGCTAGGGATGTATTTGGGGTCGTGGTGGTGAACTGTGTCCGTCAGAAGGAAGAGAATATTGAGAAAGGTTTAAGGTCATTGTGAAGATAGATTTACTGCGGAGATAAGACCCAAGTCTGTAGGAGGCCAAGCAGAACAAGTAGATGTGTAGTTTGGGGAGCAGTGTGTTTTCTTACTTGATCCATGTGATGCTGACATTCCTGAAATGCATCCTTTTTTTAAGTGTTAATTTTTTCTTTCCTTTTTCTCACTGTTACATGTTCCTTTGGGCTTTAGGTAGCTTCTTTTCCTGGTTTCCCTCTCAAAAATATTTTTATGTTCCTTTTTGCTTCTCCCTGCTTCACCAGGGAGGTGAAGCTTTTAATCCTACATTTTATCTTCCCTATGTATGTCTACTTGTACAAAGCAACTTCTCAAGCAAAAAAAAAAAAAAATCACGTTCACTAGTGGCTCTCAGCTGTGAGAATGAGGAGATATAGGGGATAACAGGGAATTTCTTTCATCTGCATGGAGGACGGAAAGCAAGGAGAGGTGGGAAGCAAGGGAGGGCCTGGGAGATGACAAGGGAGCACTTGGGTAGGATGTCTCTTTCAGGCAGGTCCTCTGCCGTGGTATACAGGGACCAGGAGGAGGGAAGATATTTATATGGATGGAAAGGATGACTTTGAGCCAGATTCTGCTTTGATATGTTATTGATATGGAAGCTGAGATTCTGGGGTGAAAATTAACAGAAAGTAGGCTGTGAAATAAGGGGTCAAATAGGAGTTGAATGGATTGAATGATTGCAATGACTGTCTAATTTCCATTAAAGTAGCAACCCTCTTCCTACTGGTGGTTGTTACTGGTCTTGGAGATTTTCTGTAAGAGATCTGTCTGCCTTAATGAACATTTATGTTTTATGTTTTACATTTTGTAGCTGGAGGAAAATAACGTCAGGAGAGCATGTAGTCATATTTTTAGAAGGAAAAAAGCCTCAGTTAAATAGAGGCAAATGAAAATGAACCCAAATGTGCACTCTAAAAGAGGAAACCAGGCATTGCATTTTACAGGGAACGTATGGCCTTTTTAGTAGGATGTGAGACATTCCCACTCCCTGTGGCTCCATGTCTGTGTGTCTGTGCACTACAGGCAACCCGAGCACTGCGTGCAGGGGCTGCGTGGGGTTGGGCTTCCAGCTGCAGCTGGGGCTGCTCAGGATCCCACGCTGTGGGGGGAGCACCGGCGGCATGGGCCTTGCACATGAACACCTGAAGCATAACAAGAATGGAATGTGCATCACTTCATAGAAGGGAATTAGTAAGATTTTCAGGAAAGAGATTAAACTTGAGGTCATTTCCTTCCTCTTGTTACGCTTTTGAACTTTTGCCAAGGAGATGGGTGAAAGGGTTTATTTTTGTCTTTGAACGCTTTGAGTTTAAATGATGTCTTTACTTTGAATACAGAGGAGTGAAATTGCACTTTATTCCTGCCATTGTGCTCTGTGATATGTATGAAAACTCGTGGGCTTCCTTCAGTGTATTTCTCTTGACTGGCATTGTGGTTAATTAATACTTTGAGTTGCTGCTGCCCCTTCAGATATCACACTGCAAGAGAGTGCATGGAGCTGTTCTGATCCCAGAGATGAAGTGTTCCTCACGTATATAGAGAGGGAAGCAATTCATAAAACTCTACAAAGGAAGTGATCTGTTTTAGGGTCTCAAGATAAAGACTGTATGAAGATGAGACCAAAGATCACTGCTTACTACTCCGTCAATTGAAACTTCAATAGCGCGAAGTTTTAGTTGTATAGTATTTGGATGCAAACTGTCAGCAGTGTAGTATGTTTGGTGTAAAGCCAGTCATGGGGAACACTTGTGGATGCAGCTGGACTGCCCAAGGACTTCTCTCACCTTTTGGGGGTTGCTCTGTGAGCATTCAAAGCTTTGCAGCCACTGAGTTGGCAACGGTTTTAAATTTCTCTTGCAGTAGATTGCTTCTAGTGTTCTCTCCCCTTTTGTCCCCTTGTGGTGCTCACAGGAACATGAAATATGAGAGCAGCTTCCACTTCTTTATTAGCACAAAGTCTGTCTTAATTTCTGGGATTGGAAACATTTGTTGGAAAGTCTTCAAGCTGAGCAGAAGTAAGTATGAATGTGTTATTTTTCTTGCTGTGTTTTTTGTTGCCCAGTTTTCACATGGGAAAAATAAAATCAGCTCTGAGAGCTTTAACATAGTCCTCCGTGAGTATCTTATTGCACAAAATGTTGTGCGCTGCCAAGGGCTCTGTCTCCAGACATGGAGCAGGTCTGGGCATCTGCTGCAGTGCTTGAACCCTACTTCAAAAATGACCTCGAAGTGCCCTGTTTGTGCCATCCTGGGGCTGCTTTGACCCAATCTGTGTCCTTGCTGTGAACTGAAGAAGCCACTGGCATCCACCAGGAAAGAAGGTTGGGGAAGCCAGAGCATCTGGCACAGAAGAGCTTTGTCCCAGCCCTGTGCTGGAGTGGCATCTACAAGCCTGTGAGAGGGGAAGGAGGAATGGCAGTGCTTGGCATCCTGCTCAGGGGTGCCCAGTGGGCAGTTTTCCTGGGCTGAGGGTAGCTTTACCCCAGCTGCTGTCACAAGCAGTCTGCTCTTCCTGATTATAGGACAAAGAAGTACCAAGTAAATGAAGACCTGCACTTCTGTGGGCTCCTGCTGCATTTGTCACTGTGCTGGCCTCGCTGTCTTCCCTAGGATGTAAAAATCCCTCTGCATACACCAACCTTTCCCTGTTGGATGCACTGTGGTCTGTGCTTTGGTATCCTCCCCTGGAAAAGGCAAGGAAGGAAGTACAGGGAGGATGGGCTTTTTGCTTCCTGCACCCTCCGGATGGGAGTGGCTACAAATAGCTTTGCTGGAAGGACATAATACTTGATACATTATAACATTGGCTATTGGAACCCTGATAAACCCTTGATTAAAGGGGAAGAGGCAGACAGTTGCGTGCAACTGCTCAAAGCAGCCTGGGAGTTTGCGGACATTCTTCTGAAAACCTCTCCTTAAAATGACGTGAGGAAGAGAGCAGAGAAGCAGTGACTGCAGCAGTGTTAATGCAGAGCTGAAGTGTCCAGAGCTGAGCTGCACAACCTGGCTGCAAAAGGCAAATTCTACAGAAAATACTGTTTGTGATTAGAAACAAGAATGCTACCTTTAGGATCCATCCTGTAAAAGCAGATCTTTTTTAGTTCTCTGGCTTGTTGGATTCAAATGGCGGAATGCAGCTTAGGATCCGCAGATACCCTTTGGAATGGCCAGGTAAGGCTAGAAGGTCTACAAAGTACTGATTTCATTTCGTCAATGTGTTGTATAAACCATTGCCATCTTCTGTGAAAGATCCTCTGGTTCCTGTGGAAAGCCTGTGAGTTGTTCACAAAGTGAGTCTGGGACTTAGTGAGTATCGCAGACCGTTGGCTCTGAGTTAATGCAGTGAGTTAACATTTGGTTACAGGACAGTAACTGTATTTTAAATGGGTTGCTAAATTCGATTTATTGTAATAATGGTTTGCAACAAACACTCTGCTTGCAGGTGCTAATTTGTTTAGTGACTTTACAGGAAGGGAGTGAGGCCTCAGTTGATAAAAACTTTTCTTCTTTAACTGTGTCCAGTTTTTTTTATTTCTTCATAGAATTAAAATAATTGGAGAATACCAAAGTGAAAAAAGTTGCACAAAATCCTGTGTTATTTGCTTGTACCCAGTCAGTTGGTTTATGATACACAGTGCTCTCTGTTATAGTACTGTTAACCATACATTTTTGTGACCATCTGTTTTGTGGCTTGCAACCATTTGCTCACAACGAAAAGTTGAGCGCACTTACTGGCAGCAGGGTTGAGAGTCAGACTTCTGTTTTTCGCAAAAGGTGCCATCATAGAAACGTCCTGTTGCTTGGCTCCAAATTCATTTCAGAGTTACTCTCTAGTGCAGGTTAACTACAATCCTGTTACTTTTAAAGACTGAGGAAGATGATATAGTAAAATAGCTGAAGGATGATAATTTAAAGCAGTATGCTTAGGAGAGAAACTGGTGTCAAATCGCTGAATGTCAGCTTGAGACAAAATGAAGTCTTTCTATCCACAAGCCTTCCAGCTCCTCTGATGGACACAATAAGAGAACATCTGACAAGAGAAATAATCTTTAGAATTATATTTTATAAGTATCAGTAGGCTGAGTGTATACCCCTCCCCTTGGTAACATCATATTTAGTGTTCAAGAATATTAAAGTTAACCTAAAATGCTAAGGGGTTGAATTTTGACAATCAGAACTTAATTTTTAAAATTAAGAATATATTATACAGCTGATTAAGAAGGTCTCACGTAAAATATCTTTCAGAAGGGGATAAAAAGCAGAGTTTAGGAAGTAAATCCCAAATAAGATTTTCACAGAATTATGTGGGAATACAATGGTGTTACCAAATGATTGATCTCTTCTGAACTGAGCAGGGTGGATTTCAAGAGCAGTGAATTAGAAGACCCGAATGCAATATTGAAATACGAAAAATATAACATTGTATATAATTAAATCCTCTCGGTGGTATTCTGAATCTCTTTAGAATTACTTTCCCTCTGCCTTAAAGCATCCATAAGTATTACAGAGTTGCAGGGGCTGGGAGGCGGATTGAGATCATTGTGTCCAACTGCTCTGCTAAAGCAGGCACTCTACAATGGATTGCATGGGTAGGTGCTTGGCCAGATCTTGAGTAACTCTGTAGAAGCAGACTCCACAACCTCTCTGGACAGCCTGTTCCAGTGCTCCAGAACTCTTACCGTAAAGATGTCCTGCATAGAATGTAGTACAGAACTTTATGTTCAAGTTTTAGGCCATTACTCCTTGTCCTGTCACACACACCACCAAGACGACACTGGCCTTATTTATTTGGTTGCCACCTCCCTTTAGATATTTATAAACATTTGTCAGATCCTTTCTCAGTTTTTTTTTTTTTTCCCCAGGCTTGACAAACTCAGGTGACTCAGCATTTCCTCATATGGGAGATGCTCCAGGCCCTTTAGCATCTTTGTGACCCTCTACTGGACTCCTTCTAGGAGATCTCTGTCTACTGAATGCAGTAGGTTTAAATGTGGCCTCAGCAAGACAGAGTAGAGAGGGAGGATCGCCTCCCTCAGCCTGCTGGCCATGCTTTTTTTAATGCACCCCAGGACACCATTGGCATTCTTGGCCACAAGGGCACACGGTTGGCTCCTGGCCAACCTGTCGTCCACCAGGGCACGTAGGTCCTTCTACAGATCTCCTTGCCAGCAGGTCCTTCCCTAAACTATACTGACACATGTGGTTATTATGTTGCAGAGAAGAGAGATACATCCGAAAGTTTGATACTACTAGATCACTGTAGGGCATCTAGTAATAAATGCAAGTTATTTCCACAGTAGAAGTTAGTAACTTCTTTAATGTTTTTTTTTTGTTTGTTTGTTTGTTTTTTGTTTTTTTTTGTTTTTTTTTTGTTTTTTTTTAAGAATTAAAATCCTCTGTTCATGGAAACTTGCCTTTTTTCACTCAGCCTAGTACTAGTGGCTACATATGCTGGGCCCAGAAATGAACACTGGTTTGCACCAGAGCAGTCTGTACACTGGGGCTGCCAGGCTTGCTTTAGTAATCACCAGAGGCAGTTCTTATTTTATTAATTGTTTTGGATACTGCTCTTAGAACACATTTTATTTGTTTGTAAGTCTGAACTATATGAAGTGACTCTGAGGTGATGGATTTCAGATATAAATTTTTTTTATGTGACAGAAATAGTGAAAAATCTTTTTCCTTAACACAAAAATATCCAAAAATATCAAAAATGTTGAGTCACAGAATGAAACAGGAACTCCACATAATCCTCCTGGTTCTTTACGTCAGATGCTGACTTTAGCAGGGTTTTCTGCGCTGTTCTGCATGTTTGCATAGACAGACTGATGGAACACAGGCTAAAAGGTGGATGATGAGGTGGGTTGACAACTGGCTGAACATTGTGATCAGCAGCACAAAATCCATCAGGGCTGAGCAGTGGTGATGTACCAGTTGAAGCTAGGGCCTATGCTGTTAGACATCCTGGAAGACAGGACAGAGCAAACCCTCAGCAAGCTTGCAGATGGCAGAAAACTGGCAGGAACTGCTAGTTCCTGTTGAACTGATAAACCAGCCAGTTGTACTGCCATTCGGGTGGACCTCAACAGGATGGAAAAATGGGTGAAATGAGGGTCATGACCAGGTCTTGCAGCTCATAACACCAGTATGAAGCTGACTGTCCGCAATGCAACTTTCAGAAAAGGACTTGGAGGTCCTTCGGAGCAGGTCAAACAGGAACCAGAGGTGCATCATTGCAACAGAGATGGCTGCTGACATCTGGGGCTGTGTTAGGAAGTGTTGGGAGATGGGTCTTACTCTCTGCTTTGGACTGGTGGGGCCACATATCCTGCCATAAATGTACAGGTTCTTCCTGTGGCTCTTTCTATTGCATGAGTGCCATTTTGTTGTGCTAACTCATTATGTTAAAATGATGACACCTTTCATTGAGCTGCTCAGTTCTTGTATATAGCTTTGCATTTAATATAGCTGTGCTGAATTGACAGATGGTGGGAGGAGCTGCATCCCACCCATAGTCATGTTAGGGCAAAGCTGGGGACATGAGGAGAATTGCACCGCTGGCATGGACAGCGCAAGCTGGGGATGTCAGACACACAGTTGTTACCTTACTTACCTTAAGTGGTTTTGTAAAGATGGTGAATGCTGGAAGAGAAAGCGTTATTACTCTGAACATGTTTGCTTCTCAGTGATTTCAAAGAGCACTAGGCAGTGCAGAGTCTGAACAGGGATATTTATTATGATGACCCACTTTTCGTCGTAGAGCATCATAACTTCTTCTATTTACTAATTTTTACAGGGCTTGTGGCATGGTGAGAAATGAGATACTTTCTGTAATATTTTGTGTTTATGGAAGATAAAATAATACTGTGGGTCTTCCATTGTTTTATTTCTTTCAGAAGCGTAGACCGACATGACAAGATACCAGTGCAGAAGGGCGGTATTTTTTTGCGTATTTCATGTTCTGGGAACAGATATTTATATCTACTCTTTGGCCCAGATTCTAGAACAGCAGCCAGTTTCACAAACAGCAACAATTACCAGCTAAAAGGGGACCAGAATGTCTTAGGAGTTGAGGTTCCCTGGGGGATATATATAGGATTTTGAGGAGTGATGAAGTAGTGGTAATTTTGGCATTCTGCTTTTTGTGCTTCAAACACTTCACCCCCCTCCCCCTCCCAAATCTAAGTATTGTGTATCACAGCTTAACCTTTTTATCGCAGCATTGATAGGCAAATTTCTGCACTGCTGTCTGCTTCAGTGTTTTCATGCTTTTTGATTGCTTTTGCTGTTTTGTTCCTTTTTAAAAAAAACATGTTTTGAGCTTCTAAGTTATTTTTCCATGTAAATAACAGAATAACGATAGTTTTTCTCCATGTGAATAACTTCATGCAAGTAGAAAAAAACCAGCTGTTTCAGGAGAAAATCAAAGCTGTCCAAAATAAATTTTGTAATTTGGTTGGATTGCTGTCAGGCAGAGATCTGTCAGCATTTTTCATCCATCTCTACCACCTTCTGTTGCAATGGCAGCGTGCCTGTGAGCAGAGCACCAATGATTTAGTCTTTATTACTGCAAAGGTGACTGTTTCTGGATAAAATAACTGAAAATCCAGGCACTTCAAGTGTTAAATTTTATTAATTAAGTTCTTAGAAGATGTGCAGCCATCTTGTAACTGCCAGCTCAGAGTTTGGTGCTTGCCTTGTAGGATCTTTTCTGAATCTCCTGATGTCCCTATAAAGATTTCTGTTGACTTTATTTAGTTATTGATGTGAAAAGACAAGGAACAGTTGCTTGTAGCTGACGTGTTGGAAATCTTGCTATTAAGTGCTTATTTCATGGTTTCAAACTTCCTTTGTGTATTTAAAAGAAAATATTCGAATACATCTTTATTTACCTAGATGAAATGAGAACACTGAATAATTTAAAACTACTTATGTTGGAGACATCCCTGGAATTTTCTGAGAATCTGTTTGCTTTTGGTAGTGATGTGTAATTTATTAAAGTTTATGTAGTGAACCAGAGAAGGCACTAATGGAAATATGCTAGGCATTAAACTAGCACTTTAAAGTATGAGATGTGGCTGTGGAAGAAAAGAGAGGGGCCTTGGGTTAGAAAGGCACGTTCAGAAAAAAGAAACAAGGAAACCAACCCAGAAAGAAAGAAAACCCAACCAGGTCAACAGCATATTGCTTGCGTTAGTGTCATTGCAAGGTATGTACAGAGATCTTTGAAGAGCCTGGGATGCTTTACAGGCTGTACTTTTAGAATTCCTCTTTATCTAGCTTTGAAAAAAAGAAAACATGTTTAAGATGGTCTGATTGTTTATTTATTTGTTAATTTTGAAGTGGTGAAGATAAGCACGCATACTCTAAGTTTTTATTGCCTGTGTGCTTGCCTTTGTGGAGTGTGCAATTTCTGTACATGAAGTCCTCATGGAAAGTTAAGCCTGATGGTAATATATCTGACTGAGAGAAGAGATTGGCTGTGCTCTGTGCCGTGCAACCTCTCCTTGAGCATTGGATGTGGGTTTGGATGCAGCATTGTGAGAGGGACGTGAAGCTATTAGAGGGTGTCCAAAGGAGGGCTACAAAGGAAAAGGGACTGAGGGCCCGGTGTGTGAGGAGCAGCTGAGGTTCCTGGTTTGTTCAGCCCAGAGCAAAACAGGCTGAGGAAAGACTTGTGGTGGCTGCAGCTCAGCAGTGCTGAGCTCTGCTGTCTGGTGACGGTGACAGGGCCCACGGGAAGGCATGGAGCTGGGTCACAGGAGGGTCAGGTGGGGGTTAATGAAAGGTTTTGCCCCTGTGTTGTTGATTATTCTTTCATAAATAGTGTCTGGCTTTTGAAAATGTAGATGACGGTTCTTCAGTTTTGTTTAAGTGGGACTTCTTATCAAAGAAAATGTGCTTGATTGGATAAGAGCTTCTTGAACAAAGCTACAGTAGCCTTAAGTTTTTGGTGAAATCTTTTTAAGATTGCAGAATGCATACAAATTTGTGTAATAAAACAAGAATTTTACTTATTTATTAATAGTCAGGGCTTCTAAGTGCCACTGAAGAAAGGAGGATGTTGTATTTGAGGCAGAAGGTATATTTGTCTGATTATGAAGCTACTTCATACATGCACTTTTAACATGTTATGTTGTCGGCTTCCAAAGAACTTCCTGTACGAAAGAAGTTTATGTCAGCTTCCTCTGGGTCGTCATAATCTTTGTGCCCTTTCAAACAGCTTCTCCCTCTGTTTGTGTTTCATTCTAATAGCATTCTGAGTTTCTGAACACAGACTGGTAAGTGAAACTCCATGACCTGTTTTTGTTACTGTTGGGACAAATAAGTTTCTTAGGGAAGAAAAAATATTGATACTGATGGATTGATCTGCAGGGACTTACTGTTTGCTGCTCAGTTCTCCTCTTTGGAGTTTATTTCTCTCATTTGTTTCACTCATTTTTGTTTCTGGCTTATTAAGTGACAGTTCTGCCTTTAGGACTTAAATTCACTACTAGGTATTAACGCTGGCTAGCAAATTGAATATATCATATTTTTTGATGTACGTATGTAAATATTCTCTCCAATTCCCAAAATGTAGAAGTACTTTAAAAAGTTAAGCAAGTTCTGATACCTCAAGTTGCAGTTCTGTATATCACTTCAAAAAATCAAGCAAGTGCTAGATTTTCACATCATGAAACAAGAACATCATATGAAATAGTGAGCTTGCCTATCGAGGTAGAGAAGTTCTGGAATTTAATGCTTTATCTTGGTAGTTCTCTTCTTACAGGAAACCATATATTTACTTTGACTCTTTGTATGTCTGCTAAGTCAGCATGAAGTGATCTATCTACCTACTGTAAAAGAGAAGCCATTTATGTTTTGTTTGTTAGCTTAACCTTTTTTTTTGTTTTTTTTCTTGTGTGCGTGTTTCTGGGCCTCAAGAAACAAAAAAATCACCTTGCTTTTATAAATACTACATGACAATGTATTTATTTTTTCTTTTTACAGATGAGAACTCTCCAGCCAATTTCTGGGATTCTAAGAATCGGGGAGTGACTGGCACACAAAAAGGACAAATTGTATGGAGAATTGAACCTGGTCCCTATTTTATGGAATGTGAGTACCAATCTATCCAATGGGCAAACATGCTGATTATGTCAAGGCGTGTCAGTAGGATAGTGCTTGATGGACTTTTTGTGAAACTGACAAACCTAAGGGATTGACCATATTTCTCTAGGGGGTAGCATATTTCAATGTATTTGCTGCACATCGCAAGAAGTATATTACAAAACCGATCACGAAATATTGATTAAAAAAAATAGAGTTCAGAAGTGCATTTGTATTCTAGGGATGTTCTTGGACAGTGTTCTTCACTTCAAGAGAGCAAAAAGTTGCCTTGTGCAATGTTCTGTAATCTATATACATTGAAAGATGAAGTCTCTTACCAGGAAGTTTAAAATTTCATCTGGACACGACGTTAATATTAGTGGACATGAAGAAAGGATAATAAGGTGGTGGTGTTTGCTTATGTTCGTAGGTACTAAGGTTAGATTTCTTGCTGGGAATTTCCAGCCTTCTGTCCTGTTGCAGTAGGACTTCTCAGCTGAAGTTTCATTACACTGAGAAATGCACTGAGCAGTTTTGAAATATTGAGAGTCTTGGTGTGACTGAAATAAGCAAACCTTCAGCAGAGCTCTGCAGTAATTTTTGGTAGTCAAGGTTCAAATCAGAGTGCTAAGCCACTTTGTTAGATTACCAGGACTTGCAGTAAGCTAAGCTGCTGTGGTATGTGTTTAAAAAAAAAAAATAAAATTGAAGGGGGTTTAATATAAAACTGTTATTTTACAATCTTAAGTATATGATCCCCTTAAGAAATCGGATTCTTTCATTCTAGAATGCTGTATATGAGCTTGTTGAAAACCCTGGTAAGTGTAGCATCGAAGTGGCAATCAGTCCTAAAAGAGCTGTGAGTTGTTCTACCACCTGTTTAGCCTCACAGCATATATTAAGTTATAAATTAGAATATATATATACACCCACTCTTTTACTTCAGTGTAAACTGCAGTGCTTCTAATTGTAAATCTTGGTAGAATTTTTTCTTCTCATTGACTGATATACAGCAATACATGTATTTCCAAAGATGTTGGGCCAGGTTCCCCGTGCTATAAGTAATTGTTAGAAGTTCTTATTTCTAGAAGCCATCATTGAATCTTGCCAAGTTAAATCTATGCATTACACAACACATATTTTAACAAGAAAAATAAAATCTTTAATCAAATATAATAGGATAAAATCAAAATAGGATTTCACTACAGAAGGAAATGGTTGAACTGAAGATGAAGATCAGGAAGATAACGAGGATCAAAGAAAATAATTAACTTTCCTGGTGCCAGAGACAGTAGTCATAAACTAAATTAAAATCTATGTTAGAGGAATTCTTTGCCTCTTCCTTCTTGTATGTAACTTGCTCTAAAAGTAATGCCTCCTATTTGTTTCCATAGAAACTAACAAGATTCAAAGAGTGCAGTGTGTGAAGGTGATGCTCTTGAACAATGTTTTTAGTTCTTGTGAGTAACCTAGAACTAGTAGTGTTAAGTTAACTGCAACACACTTTGCAACCAATATGAAGTGTGCAATACAGATTGTGTTGCTTGATCGTGGCTAGCTTTACAATTAAGATACTTGCTGCCATACTTTGAAGAAAAGACAAGCAATTGCGCAGCAGCTGAGATCTGTAAAAATGAATGTTTATGAGCATATGTTGCTACAGCGTATAGCATGACCGTGAAGATTTCACCAGTGAAACTCGTGCTTCTAGAGAGAAGCCAAAAATTGCACTGATGTGCTTAATAAGTTTCTAATTCCACTTTCCAAACTGAAAGGCTCCACAGATGTGCAACACTTTGCTCAGCAGCTTTTTCTTTCAGCATCTAGTGGGAGAATCATCTCTGCTGCAATTATATGTAGCCATTCTTTTTTTATTATTATGTGTTTTTTCTTCCTCAGATCACTAAATCGTAGTTGCAGCAGGTTGTTGCACAGTTCAGTGGAGTTGCTGCTGCTGTGTAGCACCAGATGAGTGTGGGTATGACAATGCTATTTGGGTTATCACTCTGCTCTGTAGGCAGTGATGATCCCCAGCCTGCACCAGCTGTGGACGTGAATATAGCTCTATGTTAGGCTCTAACCCACCATTGTGCTAATATAACCTGTGCTCTGTATGGCACTGTCATAGCTAGAGGGAGAGGCCAATGAAGTAGCTAATATTCCCAGTAAAAATGTACCCAATTGTTGAAATTAAGGTTTCTCTTACCCATTAATCTGCCGTTATTGTTCAAATTTTAGGAAGAACTTTTCAGTTGTAGATATCTTGTGCTCAGGAATAATGTTTCCAAGAGGCAGAATATATCAGTTACAGGTTGTGGAATTAGGGATTTGTCATATTTACTCCTCTTAGCAATGAGATAGAGCAGAACATTACCAGTTCACCAGTGCTTCACTAGGACTGCAGGGAACAACTGGAAGTACAATCCCAGATTCAGCAACAGTGTCTGTGGGAAAAGGATGGACAAAGTATGTGAGTAGATCAAACTAAACTGAGTGGCTGACTAATCACAGCATTGAAATGCTGGTTGGAAAGGACCTCTGAAGGTCTCTGATCCAATCTTCTGCTCAAAGTAGGGCAACCAGCAGCACTTCACCTGGTCTGCTATGGTGTTTGAAGTACAGTCTTGAAAACCTTCAGGGGCACATATTTCATCCACGCTTTAGGATGCTTCCAGAGCACTAGTATTTTCCAGTTAAAAAAATACATTTCCTGGCATCCAGTCTGAATCTCTGAAGCTTACATTTGGGGCCATGGCACCTTTTAAAATCTTCTGATAAAACTGGGAAGAGTTTAAGTTCATTATTTGTGTAACTGCATCTCAGAGTGTGGGCTACACTTAGATTTTTGCCTTAACTTCCTCTTCACTGGACTAAAGAGGACCAGATCCTTCAGAGTCTTCTCACTGGTCATTTGTTCTCAGTCTAAACCATCCTTGCAGCCCTCTGGCATCTCCTCTCTGTTTTCTCCATGCTCTTGAACTCGAGGGACTCAAAACTAGGTATAATTTTATGGGCGTGTCCTTAACATTACAAGCACCAAGCAGAGGAAGATAATGTCTTCCCTCTGTCTGCTGGTGGCACACCTGACCCAGCCTGTTAGCTGCTTTGCTGCAATTGCAGTGAGGTCACTTGCTGACTCATAGTCAAATTGATGCCCATACTGATCCCAGGATAAATGTATCTGGCTAGAAATTGTCTGTTTTTTTATCAAGAAAAGTGACCAAGCTGAAGTTACTTATGTTGAATGATGAGCCGAGTCCAATCAGCATGCATATTTTCTCAGAGGATTTGGTTGCATTTTTCTCTGTCGGTGTCAGAACTCAGGGATGTTGTCTGTCTTAGCCATAATGTAAGATCTCTGCAGGGCAAAGTGCAGAGGATGGCAGCCTTGCTAACAAGCCATATGCAACTAAATTGCTTGTAGCAAGAGTATTTCCATTTTAATTGCCTTAATGTTAATCCATGTGAGTCAGCTGTATTGGGCCTCAGACTGTCTGAAATACTCAGATTTTTAACTTGTAGAAAAAGCATCTTACAGCTTAGTTTAGGGAGCTGTTTTTCTATAGGGGTCATTTTGAACTTCTTAATAGTTTCACTGAAGTCTTTGGAATTTTTGCTTATGTTAAGCCTTGTTCAAGCTTCTGTCCTGAATTTTATGTTGTTATGTATCTGCAGTCCTGTAACTCAGTTTTTCAGTCATTTGGCTTATTCCTCATAAATCTTTCCCCATGGATTCGGTATCTCCTACTTCCCAAGCAAATAACTTGTAAATGCTATCTCCTCTATTCAGATCAGACAGTCCACAGAAAGAAGGGCGGGGAGGATCTCATCATCTTCATACTAAAAACCAGCATTAATTCCCCCGAACCATGCCAAATTAGCCAAATGAGGATGATCAAAGAAAACCCTCATATGCTTTAGATAAAAATTGACACAAAAAAATCTGTAGCCTCTGTACAGAGGAGAGAATCAAAGGAATCAACAGTGAAATAATGAGATGAAGTTAATGTATTCCCAAAATGCGAGCAACCTCTGAGGGGAATGATTGAGGAATGGGGTAGGAAAAGAGTACACAAAAAGGAAAGAAAATAAGTTTCCAAGTCCAGCTCTCCATCAAAAGCAGCTGGTGTCCTTAAGCTGTCACCTCTAGAGAAAGTGACTCTCTCTGGACTGCAGAGGCAGGCTCTCCTCTTTCTGTTACCTGGGAATGGACCAAAAGTGTACTGTGGGCATGAAAAGGATCTTTGTCACTTTAGGGACTCAACAAGGTGAATCTGAGCATCAGTGTGCCTGAGATGGTGTTTCCTTACATAATAGATGTGACTTTAAAACTTTCTGCTTCGAGGTTTGCTTGAATGTGAGGGAGGGAAAACAATGACTCACTGGATTGCTGCCTCAAATTGTTTGCTGTATCACCTACAGAAGGATCGGTAGACGTGACCAGAGCTCTGCAGTTTTCTTCTTTCTTCTTTGAAATGAAAGGACAAGTTCAAGGTGTCTTACTATGAATTGGTAGCAACATTGGGAAGGTACAACACGGCTTCGTGCTTTTGTGCTTGGTATAGTCATCAGATATTTATCATGACATAAGACTCGAGACCATTATTCTTCAGTGCAGGAGAGGCTGCGATCACTCCAGAAGTGCTGATAACGTGATGGAGAGTTTCTCTGGCTGTCCTTTTTCAGTTGTGTTGGAATGGAGGTGATGGCGTTCCTTATGGAGAACAGAGCTAGCAGAAAGATTGAGCAAAATGACTCGTGGGGAAATCTTGGTGATATAAAAAGCATTTGAAAGGAAGCTTGAGTTTTCTGCAGACTACCTGATACAAGCTGCTGCAAGCTGCTGCTCAGTTGGAAACTGCAGCTTCTAAGTTTGCAATGTGGGCAATAAGGACAGGTTGTGTTGGAATTGCCACAGGAGGGAGATTCAATATAGTACAGTCACTGTCAGGCAACAAGTAACTCCAGTGCTTATGAACTACCGCAGGCGTAAAGTTCCTAGGAGTTTAAAGCTGCAGATGTCCTAGTAGGTAAAACAGGCCAGGGCCTATTTTCAGCAGCTGGGAGCAAGGGGCCCAGTATGGCTTGTGTCCTTACAGCCCCAGCACAGAAGTGTCAGAGGTGCTCAATGGCTGTTGTGCGGTAAGGTTGGTTTTGTGCTTGTATTTGAATTCATACTGTAATCCTGCTCAGTTTATTAATATGGCCATGGCTAAGAGACTCCTTTGAGATTGGGTTTCCTGGATTGAGCCATGGAATCACACTGACTTACATTTATCAGTTATAGCTGAGGTCCCATGTGTATTAATTACAGTATCCACAAGAAGCACCTTCACCTACTTGCAGTATAATGTGTTTGCTGTTATTTATAGTGTTTGATGTCATAGTCATTACAGTGAGTAGAAGTAAGCATATCGATTTGCATATATTTTCTTCACATCTTGAACAATAATTCATAGTGGCAGCTGTTGGGATTCATCCAGACACTGCCAGTCTCGTCACATCAATCATTTCCAGATCACTCTTGGGATGTTTGTGGTTAAATCCCTTCTGGTGCCACACTGCAATGCTCAGATGTGGTAACTGCACAGACTGCTTCTATTTTGTCCTCAAAATCTCGGTTTTGTGGCATGACTGAGATATATTCAGAAAGTGTAGTGCTGATGCATGTGTTTGAATTACAGTGGAATCATATTACAACTGAAGTTTCGTATAGAGTTCTCTGTATTCAGTCCTTATTTCAATGAAATTATAAGTTTTATAAAAATAGGGAATGGAGACTGAAACTTGATGTAATTTGCAGTTAGCAGAGTGAAATCCCAGCCCTCTTTTTTGCTTAAAAATACTAAGAGAGGCTGAAAAAAACGAATGGGTTTTGTAATGGAACTCGGTGTCCTTTTAGTTTTCAAAGGTGCTCTAGTGAAGCTGTTATTGTCCGGTAGAGATAGGAGCACAGTTCCATATTCTGACCAAAACATTGGTCAGTGGTCAGTGTTCATGAGTATTCTATCAAAATAAATCGTTACTTTTACCCAGCGTATAAATTTTGAGGGTTTAATTTAAATAGTAAAGGTCATATTATCCTGACATGGAGGCCTGGGTCTGGGTGTCCTCTCAGTGTGTCTTCAGTGCCCTCTCAGTAGTCTGGCTGGGCTGTGTTTCTCATGATTATTGTTGCAGCTCTATTTATAATCCCATTCACCAAGATAGAAATACTTTTCATTATACTTTTGTAGTTTATGTCTGTTGTCTCTCAGCAGTGATTTTTGAGTATCGCTATTGAAATGGGATCATGTCTTGTGTTTTTTTTTTCTTTTTGTTTGTTTGTTTTACAATTTATGACAAGCCTTGTTGACTTCCTTAAGCACATAATACCCAAGGCATTTTTTTATGAAGGTTAGATTATAATTAAACACTTGGCCAAAGTGGAATGTAATAGACAGTGCTCGTGACTGTAAATAAGTGTTTCAGAGTTGCAGCAAAGTGAGCGTGGGTGCAAGGCCAGGTTGGTAGGCTGTTACTTCAGCAGATCTTGCTTTGTAGTTGCCTTTGAAGCAGGTTAAGTGAGGAGAGACCACCAGTGGACAGAAAACTTCTGTTGCTGATAATAGTTTAACTAGAAAGATCTCCGTGGTTCTGCTTAGGTCAGTTTTGAGGGTTTTTATCACTCCTATAAAATACTGTGGTAGACCTGCTGTTGGAAACAACAGGTGTCAGAAGACAGCCTGCTTCTGCACTCTGCTCTCCCGTTTGCTGTCATGAGTTGTCAAAAAGGTCCTTACTTAAAATGATGCAGAGGAAAGAATGTATAGTATTTGATCAAGAAGGTTGTGTTCACTGCAGTCATGCTAAAGAAAATAAATTCAACTGACAGGATGTGAGAAACACTTTTGAATTTCTACACTTCTAAACATTTATAAATTCCTGCAGTTGTCTATTAGGTGGATGTGTTCAGCTGGGAATAATTAGTATTTAACCCAGTGCTTTTTCCCTGGCTTACCTCTCCTTTTATGTATTTGTAAAGGCTGAGTGTGAGTGACTTAATTTCTTCCAGCGCCAGAATTTTCTTAAACGTTTTGGAAAACATTTCCATCCTTTTTTGCAGAAATTCCCAATTCTCATTGAAAGTTTGAGGATATATACTCAGGTCTGCAGTGGGCCATGGATTCAGGTATGTGACTCCCACATCTAGCTGCCGTGTCCGGGAGCTGAGCAGCTCTTGTGCAGCTGGCAGGGAGCATCAGGCCACTGCAGCCCTATGAGGATTTGCCTTAGCTTTCGGAGATCTGTCTGCCATCCCCTCTTAGTGGAGTGTATGAAGACGTCAGCTCTGATATAGAAGTTTCAGTTTGATAGGAGATATCCTACCTAAGGACATAGGTTAATATTTTGGGTGGCGGCGTGGAGCACAGGAGATGTTTGCAGCTGTCTGGTGGTTGCTTCCACATGACTTTTGCCATGGCAAGTTTGTGGGAATGTGATATAACCCACCTGTCAGGCCTCTCTGTAATTATATTTCAGCCATTGTCCTCAATACCAAAGAGGTTTTATCTGCTTGACTTGTTGAATTACAATTAATTGTGATTACAGCACATTTCACATTCATGGGTAACCTGTACAGTGGTGTCCATAGCCAAGTCCACCTCTTGATCCCCAGCAAACTGTTCTCAAAGTGAGTATTTTTATTTCCCTGAATTATTTCTCTCCTGGAAAGAATGTGTTCTTCAAAAATCACACTTGTGTTTATGTACTCCAAGTTCCTGTATTCCATGCATCTTTTGTTAGGTAAAGGTAAAGGCAGAAAACACAGGTAAAGCAGGGGACTTTGGAGAATTACTGATGTTTTAAGAGCAAACTATTACGTGGCATAAACCGATCTCTATTATTGAAAAGACAAGAGTACATGGTCCGTAGAGGGAAGCACAGCATTACAATTTCATGCAGGAGTTCTTTTGAAATTTAAATAGCACTGTTTGAGTCCCAGAAACCTTTGTTAATTCCAGAATTTTATATAATGGATCTGAGCTATAAAACCTTGGTTATAAAATGATAACAGCTATTGGCTTTAAAAGAAGAGAATTACAGAGCGTTCAGATTAACTGACACGTATCCCTTCTTATATGACTGCATGCAATATCTTTCAAACACTCACCCCAATTTCACTTCATCCTATTTTTAAATGAAGAGGAAATGTCTGGTGGCTGTAGGAATTCCTTGCGGTCTCTGTGATGTCTGGAGAAACGTCAGAGACAATGGGACGTGTGTGGCAGCAAGAACACAGCGCTAGGTACAGTCAATTTTTCCCATGGATGGAAATACTTTTTGATCAGTGAAGCCACATCTTTCTTGAATCAAGCACAGAGCAAATAGTATGTGGCCATGTATGGGTGTCTTCCCTTTGCTGGATTTACTGCTGCTACCTTTTTCAGTACAGATCTCGAACAAGATAAACTGATAAGCATGTTGGGGAAAGAAGTGGGAAAGAAAAGAAATAAAAGAGAAATTTTCAACTTAAAGGAAACATTTCCAAACAAACTGGCAGAATGAGTGAAGGAAAGTAGGAAAACTTGGTAGGTGATGGATGCTGCCCTTTATACTATATAATGGTTGAGAGGAAGCCTGAATATTAATAGGTATTGAACTCAGCTTTCTCAATATTAAAATAATGTTTGCAGAAATGTGCTGTTTCCAAAGAACTCCTTGTATTTGTGTGGCCTTATCTGTGCAAAATAGGTTGATGTATATTCTGTCAGGGTCGGGCAGTTCTGTTTTTAATATATCTGGACCTCGGGAATCCATTCGACATGAAGAGCAAATATTCAAGTCACAGTTTTTCTTCTAACACTGTAGAGAAAATGTCAAAGAGCTAGATCCTCAGCTGTTCTGAATTGGCACAATCCCTCTGAGATTTCTTTCTGTGTTAAGTATTAATAGTAGTTTTAAAAATTATTAGATATGAGAAGAATCTGCTTATCTGTCTCTGGTCCTGTGAGGGAATTGTGTTCTTTCTGTGTGCAAGAGAAGATTTTGCAAACTTTTGTTCACATTAGCAATGTCTGTATGCATGTCCCAGATAGCCGGTTTTTAAATTTCATGCTGAATTTCAAGCACAACTTCTCCTGTGTTAATCCTATCAGCACGGTGCTGACAGCACTTCTGCAGTTCCTATGTGTAGAGCTGTATAAAGCCCAAACCTTATAAGTGCTGCTTCTCCTGGGGAGCGAGAGAAGTTTCCAGATGTCATATGTTTAAGTTTTCTAAGCTTTTCTAATTGTTACAATTAGGCCTGAAGGCTTCTTTTAATTTTTATTTTATTTTATTTTATTTTATTTTATTTTATTTTATTTTATTTTATTTTATTTTATTTTATTTTATTTTATTTTATTTTATTTTAAATTTCGTTTGTATGGGTGAAATTGTCTGTTCTGTTTCTTGAATAGTTTTCTTCTACCACCAGCTACATACACTTAGTGAAGAGTACTACTTGGTCATATAGAGAGAAACTCTGAAAGAAATCTGAGGAGCCAAAGCTTTCAGGGTTACATTTCAGCCTTTAGGGTTAGATGGAGGCTTAAGGCTAGATGATTGTGTTCTGATGGTGTATGTGAACTCAGCTGTGAGGAAGAGGGATCAGCAGATCTCCACCACCTCAGTCCCCAATGGGCTAGGAGTGCTTGCCCTTGAAGGACAACTTGGAGGTGCTTCTGTTGTACTAGGAGGGAGAGTGTAATTGAATGTTGAGCTATGACTACAGCAAATTAGGAATTAAAAAAAAATCCTTTTTGGTTGAGCAGACTTTCAGAATGGATTTTAATCCTTCTGAGTAGGGATAAATGGACCTTTTATCTTGCAGTGGCAAGGAACCTCATTCCTCAAGGAATCATGCTATACATCCCAAAACTTTTTTTTTAGTACACACTTTTGAGGCTACTGATGTACTGTTAAATCAAGTCAGAGGAATTGAACTACCAAGACTTTCATCCACGACCCCGGGTCTGTCCAACCTGGTTGCTGTAAATTGCACTTGGCTGTGACCATTTCTGTCTGGCTGTGGTGGTTTCTGTATCCAGACGTAAACTTTCATCAACCTTCTACACAAGAGTTGTCTCAGCAGAGAAGGAAAACGAGGAGATTGTTCCAGACAGGGAAAGTCTCCCAGGGTCAAGGGCAGCTTGTTCTGCTGTGTTGGAAGAATGCAGATGAACAACAGTGGAGAGGTCAGGTTTCAGTGAAATTTAATACTCTTTTGTTTGCTGCAAATGCAATTTAGCAAAACTTTATTCAGTGGGGCCAGAAGCATGGCGAAACTTCCATCTTTCCTGTGTTCCAATATGAAGTACTTCCAGTTTCCTTCAGATACGTATATCATGAGGCTTCTTCCAAAGACTGACAAGGGTCATGCTGGTAGCACGTCTTGGTAAGCCTTCCTTTGTAACTGAGTATCTTGAAAGAGCCAGAAATATAACCTGCAGAATACACGAAGAGGAATTGACCAACTGCTCTAAATTTCCTCCTAAAGTATTTCTGGAAACAGATCACTGAATGATGGATTCAGCTTATATAGAATGAGCTTTCAAGAGGGAACTGAACAGCATGTTAATAGCTCTCCAAAATAATCAGCTATATCTGAATCTACACTCCTGTCAGAATGTCAGAATATCTGTAGGGCTAAATGCATAATCCGAACTTTAAAAGCGTGAGTTATATAGTATTTTGTCTCATGCTCAAGCTATGTCTATTTATTCTCTTATTTTACTGAGATCAAGGGTATTTTTGGATTGGCATACTAAATGGTAGTAAAGGGTTTGATGGGTCATACTAAATGGCAAATCTTGTTGGTGGGGCTCTGCAGGAGTTAATACAAGATCCAGTGCTTTAAAATATTTTCACTGGTGGTTTGAAAATGAATCCAGGCTTCCTGCTGATTTCATCTTTGGATGATATGAGAATTTGTAGAATGGAAAGAAAAAAAAGCAATCAAAGGTCCATATAGAGTGATCCAACAATCTGGGCTGAACCAAATAAAATTAATTCTGCTGGCTTCAGAGTGAAAGGCAGACAGGCCATGCATGCAAAATGGATGAATGTATCCTACATCTCAGCATCAACTTGCCAAATAACCTGTGACTAAGGTATTTTTTGGATATATAAGCAGAGGATCATCTGGCAGGACCAGGAGAATAATCCTCCTTGTTTGATGAGGCTAATGATAAATACTTTGAATAGTTGTGGAGTCTGTAAGTCAACATTCATTTTGAGAAATGAAGGAAGAGCAACAAAAGAGCACAATAGTGATCACAGGAGATGATCTAATCATTTATTTTCTCCTCCATATCCTAAGAATCAACTCAGAGGAAAAGTAGTTACCTTACAGCAAATGGCGTTGTATTACAGCCCATGGAAATATATCCTGAATCTGCATCCTGATTCTCTGCAGGTTGAAAGAAGACATAGTTCATTTATAGTTATTGTGTGCTTTTACAGCAGATGTGAGTCAGGCTGTGGACAGAAGTGAGCTATGACTCCCTGTACGTGGTCCTTACATTTTCTTTTGCATACTGTCAGTCACAAAGGATTTGACGTGATTTTTTTTTTGTTTTATTTTCCAGCTGAAATAAAGATCTGTTTTAAATACTACCATGGTGTTAGTGGAGCCCTCCGAGCTACTACTCCATGCATCACTGTGAAAAACCCTGCTGTGATGGTAAGTTTAGCCTACTTATTAGTTGCACTTGTGTAAGATACTAACTGCCAGGCAAATGTATCAGTATAACTTCTCTTGTGTCACCATTAAGTGCAATTCTTATGGAGGAGGTGGGGAAAAAAATTGTTAGATTGTAATCACCAAAATAAGGAAATAAATTTTGATTTTATATTTTTCTTCATAAATTTTTTCATTATAAAGTGACATTAGAAATCACTGAGCTTAACTGAAATCCTTTATACTAACAGTTTGGTTTTGCTTGCTTTCAATTTGAATGCTGCCAGTTTGATGTCATTTAACACTACATGTCACACTGGTTGTCTAAGTCAAACTTATCAGAAGTCTCTACTTCTTACTTGCTAAGATAAAAAATGAAATTGTTACTGAGATAACAATATTGAGTATTACAAAAAAAAAAAAAAAAGGAAGACTATAAAAAAAATTCTGCTTTTGCAGAAATGGTTGAATTTTTGGAGTGCTCGTATGCCACCAAAAGTTAGATAATTCTCTGGTTCTCAAGATTTATTGTTGCCTTCTTACAATTTCAGTATAAGACTTGTTTTGAAAAACTAGAAGTTTTAAAGTCCTTTTTTAGTGATGTGAATACTTATTGAACAAAGGGCATTCCAAACGTGTATCCACGTGCATTTGATTGAAGTAATTCACCTAATACACTAGATATTTAGTTGACAGAAAGTTTCACAGTACATTTGATTCATAGATTTTAGCTGCCAAATATTTAAGATCATGTCTGTCAGGATGTTGTCTTGACAATTACAGCGTTGAAGATATCGTACAGCACAATTTAATCAAGTTGATTGCTTTTAATTTGATTTTGCACTTTTTCAGCATTGCATATTATATACAGGTGAATTTTATGATAATATAATATTGTATATACTATCATGGTCTTTGTCTCATTATTCTGAATGCTTTTTATTTCTCTTAAAATTACTGACCTACCTGATAGCATCACTTAATTGTTTGTTCCATGAACAGTATACGTCCACAGGCAGGCATGTGAACTCTTCATACTTTATAGAAGAAAGTGTGTATCTGAAAGTAGTGGAGAAACCATTTAAGTTTGTATCTTTTCTGGATCTTGTCATGCAAGCTACTGATATTTTTTCAACTCATTGTACAACAGGACATGTGAACTTGTGTATTTCAGTATGCATTTATTTACTTGGGATTTACCTAGGACTGGTCTTTCTGAGTCAGTAGTCAGTCCTGTGGGGTTAAACCATTGTCACTATTGGTTCTTGAAATGGTAAAAGAGTCAAGGTGTGCCCATTCCCTATGGGTTTTTTTATGTTGTGACACCTGCTAGCTTGGATTGTGTTAAATTTTCACACGGCGTGGTATGTTGAGAATTATGTTTCTGGTTTAATTCATACTAAGTACGTATTAAATCAGTCAGTCTTATTTTTGGATAAACAGTTAATATTGTGCTGTGCTCATTTGCGCTCATGAGAAATCAAGGTCTCCTCAACATGGAGAGTGCTGGTCAGACTAAGTTTAGCCTGTTGCATGTGTGATGCCCTCATAATTTTATTACCACCTCTTGCTGCTGAAGAATCCTTATAAAGCCATAAGAGCAATGGTATTGCATGCTTGGTGAAGAGGTGACAGCGTTCTGGTGAGAAATGCTTGTCCCTGAAAATGATGGTGAATCACAACTCCAGTGATGCAAAAGGGAAATGAGCTGGGCTGGAGCCACGCAACTTCCTGCCACAGTCTGTTCCCTCATGAGGCCACCGAACTCCATGAGAATTTCAAACATCAATGTCATTGCTTTTTCACTTTATTAACTTGACTGTTTTTATATGCTAAGTGTTAGAATTTTGCAATGGAAGAAATTCTTCAGTATCAGTTGCACCACACCACTCATCCTGATTTTGCTTTTGTTTGCTGAGAAGGATTAGAAAGGTAATTATAATTCTAAAAGCAATATTGAAAGGACTCTTGACTTTTTTAGTGGTTTCTTCATGGATTGCACATCCTGGTCCAGCCATCACTGCTCCAGAAATACTTTATTAGTCCTGCAGATTCTGGTTTTGCTTTCAGGCATCTGTTCAGGTGCTAAAAACTGCCTTATGTACTTCAGTTACACAGATGTACAAGTTTGTCTTCAACTTATTCTATTTAATAGATAAAGTGACTTCCTATTTTATCACAAATATACATCACTAATGTAGTGTTTGGATGAAGCTTTTTCAGCAGACTGTGTAATCTCTTCTGTCTGGGAGTGAATGCACCACCTATGTAAAGAGCCATTTGACTTTAAATATAGCTCCATTGATGTTTCTATGTATGATTATTCAGCTGGATGCACATCTCTGCCTTGAGAGAAATTCTTCTGTCAATTCAAAGGAATGTTCAGTGGGTATAGCTATTTAGATATTAATGGATGAGTTTTGAAACAGTGCTTTAGCTAGTCAGGGATTTCTGTAGAAACCAAACCTGAAAATCTGTGCAGTATGAACATAACTTTTAGATTACATTTATATTTATACATTTGATGAAATTCTCTGTTTAGAAAAACTTTCTGTTCATAAATCTGAAGGCTTTCTTTAGACTTTTTCATCTCTTTGCCATTTTTATGGCAAAGTAAGTGGCCTTTTTGTGAAAAGTAACAAAAGTTCTGTCAACAAAAATGCTGTCACTGACTAGCTCATGCTTTCATACAGATTGCAAGTCTGTACTGTTGATTGTATTTCACAGAAGTGAAACCCATAAGAAAATAGAATTTCGCTGTCTGTGATTGATTCTCCATTTGGAAGATACCAAGGATGAGTTTATTAACAACACATGGCATAAGCAATACATACTTTCCTTGAAATGGATGCTGTCTGTCCGTGATAATAGACAGTGATTGGTACAATTCTTCTGCTGTGTACTACTGAACTAATTACATAATCATCTTTGAGCATGTATAAAACAGATTAAAATGTTTGTGGTTTGTTATGTCTTTTCCTCTTCAGATGGGAGTAGAAGGCACAGATGAAGGTGCTTCTGGATCCCAGCACTCTCGGAAGTTAGTCAGCTTTACACTATCAGGTATAAAAGCAAAAGAGCATAAAAAAAAAAAAACAAAAACCAAGTAGAAATCTTTGTTATAGTAAGTATTTTTACAAACAAACAAACAAGTAATTACTTCTTTAAAAAATGTCAAAAGTAGAGTGCTTTTCTTCCTTAGCTTCTGTAGGAGCACACTCTAGTGGCTTGAAAGATGTCATTTCTTTACAGCTTTACAACTTCTGTATGACAATGAGCCAGAATCATGAATTTCTGGGAAAGAAACTGAGTTGATGGATCTCACCATGAGAAATTTGCACAATTTCTGGTTTCTGCAGCAAAGAAAAACAAGTTAAATATGTGGCCTCTAAATAAAATGCAAGCTGGTTCTATTACTTTAAAGAAAGGAATAACAAAGCAGTTACTGCAAGTGGTTTAAGAAGGAAAAAAAATTTTTCTTATGGCAGAGCTAAGCTTTCACAGAGAAAAATGGTGGAGGGATACTGTCTGTGAGCTGCACTTGTTTTGATTAGCACTTCGTTCCACAGGAAGTTTTGTGTGACTGTAGCATATTCAACTTGAGTAAAGATATAAAAAAAAATTACTTCTAAATAAGTAGCTGGTCTGTAAGGTGCTCTTCAGAATGTTTTTGATTGCTCATCCAGAATGTGAGGAGTCTGCATTTTGTTGTTGTTATCTTAATTTTTTGTTCTGTCTTGTTTTACAATATCTTTAATGGATTTTTATTTTGTAAATCAGAATACATTCTGTTTTTTGCAAGTTGTGATGAAAGTTAATTCATCACAACATCCTCCAACTAAGCAAATGTTTTTGAAGGTAAGATGAACACTCTGGTCCCGGTTGTTCTAAATATAAAGTTATGTTAAACTTTAAATTGAGACAAATCTGAACCATGATTCAGTGATGTTATTTCCTAGGTTATTTTCCTAGGTTTCATGCTATACTCCTTTGATGTGCAGGTCTGTTTTTTTTTTTTTGTTGTTGTTGTTTTTGGTTTTTTTTTGTGGTTTGTGAAATATTTGTGCAGAGAAAGTATTAGAATGCATGGTTTGGGGAATTTTTCTGTATTACTTTAGACTTAAGTTTCAGGAAGTGTGATTTTGAGATTTCTCTAAGATGAAAAAAGCATTTCCAGAAAACGTTCTTTTAAGTGTGATAGCTTATTCCCAAGCTGAGAGGAAGTGTGCTTCATCATCCAGAACAGCCTTGATAATGAGTATTGGAAGTTATGTTTCTCATAGTCTCAGCTTTGGGAAAGTAGGAGTTTGCTAAATTACTTCCCATATAAGTTTTTTAATCTTAGCTGCTTCCCTTCAACCAGAAGTAGAGCAAATAGTGTACGGTGAGCTGATTGCTTGGTTTGTTTTAGGGTAGAAATACCTTATACACTGAGAAAAACATTTGTACCTCAGTTAAAAGTTCACGCTGTATTTTTATTTTAGAAATGACTGGAAGGCAAAATGTAAATGAGGATGTCCTTGCTTTTCCTCTGTATATTCTTTTGGGAAAACAATTGACTTCCTGCTTCAAGCATCTTCTGTACACTGGATCCATTTACTGTATGAGTAATTTCAAACTGCTTTATTTAGTGGTTTACGTGAAATGATTTCCTAGGTAATAATTTAAAAGCGCCCTACTCTGTGAATTATCTTTAATTTGCTTTTTTCCTTTTTCCTGCTTTGTTTTGCTTTAAAGATATTAGAGCAGTTGGACTTAAAAAAGGCATGTTCTTCAACCCTGATCCTTATCTAAAGATGTCCATCCAGCCAGGCAAGAAAAGTACATTTCCTACGTTTGCTCATCATGGTCAGGAAAGAAGATCAACCATCATCAGTAACACAACGAACCCTGTTTGGCACAGAGAGGTAATGTATGCCTTTTGAAAGCTGTCTGCAAGTTGATGCAGTGTACCAGGCTTGTATTTAATGTTTATGCATCAGTTTTTACTCTCTAAAGGCCGGGAGCTTATTTTGTAGCTAGCTATTTAAACTGACACAGAAATTGTAGTAATTTTAGGAACCCTGTTGCTGGATAGAAGCGGCTATCATCAACATGTTTATGCCCTGTGTTTAGGTTGTATGACTGAGGTTTTTCATTTGCTTCTCTGCAAAAAGAGTTGGATTCACTCAGCAGCCCAAGAGATCACTTGAAATTGCAAAAAATAAATTAATTAAAATGAATCATATGTTGTGAAACGACTCTAAGAAAAGGTACAATATGTGGGTATTTATGCCTAGTGATGGCAAAGACTGCTCATTTGGAATTGATATCCTCATTGTGCATAGCAGGTGGCAAGCAGTCAATTTTGCCAGGCAGAGTGGATGATCTTTGGTGTATACTCTGTGTGCTGCTGTGGAAGGGAAAGCCTGGGCAGGCATTGCAGTGCTGCTCAGAAAGAAGTGGAGTGGGGGCAGACGGCCTAGAACCCAGAAGCAGCAGGTCTCAGAGAGGGAACTTTAACTGCCTGTAACTCTGTGAGTATAGAAGAGCAAGGCCGCATCTTTGAAAGTGTTTATGTGGGAAACTGGCAATAGGTTGTAAATGCTCAGGCTAGCAACCTTCTTGATCCGTGCATGTTTTCTAATGGGCAGATGCCTCTACTGTGTTTGAATATTACTGCATTTTTTAGCAAGGTTGGAAAATTCCATGAATTATAATTAAATCGAACAGTTAAGCAAAACAGAGCAGGGCCAGTGTTAGTGCTACTCTGGGGTACTTGGTTGTGGGAAAGCCTCTGGACTTGTGGAAAACTTCAGATCTTAAAAATTGGGAATTTTCATCTCTAAATAGATTCCTCATCTTTCTCCCTCTTCAGTTCTTTACTCAGTAAAAGGGAAGAGTTTTCCTTCCCTTCTTGTTTTTCCTCTTTTTTTTCTCCTTCAGCTCTCGTTGTTTTTTAAAGCATATTAGCAAAGTTAGAATGTTCACTGGTGCACACGTTATATCAGCTTGCTTTAACTGCTGTATCTTCCCTGTAGCAATCTCTGATGATACCAGATTATGATCTCATTACATATGCTGTCCTAGTGGTACAGAATTGATCCAGTTTTCCATCTACTCCTTTCTGCAAAATGACTTGCTATTTGGTAGCAAACTGAGAGAAATTTTAAGTCATATCTATCTCAGCTCTACTCAGCAAGATAATGCTTTTTTTATATTCCTGACCAAATTTAATGACTGTTTTTGGATATTTTTAGTCAGTGTCTACAGCTGAGCTGAAGAGTTGTTCCTTCTTTTGTTTCTTATTCAGTACATTGTCATCAAGCTATATAGATGCTCGTTGTGTTGTATTCAGCTTTCAGTTTTCTCAGAGGTCTTAATGGTGGCTGACAGTAGAAGCGTAGTGGATGACTGTCTTTTCAGTGGATTTTTCCTATGCTTTTTTTGATTGTTTGAAATTTCTTAAAATCTAGAGGGAAAAAATATATATTTTGTTCCTAAGCCTGCTTCCCTGATAAAATTTGTCATCACATTACATGTATGTGTACATCCCTGCTGACATGCCTGCTTACATATGTGCCATTACCACTGATGAATCTTGACCATTTTCAGTCAGGATTGCCAGAGCAGCACAGATGTCAAATATGAATTATTCATAAACTTAAGGAAACTTGATGCTAGGCTGAAGAGAGCGACTGTGGCAGTGTTTGCTCACAGGGGATGGTGGAAGGGAAATCTTACCAGACATCACCATTTTTTATAAATTAATGCCATCTTGTATAAAGGCTCCAAGTTCAGGAAAAACTGTTGGAGCTTACTGGGAAGATTCTTGAACTTTAGGCCAAAAATCTGTAGAAAATTATTATTTTATTTTCAATTCTTATGAAAATACAGTCTGTAAATTGTTCTTCTGATATTCTATAGCACAGACAAAAAAAATTACCACAGAACAGGATGTTGGAAGGAAAGTTCACTAAACACACTCTCCTCCTTTCTTCTGCATTGACCCTGCTAGTCTTCTATGTTCTAGTAGTGTACAGTGAAGATTTCTTCTATTTGTGGTTTTTACTGTCCACTTTGAAGCAACCACTAGGACACACTGCTTTCTCATCTCTGACCAGGACCATCAACGTGCTTTCAGGCAGTGCAGCTTCTTACTGAGAATATATTTCCTAGGAACAGAAAAAAGGTATTTGCTTTCTAAGAGGCTAGTTACATATGCAAAAATACAGCACTTGATGATGATGATGTTATTTTACAGTATGAAAACTGCTGTAGTCTTCAATTAATGCTCAGAGTTCACTGCAAGGTAGTAGTAATTGCATACACGCTTTCTGAATAAAGGTATATTGATATCATGTCAAATATGTTCTTTCCTTCCAGAAATATTCTTTTGTTGCACTTCTAACAGATGTCCTGGAAATTGAAGTTAAAGACAAATTTGCCAAGAGTCGGCCAATTATCAAACGCTTTCTTGGGAAGTTAACCATACCAGTTCAGAGGCTGTTGGAGAGACATGCAATTGGGTAAATTAATACGTTCTTAATGCTTGAGGGAGATTCAACATCTGAGATGCTGGCACGGAGCAAGCTTTCTGGCTTATTGGCACAGTCACAATTAGCATTGCAACTGTAATAAGAAATATCATAGGAATTTTAATATCCCTACTGCCTAACTGGAAGATGGTGGTGTTTCTCACCCCATTCTGAATAAATGTATCTGTGTTTGCATATATGTTTGTCTGTGATTTGGTTCAAGCTCTGGTATCTTTACACAAAAAGTCATTACCATCACAAAAATGTTACCCTATGGCTTGCCAACCTAGAAGCATTTATTTTAGAAGCATTATCACGATGCTGTATTAATTGTGTGCAAATTTCTTAGAACAAGCAAGTTGTATTTTCTCACTTTTGCAACTCAGTTGTTTTTAATTGTCAGTGTAACAGTGAGAGATTTAATATCTGTTCAGTTAGTTGATCAGAACTGCAAGGCTGTGAATCTTTATTTTTCAGTGCTGGTGGTGCTAACAAAGTAGAATTACCTCATGCTATCAATAGAGCACTGATGGGACTCAAAATTTGTCTTTTGTACTATTTTTAAAAAGTTCATTTTTTTTGAATATCTATCTACTATGGTTTAAAGAGGAAACTCGCTTGAAAATTTTTAAGATGTTTTATACTTTAAGATGATTACTGGAGTGGGTATCAGTACAGTCAATCCAAGTAGGCCTTTGGAAGAACGTACGCTCTTGAAAGAGCCTGAGGCTTGGTACCCAGTAATGTGATATTTTGCAGGTGTGAAGCAAAAGTCTGGAGGTCTGCAAGAGTTGCAGCACTGAATGCAAATGTATAATCTTACATTTAAAAGAAAGCAGAAGTGTAGGGTGTGTTGTTTTGTCAGAATCTTTTCTCAGTTGTATGTTTCGTTTGACAAATCAGAAAAATAATTCCTCAAAAGAGAAAGAGAGGAACAGAATTTTTCCAGTGTGTTTTATATAGGACTTCAACTCAAAGCTAATGAGTTGCCATTAATCTTAAATGGCCGCTGGATGAGGCCTGTGAGAAATGATGGTAAAAGAAAATGCCTGTATTATTCCTTGAGACTTTAAGGGAATGGCAGTATCACCAAGCTTTTGCACAAAAAGCAGGATATAAACAACTGGCCTCCTTTTTCACAGATACTCTCATCAAAGTAACAAGTTGCATAACTGGAGAAAAGCAAATTCAGTTTGAAAACAGTTTTCAGCTTTAAGTTTCCAAAGTGGTGGTTACACTGGTAAGTAAAGTAAGAGTAAAATTGTAAGAGTAGCTTAAAATTCTGATGATGTCTTCTGATTATTAAAAAAAAAAAAAAAAAAGAGAAAGAAAAAGCTCTGCTCAAGTGCATACAAGTTAGCTTTACTAAGACACGCTTCATTGCTGAGTTTCAACAACTTGTAGTATGTTGGAGAAAGCAGCTTTTTCTAATAAATTTGCACACTACTACTAAACACTCAAAACAGGAGAATGATACTGATTTCAAGACCTAGTTCAGAACCTTAATTTCCACACTGTATCCCAAAATGTTTTGGAATATGCTCTGGGATTCGTAGCAGTGTGAAGTAAAGCCTTACTGTTTGCTATGTTCATCAGTTCTTGTTCGTTTTTTTCAAACCAAAATTCTGGTGGATGTTTCCAGTTTTGTTTAGAATAGGAAGGGCAGTATAATAAATATGTAGCAAGAATGTAGGTAAGTATTCAGTTTTGTTTTGTCATGCTGACATTAAAACTAACATTAAATCAGTCTTAAGGGTATTTTTTTGCCTATTTATCTTTAATTTATTTGCACATTTTATTTTTTTTTTTTCATGCCAATCGATTGTCAGGTACCTTTTCTCCTAGATACCCTAAAGACAGACAGTCTTTCACCAGAAGTCTTGCAAAAGAGCCAGTACGGTCAGGAATTAGAACTGTACTACATGTAGAATTGTTATCATTCTCTTATTTTATTTTTGGTCACTCTTTTCCTTTCCATTTTTATGATGTCAGCAACAATTGAAATCATCTACTGGATTAAAGTGTAGAACTTGAAATACATAAGTAAAATCAAAGGAATTATAGTACACGATATGCTTAGCTTGCCTTTGCACCTATCAGTATGAATGAAAACATGAAGTACAGAACTTTTTAAAACCCATTTTTAGGTAGGTTGCAGTTGAATTCTGTCCTGCTTTTAACTGTTGGCATGTCTTACAAGTTTTCATAGTGAGATGACCAGTGTCTCCTTAAATTCCATAGAAAATACCATACATAAGTATAAGAACAATTGAGTACTGATTTAGCTCAATGCACAGCAGGCATTATATATGTCATGGCTTTCCTTAATCTTGTATTGTCTGTGGTATAGTAAACATTATGTAAAAGATGTGGAAATCCAGCAATCTTCTGAGGACACTCCTAAGTCTAACTGAAGAATTGCAATCAGAGTACTGAGCAATGAATCTGTGATCCAGAATCAGGAAACACGACTGTGATAATATGAAGTCAAATGGTCTGTAGAGCAGCGTGGGGAGGCTGCTTTGCCTTAGGTTATTCTCTCAGGGCTTTTTTTGCTCAAAGTAATGTTTGCAGCTAAACTCAGTAAAAACTCAGTAGTTGCCTTTTAGACTGTCACGTGTGCTGAGAATGCTCTCAGTAGAGGAGAGGTGTTTGTACCAGTACTAATGTAATTGCATAAATAGCACTGATTTCCCATGGAGGTTTTCAGC
The DNA here is from genome assembly GCA_023055505.1 of Callipepla californica brunnescens. Lineage (NCBI taxonomy): Eukaryota > Metazoa > Chordata > Aves > Galliformes > Odontophoridae > Callipepla > Callipepla californica. The sequence goes on from JALIRH010000020.1 coordinate 3,358,757, forward strand.
CGCTCCGTCCTCTTTCTACAGATGTGACAGATGTGTGGAAGGTGACAGGGGCTGTAAATTCGGGCTGTGCATAGTAGTAATCTAGGATCTTACCCTAACTCTAAAGCTGGTTCCTAATCAAGTCTCAGTCCTGCTGAAGTGAATAGCACTTAAAGTATTTGATGTGAAATCTAAGAATTAAAAGCTTTTCTAAATAACAGCGTGTTTAGGCAGATACAGAAGTGCTTTACTGAATGAGAACTATAATTTGAAGAAGTTATTTCCCTTGTTTTTTTGATTTTATGATAGAATCCACAAGGGGGCAGAAGGTTTTCAAAAAGTAAAGGTTCTTGTTATCAGATTTTTTGTTGTAGGAAGGAGAAAGTAAAGAAAAAAGATCCTTTTCCGTGTGGTTTGTTTTGGAATTAAAACCAGATTTAGAAATGTGTGAGAATTCCTGGAGCATATTTGAGCAATATAAATAGCCATTTGTTTGGCTCTTCTGTGTTAACAAACAACACGTTACACAATTGTTGATGTTCGTGCTTTTCTACACAAGCCAGTGTATGTGGTTAATTTGAAAGCATAATAGAAGTTACCTTCTATCACACTGACCCTACCTGGTAAGCACTTCTGATAAAAAAGCATTGGAAAAATAAAAACAGTTAAAATATGGAAAAAAAAACAACCAAGCAAGCAACCAAAAACAAACAAAAAAGAAAAGAAAAAGAAAAGAAAAAAAACCCACAAAACCAACAGTCCCTTTGTTTTTACAGAGACCAGGTTCTCAGCTATAATCTTGGCAGAAGGCTCCCAGCAGATCATGTAAGTGGATATCTCCAGTTCAAAGTGGAAATCACATCTTCTGTTCATGAAGGTGAGAATTTGACAGTGACCTGGGTCTCCAGATTGTTATTTGAAGAGAATTTACATTTATTTGTATTTTTCAGATTATCTATGAAAATTGTCTCATTTGGTTACGGGGCCTCTATTATAGCTTTTTTGCTTGTGGGATTCATATTTTAGATATTTTGGCTATGACTTTGGAGATTATATTTCCAAAACAGCAACATTCATCAATTTATCCTGGATAGTTTCCCATTTTTTTGCAGTGGAGAAGTCTGATAAATTTACTCAAAACAACTGTTGTGTACAAAATTTGATATCCATGTACAGTTTATGATTTTTAATATGATCTCAGATGTTGGTAAGGACAATTGGTTTTATATAAATCCCACTGCTGGGTATAGAAGAGATGCTGTGGAAAACTGGTTCCTTTTTTTTTTTGTGAGGTTGGTTTTACGCACAGTTTGGCACGATGCTTGGCAATGCTGTGTCTTTTGAAAGCAAAATGGGAGAAATATTTTATGCATGTGAAATCTTGCCTAAGTCTAGGATAGATTTGTACAGAGAAAATTCTGTGGTTTCTGTTACAATGCTGTAGGTGTCTGCATTATTTTAACCGTATTTCCTTCACTTAGTTTTCTGGTTGAAATAAGCGTACATCTTGAAAGATGTGTATTTTTGTATCATTTCTGTGATGCTGCAAAAGTAGAATGAGCTGACTGTGGCTGCGTTGCGTTTCACATTCAATCTTTGTGTCTCTGCAGATGCTTCACCAGAAACAGTTGGCACTTTGCTAGGAGTGAACTCTGTAAATGGAGACTTGGGCAGCCCCTCTGATGATGAGGACATGCCAGCAGGACATCACGATACATCCACAGTGTGTTCCAATGGTCCAGTCCTTGAGGAATCTTCTGGAGAAACAATCCAGAGACATCCATTAAGGACTAGTACAACACTAGAAACAGATCAGGATGAGTTAACCTCCGGTGCTTCAAGATCATCACCTACGAGAGGTCGCCAGGACTCACTGAATGACTATCTGGATGCAATAGAACACAGTAATCATCCCAGACCTGGGACGTCTGCCTGTGGCGAGCGTCCACGTGGAGCCTCCCCAAAACTGAGGAGTAGCTTCCCTACTGACACAAGACTTAATGCAATGCTTCACATTGACTCAGATGAGGAGGAGCATGAGCTACATCAAGACCTTGGTTTCCCATCTTCCTTGGAAGATGATGGTGGCTTAGTAATGCTTAATGGTGCTACAAGAAATGTTGAAAGAAATGGTTTAAGTTACTCGTCGGATCAGGTAACACAAGGGCCTGCAGAGAATGAAAATGTTTCAGCCTCTGAAGCTCCTTTGCCCTCAACTGATGACCAGCCGGAGGGTCTCCCAGAGCTTCCACCATCACAATTAGTAGAAGGTGAAAGCCTGCAAGGTTCTTCAAGTGAAACACCGGCAGACCAGGCTGGCAGTGACTCGTGTGCTGTGCAGGAGGCAGAGCAGCCTCCTCGTAGTACAGATGCAGGAGCTGTTGATGCTGCTGCTGGGAGCAGAAGGGGTGTTAGTGAAACAGAATCTATTGATCAAGGGTCGGAACCTTCCCAGCTGTCATCAGAAACTGAGCAGAGTGATCCTGCTCGCACTGAAAGTGTCAGTGAGGCTAGTACCCGGCAGGAAGGGGAGAGTGATGTGGAAGGGGCAGATAGCTCTTGCAATGAAAGTGCAACTGTGCGACGTTCCTCGGTTGAAATGCGCTGTTCTTTTGAAAGTGCCAGGTTTCCTGAGACTCCAGCCTTTTCTCCTCAGGAAGAGGAAGAGGGAGCTTGTGCCACTGATGTGGCCAGGTCTGAGCCAGTTGCTGAAGCTCAAGGGTCTGCAAGTACTTCTGGTTCTTTGCCTGCAGTACAGTTACCACAGGAGGAAGTACAGGAGGTCGAGGGAGGTGAATTACAAGACCAAGAGGATGCAGAAGAAATCTGGCAAAGAAGAAGAAGCCTACAGGCAGCAGCTGCCAATAGCCAGTCTCAGGATGAAGAAACAGAAGGGGCCCAAGCAGCTTGTGAGGGTGCCACAGCAGAGGTTGAAGGAGCTACTGGAGGTAACAGCTGTAGGAGGCCCTATGTAGTGACCTTTCTGCAGTCAAAAAATACTACTTAAAAACAAACATCTGAAAATATAAATCTTGATTTCTCAGTTTCATTATCCTTCAAGGTTTTTCTTCCTTTGAGACTCTGCTCTGTTTAAGAGACTCTCGGGGGTTTTGATGCAACAAAAAAAAAAAAAAAAAACAAAACTGAAATATTTCAAAACAAGACATATTTGTTTTGAAATTAGATATATTTTATTTCTTCAGAGAGCACTGAGAAGGAGAATGAGGAGGAAGAAAGAATTTCACAATATTATCTTGCTTGCTAATCAAAATGGTAATTGGGAGGTCGTAGGTGGATCCAAAAGCTATAATGCAAGTTAGTATTTGTACTTGGATCTTTTGTTTGGCATGGTTATAGGGGGAAGAAAAAAATGTATATATAAGCACTAAAACCTAAGGATAGTTAAAAAATAAAAACTAAAAAAAGAATTATTTTTAATTATGCCCCTCAGCTACTGTCTTCCTTATCCATATAGGCACAACCTAGCGCAGCTGGAACCATGGGCAGAGGGAAATGCATTACTCAAGGCTGTAAAGCTTTTCCCATTTGTATAATTATTTTAACAACTAAGGATTTTGCATCTCACTAAAATCACTGAAAGCTGACTGGTGTCCATAGATTTTTTTTTCAAGAAAATTTCTCAATTTATCGCTTATTCCCTTTCTTCAGGGATTGAAGTGAGTCTAGTCATACAATCATACAGGGCATACAACCAAGTTGGATTTGTGGATGCATCTTTTTAATAACATTTCAGGTGTTTTGGGGTTAATTTCCCTGTGTTTGTAGTAAATCAATTTATCATAAAAGTTTGTTGAAAATAATTAATCCTGAAGTGCAAATTATTTCTTCACTTTTGAGTGCCAAATACTACACCAGAAATCTCAGATAACACTAGCTGTGATTTTGTTAGAAGACTGGGGGGATGGGGAGAGGGAAGAAATGAGACAAGCAGAAATAAATTCTCTTCCTTAAACCATGCAAGTATTGAGTAGCTCTTACTATTGTTTACTTCTGTACTGGTTATGGTTATACCTATTTGTGAGATGATAATCATAGATCTGTTCATTTCTCCCCCCCATAAGCAACTCTTTGATTTGGCAAGAATGATTTTGATATTAAAATAGCAAGTGTAATATGGTACATTCTTCTACATCATTTTCTAGACCTTTAGGAAATTTACTAGGCATCAGTTCCTAGCTAATCAATGTTGCTGAAGCAAGGAAAATCAATAAACCTCACACCAGGTTTCTGGGATGGCCGTGTCCTGGACTCGGGCAAAGATGGCTGTCTGTGCTTTGGTCTCTCGGTCACAGAAGGATTCAGTGTTTCGCAAGAGGTGATGTTTTCTGGACAAGAACCGCAGAGTATGCCAGAGAAATCTCCCTGAACTGTAGATTTGACTTTGTCAGAAAAGCTAATGTCTCTAGGTATATCCTAAAATGTCATAGTCCTGCAAAAGTTTTAGCACGTCTTGTTCACTTCAGAGACAATTATAGGATTTCCCCACATGGGCTGTGACATCATTTGTGGGCATTTTGATTCTAGGTGCTCAAGCCAATGGCCATCAGCCCTTGCGGTCACTGCCTTCAGTACGTCAGGATGTTAGCCGCTACCAGCGAGTGGACGAGGCTCTACCACCAAGTAGGTTCTTCATACTTTAATGGAGGGATTAGCTGCCAGAATGCCATTAATGAGATCTCATTATGTTCCATTATTAAATGTGAGAACTGCAGATGAACATCTGAGTAGCTCTAAATGAGGAAGGATGATAATTAAGTGTGGTGCTGTTCCCATGGAAGGCATTGTGCTCAGTCTGCAAACTATCAGGATGTGTGATGATAATTATACCTGATGTATTCAGACTTGCTAAGCGGAATTTGCAGATTATTAGGAAGGCGTGATTCTGCCTTTTCAAAATGCAGAGCAAGTGAGTAGGGAGGTGAGGTGACAGGGCTTGTGAGGCATTCAGGTGGCAAGAGATCCAGCTCTTTGAAATCTATAAGTATGTCACGTGTGGTGATGCTATGTTTCTCTGTAAATCATCTTTCTGTCTTCATGGATTACATGAATCGTGTTTTCCTTGCATTTTTTGAGTCTCTGTTAAGGCTTTTGAATGAAAATAAACTTGGATATTATGCGATTGTTGGATGAGCTCGATTGACCAAGGCATTGTTGTTTCTATAATACACAAGGAAAATGCAGTGTTCCCAGTTTTGGTCTTATACATTTGATGAACTTGGAACAATGATGATCTATTTAGTATTAGATACTTAAAAAGTCAGAAAGGAATACAAAGAAATGAACACAGCTAATGGGGAAATGACCTTACAAAAGAAACTAAAAATGAAACTGACCCAGTGAAGCCTGTGACAAAGTTATACGATTTTAAAGAAGTCGGGAATTCAAATATTTAATGTAAAATGAGTGGAAACCAATCCACTGTGTAGAAAAGGACTGAGTTCGTCTGATAATTGGAGAGGGTGATTGTAAAGAGCCTTGTGGCAGAACACAGATAGAGACATGTATTGGAATGACAGGGCAATGAGAATATTTTACTCCCAGCTGGTTCTAAGTAGTGCCTATAACAAATTAGTCCTCTATACAGATCCCAGTGTTAATCAACTGCCATCTCAATAAAGCAGAACTATTTTACATAAAATAGTGCTTGAGAGACATATACTGAATTTGAATTTTTATCACTTTTCATACTGAAAAGGAAAGAGAATATAATGGAAGATCAGATGTAATAAGTTAGGAATGTACAGAGATGACTTCATGAGTTTCAGAAGCAAACTGTGCACTGCAATATCTTCTTGGGATAAATGCTGTAATATTAATGCAGAAGGTTTGGCTGTGTGGAATTCTAACCTTTGCTGGGATTTCACACAATCATACATGGGCATATATAATCTTTTCCACCAGCATACATACCTTTAAAATCAAACCCCAATGCCGCCACATTTATAGAAATCATTCATCTGTTAATGCAAATGAAATCTTAAATACTAATCATTTCCAAGATAATGTTTTTTTGTTTTTTTTCCCCAAAATCTCTGCCCAGAACAGATCTAGAACACAACATAACTCATATGTCTGTCTAGTACATGTAACACTGTGCTTTAACATAGGGAAAAATCAACAAATAATGATACACCCTTGATTAAATACAATTTTGTAATTCAGCAAGCTGAGTTCTTTGTAACACTGTTGGCTAGCAACAGTTTAAGTATGGGAAGATGTCCTCCTCTATCACAGTGCAATGGAGGTGCTTTATTTATTTAAGGATCCATTGCACAATTGTTCACACTCGTCTATTGAAAGATGAATGAAGGCAAAACTTCTTTTCTTCCTCAAACACGTTACAGAAGTGATGACTGTGTTGGAATTGAACATATAATCACCACAAGAAAACAGTCCACTGCTATACAGTGTTTAAGGGTTTGAAATCTAAGCAGAATAATGAAATATGTGTATTTTTATTTCATCAGGTAGATTCTAATATTTTGAAATGGGATCTTTGCTCTGCAACATCTGTTTCTACGTTTTGAATAGCAAATACAGTGATGAATCCATAACCTTTGCATTAATGATTGATTGATTAGTATATGAAGGTATTTGATAATTTTGATTGTTCAAATTCTCTGGCAACTCTGCTTGCTTACAACATAGGTACGCTGGGATCTGTTTTATTACCGCTACTTTTAGCTGGAGAAAAACAGTGACAGGTGTCAAGCTTTGCAAAGTTTTTGATATTTGGGCACTGGCTTTTAGTACTTGAATAAACCTTGGAGATCTCATCTGTAAATGCTATAATCTAAGAAAATTAGATTAAATATCTTCAATTTTTTTTTCTAGGACAATCAGTGCTTATTGAGTGCTCGTTTCTATTAATTTCTCTATTCTTCTACGTATGGATTCCATAGAACCTTAACTATGATAGAGAGTTTGACTTATGGGATAAAATCAGGGAAAAGCCATGCCTCATAGCCCTTCAGAAGAAAGTTTTGTACTAAAGTGATCCCATAAAAGATGTTAAAAAATGTAAAATAAATGCTGAAATAAACCTCAGACTCTCCATAGTTCACAGTATTTTATTTCTACTTAGACTGGGAGGCTCGAATTGACAGCCATGGGCGGATATTTTATGTTGACCATGTGAACAGGACAACAACTTGGCAGCGACCCACTGCCCCTCCAGCCCCACAGATTCTCCAGAGATCAAATTCCATACAGCAGATGGAACAGCTGAATCGCCGGTAAGATCTCCCATTACCCATTCCCATTGTGAACTGTGTGTTTGCAAAACTTCATTCATCTCTGTAGGACTGAGCACAAAGACTAGGTCCCACTTTCTACTGCAGCTGGCCACATATGTTTATTTTTATGTGGCTGTTCCTTTTAGGTTGCATATGGACTTCTGAACTTATCATATTTCACCTGTGTTTAACGGCTAAAAAGCAATCTGCTAATGATTTTCAGAAATTCAAGATGCTCATCATACTAAAATTAGAGAGGTCAGTATATGTTAACCTACATGGCAGAAAAGAGTGGCTAGCCTGACTTTATTATACAGTCCCTTGGAGCCACAGTTGGATCATAGTTACCATATACTACATATAAAGTCCAGTTTTCTAACCCTAGGTATCAGAGCATCCGCCGGACAATGACTAACGACAGGCCTGAAGAGCATGCAAGTGCAGTGGATGGAGCTGGAGAGGAAACTGACTTTCACCATTCTAATGCAGGTAAAAAATAAATGAAAAAATCACTGTAGGGAGCATTCATCTGGCAGATGATTTAGTAAATGACATAGGGCAGGACGTGCTTTCTGCCTCTGGGAGTCTATCACAATTTGTTTTCATCGCTGTCTAGTTTCTCAAGATTGTGGCTTAACCTGTTCAATGTGCTGAGAAGATGAATGTGAGAGTCAGAGCCTTTTTCTGTCAGTGTCTGACTGGGTAAAATCATAGATAGGACATTGGCAGAGGAGGAGTATAAAATAGCATGGTCCAAGTTACAAATTTTGTGGGCTGCCACATTTTGAAATGTTTTAATACAAGACAAGAAAGGACTAGAATTCTTTCTTCTCCTGGTCTTTAGTTATTGATTGTCTATTTGGTGTTACCTTTTCAAATGAAGACAGAAGGAAACATTGTTTTTAAATGCACTTTTCAGTATCGTTCCTCATTTTTCCTCTAGCTAAGCAATTCACTCCTTGGTCATATTCCTACTATAAATTCACAGATTAATATATAAAGTTACCTTGTTAGTCATCCAGTCCCTTGTGTAGCTGTGTGTCATTCTGTTCTTTGTAGATTCTCTTTTATGTTCTCCCATAATCTTCCTTTCTAAGTTCATCTGTTGCCCAAGTAATGCTAACAGTTCTTGAATTTCAGGTCACTGCAGGACCTGTGATTTAGCAAAATACTCCTTTTATATTCTTTATTTCTACCCTAGCCTTTTCCTTTTCTTTGTGCATGTGCCTGTTTGGCCTTTCCAGAAGCAGCTAGATGGTTTGTTGCACCACTAACAAAACAGATTTAAAGCAAATTCAGCCTAAACCCTAATTAGCAAATTCAACTGAATAGGCCTTTCGTAAACCAAATTAGCAAGCCTCTCAACTGCAGAAAAAATCTACCCAGTTTGACACATCCTGGTTTCCAGACCACCCATCTAGGACGGTGAACCTATGGGTAGCATGCCCCAGCATCTTCCAGGGTGTGAGAGGTGATGGTTACACACTTAAGTTTTGTACCAAGGGGCCGGATGATGCTCCCAGATCAGGTATTCAGGCAGAGCTTCAGGGATCTTCATGGTACACTCCTGTCACTCCATAGACACAGAAGCAGTTGGGGGTGTGCTGTTTAAGAACTGGTTTTTCAGATTCTTTTTTCTTCTCACTTACTTTCCCTTTACTTATTACCTTTCAATTTTCTGTTTTTCTTTTATGTGCAGAACAACCTTCTTTATATCCCTTATTCCCCTTTTTTTTCCACAGTATTTAGACATCCAGGTTTTTATTTTCAGTCCTTGTTCTTTTTTCTGTTTTTAATTACATTTTATTCGGATTTTTTTTCCTTAGAGTTTCATTCACAGCCGTACTTCTCCTGTCTCTACCTGTGGATTATTGTTCCTTTATATCCTTGGTAGCTGTGTTCTATGTCATTAATGTTCATTTGATGGGGAATTGTGCAAATATCACGCTACGTTAAAGAAAGAAACAGTGCTGTGTAGAAGATGATATACACTTAGGAGTAAAATCACTGGAGACCCAATCTGAATTTACAATTTTTCATTTACTTTAAAAAGTGCATCCAAAAAGGCTTGTGATTTTCAAAGGTGATTAGGAGAGTGGCACTGTAGCAAATAGTACACACAATGTATTTTCAGTTCCTGATACTGTTGAGAAATCAGTACACTTCGAGAGTTGCTAGGAGAAGACCCAAATGTTTACTGAAAGTTGAATGTGGGAGGTGCTTCTGTGGCTACCTGTTTTTAACTTAGATAAGCTGCTTAAATATTTAAAGTACTGTATCAGGATCAGAGTTGTGTTATTGGCAGTGATTTTTTAATTTATTTATTTTGCTTTTTAAGTGAGTAAGAATGAAACATTTTTTAAGTGTACAGTGACCTTTGTATGCATTGGTCAGCATTTATAAAATCTGTATTTTATAATAAGCTACAATACAGCATTGTAAGCTTGACGCAGGGACCTTCTTTGCAATTTCTATGTAGGCATGTGCTTGGTAACCCAAATAATTCAAAGTGGTTTTTTTTAATATTATTTTATTATTAATTTTTTTTTTTGCCAAAAGAAACAAATTAGTTATTTTAGATATAAATTCTGATATTAGAAGAATTTTGAGTTTGCTGATGTGGGTAATGAAGCCAATACAATTGTATACCCAGTGTGTTTCCTTTTTTTGTGTGACTCTGATGAATGTAGTTGTTTGCAGTAGTATTTTGGTAATATTTATTACTGGAGTTGTGAATTGTCATTCACTTTGCTGTTAGATTTTCGAAGAGAGAATGTGCTGCCTCACTCTACCTCCAGATCCAGACTTACTTTGTTGCTCCAGTCTCCCCCTGTGAAATTTCTTATCAGCCCAGAGTTCTTTACAGTGCTGCATTCTAACCCTGTGAGTACAGTCTGTACAGGTGAAAGACTTTCATAAATACATCTTTATACATATAGACGTTTTGCATGCAGAGGTACTGCCCAGTGTTTGATGGTAAGGTATTTGTAGTACATAAGGAAGCTGGATAAATTGGAAATGCTCATCATTTCTTGCAGTTGGTGGACTGTCATAGAAGTCCTACCTGGCATTAGACCTTCTAAGTTTTTATTTTTAACTCAGCTGTGCATTTTTTGTTTTTAAGGATACCATACTCACTTGTTTATTGAAGCAATAGCTTTATTATTATGTTTTTCAAAGGCTGACAGACTTTTTCTTGAATGCAAATGAAGTTTCTATTTTGTCATTTCGCTGCTCATGGGGTGATTTGCATTCCCCAAATTACTGGATTTATATTATAATACTTGAGAGATCACAGTGACCAAGACAACGTCTTAGTATATGTTTTCTTTTTCCTGAATAGAAGTACAGAAGTAATGGGTTGAATAATTTATTGTGTGCAGGCAAACTAGTAAATTATCCAGCTTGTTTGTTTTTTAATTACTGATCAGTTTTAATTTAGTTCTGATATCCATGCCTGTATGTATCTGTAAAATTCTACTTGGGCTATGCATCTTTATCTTCAATATTAGTTATAGGCCAGAGAACAAAGGCAGGAGCACAGAGTGATTTAGGTAGCAACGCACTGCAGTAGAAGGACCAATGTTTTAGATTCTGCCTATTGCCAATTCTGAGACAAAGATTTGGTCTGTGGTGGGCTGTTTTTTTCTGGAGTGAAATAGTTTAACTGTGCATGTTTCCCTTCTATTTAAAGTTTTTTTCTGTTCCTCAGTGCTCTCTTTAAATTTACTCTTTCATTTTAATTTTATTAGATAAATTACACGTGGGCTTGCAATCATAGGGTTCTTTCATTCCCTTGTTTTTGAAAAATCTATGGATTTATGTGTAATTCTGGTAAGTTCTACAAGCATGTCTCTATTCTTCTGAGAACCAGACCAGCCTTATGACTGTTCTATGTCTACGTTTGTCTTGTTATTGAAGAAATCTTAGAGTACCTATGAAATCTTAAACTTTTATGTAATTCTATTCTTAAAAAATTCTTCACAGTTCATGAGACAAGTGTTGTAGAGGGAGTCCAAATTAGTGTATTTTACTCTACTTTGCTGAAGTTCATACGCATCAAGTAAAAACAAACACAAAACATTGAGCACTGATTCCAAAACGACATAAGAAGGACCGATTTCTGATATTGCTGCATAATTGGAAATTAGCATTTTTTTAGAGTGGAAATGTTGTCTTTTGTAGTAAAATTTTTGTTGTTCCATGTTTTTCAGAGTGCCTACCGCATGTTTACAAATAACACGTGTTTGAAGCACATGATCACCAAAGTCCGGCGGGACACCCACCATTTTGAGCGCTACCAGCACAATCGCGATTTGGTGGGCTTCCTAAACATGTTTGCTAACAAACAGCTGGAGCTACCAAGAGGTTGGGAAATGAAACATGACCATCAGGGCAAGGTAACTGTGACACACGTATATCTCCATTCAGTGTGTGATTTTTGGATGTTGTAATGTTAGGCCTCACCTTGTTCTTAGAAGGAACATAAATGCACGTAGTTCTTCAGTGTACGTAATGATGCATATTTTTCCTTTTTCCCTTTCTCAAAAGAAGATTGGAATTTCTTATCTGTGCTGGCAAAACACAAGAGAGGAAAAGGAGACTGATAAGTAGATATTAATCAGTATGAGAAATATTAATAGAAAATCTATGGTCTTCTCACTCTGAAAATAGGTCTCTTAGATTCACCCGAATGTTTTAAAACTTCTTTTGAAAATTATTATCTAGTGTGCAAATACAAGTGATTCAGTAAAGTCCTTTAGAGTTTTGCCTTTGTGCTCAGAAGAGAATTTAAATGTAAGCTTATTTAATTTTGTATCTACTGAATTTTATTGAATTATTGTAGGGTTATTTGTGCTAGCTTTCTTTTTAACTGTCAACCTCAGCATCTTGACTTAAATTTATTATTAGTTTCATTATTTGGTCTTTTTTCTTTAATATTTAACAGTTTTCCTGGCTGAATACTTTATCCAAATGCTAAGTAGCTCCAGCGTTCATCAGTTTCTGAGATAATGTTAGTGCACTTGCGGTAGCCCTAGGCATACGTACTCTGATGGGTATGTACTGGTTATCCAGACAGAAACTGTGCAGGAAGTTACATTAATTAATGAAGATCTTGAGCAGTTGCTGCTTTTCAAAACAAGTGTTGCTTATGGAGTTCTAATGAAACAATTTAAAATCAGACAAATAACAGACAAATTTTTACAGTACTAATGTAAATTTAATGTAAATTTAAACTAGTGTATCCTTGTGATCTAGAATATGGTTTCCTTTGCGGAAGATAGGAAGGTTAAAAATAGACTGTGATTAGCATGTGAGGAAGTGATAAGTCTATCAGTTTGTGTGAGAAGTCCTAATTAGGACTACAGGCACACTAAACTTATCAGTTATTATGTTATCAGTCCTGGTACACTGTCCATATAAATAATGATCTTGATGCTTGAAAAGATTGCAGACGGATTCTGAACTGAAGGCTAGAAAAAGAATATGAGTATTGTTTTCATATTGTACTTTTTAACTTTAAAAACACTGTGTTTTTCCATTAGAAATGTTGTGAGGAATGTGCGATTATATTAACCTTGTTATTTGCCTCCCTCACTCTTTTCTGTTCTGTGTCATCCTTTTTTGTTTGGTCCTTCAGAGGTCAGTTTTCACCCGAAGAATATGACAATTACAAGTGACTTAAATGGGTGCCCCATTTAGAAAATTAGACTTAGGCTTTCATGTGTTGTGTTTGCGAACAGTGAGGTTATGACAAACATTAATCAGTGAGAGGAAGCACTGAATAAATCCCCACTGGGATTTCTTCACTTTGAATTAAGCTCTGTGTTATTCATGCTGTTTATGTTGAGTTGTCTTTGTCGCAAACCGTGCATGTGATGAGTAGGGAAGCTTATTCAGCAGTTGAAAGAGAATGATGGCCAGTACTTGGAAACATGTTTGATGAGACCAAACAAAACCGAACCTGCATTTATTAAAGCATAAGCTAAAGAGAAGCAAGTAGAAATTAGCCATGCCACAATACGTAATTATGTCTCCTTTCCTGCTATTTTTTCCTGCTGAGATGATGTTTTCCTTTATTTCACCAAGCATATTGTATGAAGAGGCTTGGTTGCTTACAAGGGCACAGTGATTGTTCTGACCCTAATGCAGCATGGTGCAGTAGAGTTCATGTTCCTCGATGTCACTGTAGTTCCAATGGCTTGTACCATTGGCATTCACTCTCCAAACTCCCTTCAGAGTTGCACAGCCAAGCTCGGTTGCTCACAGTTCCTTCACTCCTCTGTGTATCCCTTTTGGACGATAAAAACTGTTTGGCATACAGCTCTCCTCAGAAGCTCCAGTGTGTCAAGTATGGGATTTCTGGCTGGCATTAAATCACATGCTCAGAGCCTGATCAGCCTGGCCTTGAAAGTCTCTAGGAACTTCCAGCCACTCTTCCCCAAGCACTGCCTGAGGTTGTGGCCAAAATGCAAGACCTGGCACATGATCTTGTTGATTATTTTTTTTCTTTCTACCATGAAATTATAATTGATTAGTACTGTCTTCATAGGAGGAAAGGTATTTTAGCGAGCTTCATACACTGTAACTTGAAATATAACTTGGGCAACTGTCCATGTTTAATGGATAAATTACAGTTTTTGCACTACCCACCTTTTGTCATTCTCTCCAAGCATCATAGATTCATGTATTATAATTAGACAGGTGTTAAGAGAGGAATTTTTGCAAAGGAGACTGAGAGATTCACTGTGTTTTGAGCCGTGTGCCAGTGTCCACACTGAGACTCTAATGATTATCTTTTCAGAAACTTTGAAGTAGTATTTTTGGCTTTATTTTGAGTAAATGTAACACAGAAGAGCTCTACATACCATACAGTGTTAGATTGCTGCATTAAGTCAAATAGCTGTGTAGAACAACTGTAGGTAGTACTTCTTCCACTACTGAAGTGATACTTTTTTTTTTCCTAAGTGATTTTACAATATAGTGTATTGTATACTTAATGAAATCAACCTTTGTTTTGCTGAATGTGCTTTTCGACTTATAAATATGCATAAATCACACTAGAAAAAAAATAGTAGCTAGCGTGAATATAAAACAAACAAAACCACCAATTGTTAGTAAGTGAAGTAAACCTATAAATCAGAAACAAATATTTCAGAAAGCCTGGATACGTTGCAGCAGCCTCTTTCAATCATTTGCCTAGCATCCATCCAAAATTTTGGAATGGCTTTCTTTCTGCTTTCCCTCTGATTTCGTGTTCTGTAATAGGTATACTTGTGCTGCAGGTGATGGCATAATTTTTCAAGGTGAACAAGTCCTGCATCAGCCTCAAATATTGCAGTTAGAATTGTTATTTTTTGATACGCTGCTGTTTGTGAATTGTGGAACACTGTTTCACTTAAATATTTGTGACTATTCCATTTGAACAGAACAGGGAATTTGTCTGTGATCTTCAGGTGATGTGGTTCACCATTTGCATACATAGATCAGTTTCAGGCCATCACCATTATAGCTGTAGGAGGTTTGATGCCCTTCTCTGAAATGTTTTTGAGGTCTTTCAGGTTTGGTGTCCCTCCTGCCTCTTTCAGCCAGGAATAAGCCACAGCTTCATATACTTCCTCTTTTTTGGGATTTGGAATTACTAATATTTTCTCCCACCACTGAACGCGACAATATTAGTTGCCATGTAGCATGACACACTTCTTGCTGACTTACTTTCACATCAGTCACAAGAATTCCATTTTATCTATCCTGTCTGTACTAAGCTGCCTGAATAATAATGATGATTTGATGAATACTGTAGGCTGCTGTAAGATCCAGTGATCAAAAAGATCTCATCCCTGGTGGGCTAACAGGGGTTAGAAGCAGCAGCAAGGAAACAAGACAAAAGAGAATAATTTTGGCCTGGACCAGTTCCCCAGCGTGGTTTACTGTGCGACCACACAAACTCTTGTGCCAGCAGAACACAGGAGGGGTGCACAAGGGATGAAAAAAGTGGTCACGGTGGGGGAACATGGGAATGTTTCTTTTGCTGACAGCACAGGACTGGATTGTTGATGAAACTGTGGTCAGAGTACCTCATTGGTATCACAAATAGAAATGGCTCCAGCAGATCCAGCCACCTCTCTGCTCGTCCAGACTCTTTAATTCCTCAAACCAGATGTCTCTTCCTTGTAACTCTTCTCCTCAAAATCTAGATCTTTTTTTTTGTCCATTTCCATATTTCCAGCATTGTTTCTGAAAAAAAAAAAAAAGCTGAATTATGTTGGAGCAGAACAGTGCTGGTTTCCAAGTGCAACTCTAATACTGGAAAAAGTTTAAATTTCAGGGCTTAGAAACTCTTTTTGGTTCGACTTGGGCTCAAGTGCAGGAGGTTTTCATTTTCCAGGGTATGTACTCCTGTGACCTTGCTTTCAGCAAACAACACACCAGCCAGCATGTGGTAGTTCTCACCAGCTGCCTGTGTTAAAAGTTTCTTTGTCACCTTCTTTTTGTCCCCAACTGACACTTTTTCAGGGTAATCAACTTAGAATAGCTGCAACATGAAAAAGGCAAAAATGTCTTTTGGCCTGTAATCATGATGCATCACAGGATGCAGTCGTACACTTGATGTATGCACACCAGTTTGTGCTCATAATTACATGGTAAATAGTTCACAAAGGGGGATGGTTTTGCCATGTAATGACATTTTTTTTAGATGCTTATAAGGAAAAAATGGGTAAAAACATGAGGATGAGTTTTATTAAAAATTTGAGCCTTGTCTTCTTGACAATTGTAATAAAACTTCTGATGCTGGTCAGCTGAAGATTTCAAAGGACTTCGAAGGCATGAATGAAATAAGGTATTAAAGAATTCATTCCTCCAGTGAGTTGAAAAACTGTTATTCTTCATTTGCTGAAGGGTAATGTGAATGTAATGAAAAATAATTGCCAAAGTCTGACATCAGAGGCTGAATCCTAGAGCCTGAATACACATTAACCATAGACATTTAACTCTTTGGCTGTTGAGTAGTCTTGTGATACAAATTTTTGACTGCAATTTTTTTTCTTTTTTTTCTGTAGGCTTTCTTTGTTGACCACAATTCCCGCACGACCACGTTCATTGACCCTCGGCTTCCCTTGCAGAGCAGCAGGCCTACCAGTGCGTTAGTCCATCGGCAGCACTTAACCAGGCAGCGCAGCCACAGTGCTGGTGAGGTAGGTTTGTTCTACCTCTTCTTCCTGGTTGGGAGCCACCAGGTTTTTAGGGTCATCTACTTTCACGTGGTTCACACCTCCATTCTGTTGTGAGGAGCATCATTGCTGTGTAACTGAATGTTACTAGGCAATAAGTGTATGTTGTATCATTTTCCAACCAGGAACCTCAGTGTTTCTTTTAAAGTATGCACTTTCAGAAGAAAACAAAAACATTAGCATTAATTTTACTTGTAATTTGCAGTAACCCTGTTTAACCACAGGAGAGCATCTGATTACAAGCTGTCAGTATCTGTATCCTGTTTTTTACTGTCAAAGTACTTATTGCTGTGAAGCCTGGTGTCTACCAACTATGTTGTTATAACTCTCTGAATAAGAGGAAGAAAGCGTGCATGTGTGTATGCATCTAGATGTGCAACAATCTGAATAAGTGTAAAAAGACCATTATATGTTCTTACATATGTATTTTCACTACTTTCTAAACAGTAAAACATGCAAAATTGTCTTGTGTTACTGCAGACCTTTTGCACCACCAGTCTCCATGTTGTTGCTCTAAATTTTTCTTTTGCCTATGAGCAAGTGTATGTACAATGGTTCCAACTTTTCTGGCAGCTATTATCAGAACTCTATACTGTTGTCTGTGGTTCTTCTTTTCAGAGGAGGGCTATCCCATGACAGGAATGAAAAGATAATACACATTACAATGACTTGCGAGATGCTCTGATTTATCAATTTTTAGCTCAGTGTTGTGGCACATTAAGTTCTGCTGGAAATCTGTTTCAGTGCATGAATCTGCTCTGCTACTTCTCTATCAGAGCTTCCGCTGAGCTGCAGGGGGAGTTCTATCATTTGTTGCATATCTTATCATTTCCCGTATGAATGTGGTTTAGTTGCCAAGAATACTTTCCATGGCCACCCTCAATGTAAGGTATATTTTATGAATGATTGCAAATAGCATTATCTGTCAGTGTGGTTATGTGATGTAGGCACTGACGTCTCGCAGCAGGCAATACAGCTGAAAAGTCTTTGTGTAACCGTTGAGACCTTCCACTAGATAAAACAAGTTTTTTTTGTTCTTACTGATTTGTAAGAGAACATAAATCATCTCTTTCTTGGCTTTACCAATTCAACACTCAGATTATCTTTCTCAGTATCTGCATTCAAAATAGAGACACATCAGCTGTTCCGCAGAAGTTGTCAATACTGCAGCATAAGTGTAGCTCATCTTATAGGAAGTCTGCATATATATTGCATATACACAGTGCTGATTTTCTGCCTGAATTTCCTACTCCATCTAGATTAGATAGATGAAATTGCTCAATCTGTGTTTCCAAATGCTGTTTAGAAATATTTATTTGGTATGATTACAGTTGTAGCTCTATTTTTAATATGTGTAGCACCGTATAGAAACCTCAAACAGAGCAATTCAAAACAGTATCCTCATTCCGAGACTGATGATGTAATGATTTTTATTTATGTGCATATGTATGAGACTGAGCACATTTTCTTCAGCCCTTATGACTTAAGTATTACTTATTTGCAGCTATTTTAAAGCCATTGTGTCATGGAACTGTATGTTATTGCAGAAAGATGAGTATTTAATGAAAAACAGTCTCAAAATACTTCATTTGAATTTGCCTTGCCACAAACTTTGATGTTATGAAGCTGTTGACCCAGTTTTTATAGGGAGATGCTCTAAAGCAAACAATAGCCAGCATAAGGAATGCCTTTTTAGCTAGAGCTGAACTGCAGCATGAAGCTGGAGCTAATAATAATGTCATTCCTTCTCCAGCACAGTGCCTAAAGGGAATTATTAATTTTTTTTTATCTTTATTTATTATTATTTTTTTGTAAGAGAAAATATTGTCAGAGTGAATGAAGATATCGGGAGGTACTTCAGGTCTTTTACTTTACTGTGATTCCAGAGTCTGGATTTAACAAAACCTTTATATTTATTTGATCTTTTGCACTTTGATTTTTCAGAATTCTTTGGAATGAGGAAGTGTAGTTCACGTAGTAACAATTATTTATAGGTAGAGGGATAGAACAGTAAACATAAAGGCCCAAGAGAATGAAAAAATGTTTTAACAAAATGCCTAACATAGATAAAATATGAAATAATGACACAATAGAAGTGACTGAAACTTCAGCATACAGGAAATTGTGGAAGTTGACCCAGCATCGCATGTGCTACAAGGACCAATTTTACATTATGGTTCAGCACTAAAAAATGTTAATGTTCTATGTGCTTCACTTCCAGGAGGTAAACACAAAGAATTCACAACAGTTCTCCTGAATGATTGTGAGAAATGTTTTTATTTTGGACTCATTTGCCTTGACTGAATGTGAACTCACTTCTTTATCCTTTATACTGCTGTTTCAGCCACAGAATTCTGTCCAGTTTAAGTTTAGGGAAATTCTGTTCATTCATGGCTATGGGGCTAATGAAGAAGCTGCGTTAAGATGTACATGAAGAAGCTGAGTTAAGATGTACATGAAGTGCAAAATTACTCTCTGAAAATTCCCCAGCTTGAATTTTAGAGGAGAACTTACTTTTCAGAATGGGACTATTGTTTAAAAAGAATAATAAACTTGGAGAGGAATTGTTTTGATTTGTCATGCGTGATATAATAAATAATGTTTTACTAATAATTCTCTTACAAGATAGGTGACCCCTTCTACAGTGGTTATTGGGAATTGGGATCCAGCAGAAAATTTATGTATATGTTTGATTTTAAGTTCTATAAGTACTCACTTAAATTCTATTCTGTTGTATACCTACCTGTATATACTGACAGAGAAACACTGACTGTGTTTACTTGTACTTTTCTAGGTTGGAGAGGACTCTCGTCATGCAGGACCACCAGTTCTACCAAGACCGTCTAGTACATTTAATACAGTCAGCAGAGCTCAGTACCAGGATGTGGTTCCAGTGGGTACGTCAGCATCTGGCCTCTTTTCAGAGAAGTACTCCATGTCAGAATGTGTCACGTCCGTCTTCACTGTTATGTTTTTCATTTGGTGTAGGGGGGGGGTGGAAGTTACTATTTGTTAGGACTACTTCTGTGCAATTGTTCAGTTGCAAGCTGCAAGATTAATAAGAGAAAGTGTCTATGCAGAATTGAACACCTAATATAAAAATCCTACGTGTGCTGAGTTTCCTAGTCCCACTCATCTAAGTGGTGACAAGAAGAGCTGAAGCCAGCAGGTTGTGCCCTAATTGGGTGTTTCATGTGATTTTGTGGAATTTCTGGGTATGTCTTTTGGCAAGATTCCATAAAGTGTTAATCAGCTTGAAATTAGTCATTAGCTTCTGTTCTCAGTTACATACACACAAAGTTACTGATTTCTGTGCCAACAAGAAGAGAATTTAGCTTAGTGAATCTAACAGCTGTCACATTGTGCTAAATCAAGATGAATTAATCCAATTGACTCTAACTGGATCTTTGTACTACACCATGTTTACCTGAAAATCTCTGCTAATTTCAATCCTTCCCCTTGCTGTGTACATGCATACACTACAGGCTCAGCAATAAGGGAGAATTAGAACAGAATAATAGAATCTCCAAAGCTGGAAAAGACTCTCAAGCTCATCTAGTTTAACTGCCCACCTACCACAAATATCTCTCCACTAATCCATGTCTCTTAGTACGACATCTATATATTCCTTAACACTTTTAAGGGAGTTGACTCAACTACCTCTCTGAGCAACCCATTCCAGCACCTGACAGCTCTCTGGGAGAAGAAAATTTTCCTAATATCCAAACTGAACCTTCCCCGGTGCAATTTGAATGCATTCCCTCTAGTCCTTTCGCTAGTTATGCAGGAGAAGAGGCAGACCCTCCCCTCACCACAGCCTCCTTTCAGGTAATTGTAGAGAGCTATAATGTCTCACATGAGCCTCCTTCTCTTCTCCACACTAAACAGTCCCAGTACCCTTAGCTGGGATTGGAAAATGAGAGTTTCCATTGATTGCTAAATGTTTGAGAATGGTTCGAACAGCACCAACACTGAATGTGTCCTGGAATCTCTTCAGAAAAATGAATACAAAGCTAAGAAAATACATTTTAAAAAATCACCAGAAGTAGATACTCCGTTAATTATCTGTGAATAGTTTTTCACAAATTCTGACTCCAGCTTCAATCAGCTCTTCTTGAAAGGCTCCTGAATGACTGTAGCCTATTTCTGATACTTGGGAAACATGGCCAAACACAAGTTAACTGTAAGTCAGCTGTGGAAACCACCATCAGAAGTATGTTTAAGTTTGAGTAGTGTTTGTTACGTGCTGAAAATGGAAGATAGTTTACTATTTTAAAATTTTAAGAATAGTGTCAAGAATGAGTTGATATCATTGAACTTTAAATTCTTTAATCTTTAATCTTTTATTTCTATATTTTTGCAAAATTGTAAAGAAAAGGAATAACATTAATCTTTGAGTAATTTGAATTGATTACTGTAGTGAACTTTGGTGCTAAAATGGTATGCTAGACCTGGATATATATCTAGTCAAAGTCTTGAAAAGCCACATCCCATTAGAAGATAACATTACTGTAAGCACACATACCTGTGTGGGTTAAGGTTTGGGAAGGAGTCTGGATGTACAGCCATCTGTTTGGAAATACTGCAATTTGGAAACTTAATCAGGGTTTTAGCATGAATAACAACAAAAGGCTATTTCTTCGCAGAGGAGGAGATTAGAAATATTCACCAAGTTACCCTACATCCAGCATGTAAGAACTTTATAATGTCTATGGTTATAGTCATCTTGTTTTCTTGCCTAGTGCTGTAGGTCTCAGGTGTCATACAAATGATTATATGAATGACATTATAGCTACATCTATAAATTAGATGCCCAGTCTGGCCTATTAGTGCAATCTGGCTCCTCCAGAGGGCAGTTCATCCTTCTTAAACCAGTCACCGAGGTTCTTTAGAGATTAAAGAGACATCAAACAGATTGGAAGGAGCTGCTAAAGGTAGTTGAAGAAAGAACCTTGTCTACATCACTATTAAACACACCATTATCAAATAAGATAGTAGATTCTCCATCGGCCTGACACGTTTTAATTTATAATAACAGAGGAAGAAAATGTATCATGCTTTGTGTCACTTCAGATTTCCTTTTTGTGACTAAGAATGATTCAGTGCAGTGGAAACTAAGATCCTTGTGATTTTATTCTAGCAACCAGTACTGTAGTTTGACTTTAGCTAAGAGTGTGATTGATAAAATTTAATAGAAATTGCTTAAACAGTTGGCACTGGTAATTAACAGTGAAAAGGATTTGTCATAATCAGATCTCATTCATAATTAAATGTGTTCCCTATGATAGAACACGAGTAACCTTATACGGTAAATACGAATTAAAACAGTGCTACTTAACTAGTAACTGTGAAGATGAAATTTGCGGTCATTGTTGAAAACTAAGAAGGAATGTCATTCTGTCTTTTAGTATATAGTTGTTTCAGTACAATATTTTTGTTGGTATTTTCAGCTTACAATGACAAGATTGTTGCATTTTTGCGGCAGCCCAACATCTTTGAAATTCTACAGGAGCGTCAACCGGATCTTACCAGGAACCACTCACTCAGGTATTAAAATCTGTGGAGTCTGCTATTCCCAGTGTAATGCAAAATGCTAAGATAAAATAATTTCTGTCATTGAAGTTGGCAGTGGCACATAACAAATTGTAGAAATGTGGCCTGTGAAAGGCAAACATATCCATAAAGCTGTAACCAATATTTCTTTATTGTGTTTCTACTTAACTCCCTGAAATAAGGTTTAGGAAAACAAAAGAACTGCATTATTACAAAATGAAGAAAAATTTCAGGCAAATGCACCAATCATAATTTATTTCCTAACAGGAGATAAAAGGCATATACTTAAAAACTCACTGAGATCGCAGTTCTCAGTGATAATTACTGAGAAATCATCGATTGTTTTCATTTGGAGGGCTGCAAACATTAACACAGAAAATGTTTTTCTGATTCCTCGTGTTGCTGCTAACTCAATACTAAGATGACTTTTGAAATCCACCATTTGTTTCTTCAAAACTTTCTATTTGGGCATTGATATAAATTGGAGTAGGCTGTGGAATGGTCCAGACATCCTGTCCTGGGCACGATGGAGCCATGGTCGCAGGTGGGCGGTGTGTGTTAGCTTTGGCTCAGCACTGCGCTGGTGAAACTGTGGGGCTAACATACTGATCTTTGCTCTTGATGGGTTGGAACCATAGGACTGATGAAGTGGTTGCTTGACCTTCAGTGCCCGTCTTCGTAGGGAAACACTGGACTATGCACTCCTGCTACAGCCACCACTGCAAGCATGTGCAGCTGGGATGTGCCCCTTTTGACCCTCAATTGTGCTGTATGCATAGCGGAAGACACCAGAATGTTTATGTTAGGTTCATTGTTTGAGAAGGTCTTATGCACATTGTTTATAGAGACAGGTGGCAAGAAATTTGACTTGACCTTTTGGATGTAGCTTGTGCATGAAATTACGTGCTCCAGAAATGCATGCTGTAGCTTAAGCTGTGTACTGCTGCCAGCACTCTCGTCTTTTCCCTTGTTAGAATGCTGACTGTATTGCTTTTGTCCTTGTCACTGCCAGTGGGGTAGATGGACGTCTGATCTGAGCCAGTATTGTGGATCTTTTTCTGTTTGTTTAATTTTCTCCTTTGGAATTTCTATTGTGCGGATTTGCATTTGGTTTTCTTTTCCCCTCTAACAGTGATTCCGAATTATATGGTGATGATGGTAGAGAGAAATTCTGTCTTTTACTGCTAGAAAATGAATAGAACATCCTTTCATTTTAGAAGACAGGAAAAAAACTCTACAGACTGTAGAGAGAACATTGAAATCACTATATTCAATGTAGATACTAAAAATCCATAGTGAGATCACAACAATCCAGAGTGTGTTATCGTGAACTGAGTTTAGGATGCATAGATTTCTCAGTAGTGTCCAGATTGGGTTTGGAGGAGGATTGGGTACTTGGGTGAAGCAGAGAGGGAGAACAGTGCAGTGGTTTACTGGAAGATGTGCTAAATGCAACATGTTTTGAAATTCCCACTGTTGAAATTGTAAGAGCATTGTAATATATGGCTTACATTTGTACAAAGGTTCGCAATAGACTGTACCACTTCTAACGGTTCACTTTCTGAATAGTAATATTCTCTCGCTGGGCTTGGCCTGCTGTTTTGAATTCAGGGCAATAGCCAGTGTGAACTTGAAGAACTCATTTTTGTTGGTTGGATGGCTGCAGTACCTGCAGCATTGAATCAGTGAGGCAAACAAGAATCATTCTTCAGAACAAATTAGCTTTTTGATTGTAATGATTTACTACGTGCATGTGGTGTGGCAGGAGAAAAATACAGTTTCTGAAATACAGAACATACTGGAGGTTATGATATACCCTGTACTTCTTTTTTTTTTTTTTAATTGGTGCCTTATTTGCAAAAAGATATTTTGTAACTCATTTTGGCTCACAAAGGGAGAAGATCCAGTTCATCCGGACAGAGGGAACGCCTGGCTTGGTGCGTTTATCCAGTGATGCAGACCTTGTCATGTTACTCAGGTAGGCACTGCTGCTTTCTGTGCGTGTATGGAATATGCTGTGGCAGCTGTTTGAGGTGCCCGCAGTCAGTACTGTGTACCCATTTAGTGAGATAAAGGAAATTCAAGATTCGTATTTCAAACTTTCCTTTGTAGGAATCAATTATCAGTGTAATTAATCTTTGAGCGAAAATCACAGAGCTAGTGCCATTGCAGGAAAACTTCATATTCTTCATATTATATTTCTCCTCTCTAGGTTTTTGTTTTGTTCACGTTTTTTTTTTTTTTCTAAAAATACATAAGTAAAAAGCTTTGTTTTGATTTTCTTCCTATTTTAGTAATGAACTAATAATGCCATTGCTTCGAGGACATATCAATGATAAAATGTTAAGCGTGCATCCGTTACTTCCCTAAAATGTTGTACGTTAAACCTTAGAACTCTACTGGGCTGTTGCAAGGTTATTGTTTCTTTGAGTAAATACTGGTGTAAAAACAGAGGTGGGCTGTGTTAAAATAATGGTTACTAATATTTCTTTTCCTACCTGTATTTAGTCTTTTTAGATTTCTACTTTTAACAAAAATGTTCTAGCAATATTGTCATGACTCCCCTAAGAAATCCTGATGCCACTGCTTGCTAATGGTAATGAGTCAGTCTTCCTCAGGTTCATGATGCCTTAATTCTGTATCTGGACTGGCTGGATGTCCTTGGGAAAGACTGTATCCCTTTCTGTATCTCAGTTTCTTTACTTGTATAGGGCTTAGGAGTGGTGTAATTATCTTGTAAAGAAATCTGTGGTCTAGTGAACAGGGTGGAATCATTATTTCTGATACTTGCAGTGCTTGGAAACACTGTACATTTTTTTCAAGTACTTGAGGAAAAATTAAGTTGAAGTGAGCAAAAAGCCTTAAAAAGCTATGTTTTTAGGAACTGAATGTGATACAGTGCATCATGCTAAGAATGGTATTACATTGTAAAAAATAAAATATTTTAGTTTGTTCTTCTAAATACGCTGTTTGATGTTCAGCAAAAATAATCATCTTGACAAAAAAAATCATCTTTTTAGCACTCTCTTCATTTAATCCAAGATTGAAGTAGTGGTTTATACTTCATTACATTTTCAGCATCAAAGTGTATTTTTGAGGAGGACAACATAAGGTAATGTAAGAAGTACTAGAAAATATAAATTCCAATCAAAATCTCATGCAAAGAATTGAGGCAGGTATTCATTCCTTGAAGAAACTTAGTAAGAAACATAATTTCTTTAAACATTGCTTTTAATCTTTACAACAAAGGAATGGCTTGTGATTTTTTTTTTTACTGTAGCTCAGTTTTTGAAAATAATTTTTATATATGCTGTCATTTTTTATTATTATCTGTGTACTTTAATGTCCAACTTATGCTTTGATATCAAATCCATTCTGATATCGGGGATTTTATCTTTTTATGGATTTGCTTGTATCACTGTTGTGAAGAAATCAAAATTTTAACATATATATATTGACACTCTGTACACAGGTACCATTATTGAACTGCAAAATGTTTAGTGTTTCTTTCTTAAATGTTTGGCAGTCGTAGGTGAGGCATGAAATAACTCAGTCTGAAGAAAATATGCAGTACACGGTTTCACCAATGGTATTATTCTTAAAGATAAAATAAGGAAATAACCTATAAAGCCAACAAACTTATTATTCAGTACATTCAACATTTTCACAGGTGAATCTTAATCCTGAAGGCTTAGAATATTTGCCTTTGTTCCTGGTCTTTGTGCAGTATTGTAGATATTTTTTCTAGGAAATCATGACTAAGGTTTTTGACACTTTTCTAATAACCATGCAAATGGAAAAAATAAAATAAAATAAGGAGAAAACACAAATGGAGCAAGTATATTTTAATCTTAAAAACAAACATCATATTATATATACACTAATATCTCACAGTAGCTAGCATTAATTACTGCTTTCCACTAAATTTCAGTGGGAATGACAGTAATATTCTAAGACTCTGTATGACTCTTAAGTGTGTGTCGTGTAAATAGGAGAGTAACTAACAAAGAAAACGTATTAGAAATACATTTATTCTTAGAAAGCTATATTTTTTCATGCAAATAAATGTGTTGTTTTTTTTAACTTTGCTCTTATTTACAAGCTTGTTCGAAGAGGAGATAATGTCATATGTGCCGCCACATGCCTTACTTCATCCTAGTTATTGCCAGTCCCCAAGAGGATCACCAGTGTCCTCACCCCAGAACTCTCCAGGTAAGTTGCTGAGGCACAGGCTCCATAAGAAACCATTTCTTATATGAAGTAAAGCAGTTCTAGATCAGTAAAATCAGTGTCACGCTCCCAGAAGTCTGAGAAGAGAGACAATAAAATTTTTTTTACTGTAATGTTTTGTTTGCTTTCCAAACTGTGTTTCATAGCAGCCCAAAACTGAGCATTTGAAAATTATATCCTAACATGTTGCCCTTTGCAGTTCCCAGCTTTTAGTTGGATGAGCTGAGGCAGTGAACTTGTAATTGCTGTCATTCTCCACTGCAGTATTTTCATAATGATGATATCTGTAAAATATTGCAGTAGAGCAGTCCCATAATTAAGTTTATGTTATGCTGCATTTAATAACTTCTCACCTTTCTGAAAATCCAAGATCTGTAGCTCCAGCAACAACAAAGACCTAGTCCTATTTTTGAGCAAAACCAGCCAGTGTGATTGAATTTGACTATCAAACATGAACCTTTGCCTTGGGCTTGCTGGATGTTCCGCCAGTAGAAAAGATTGGTGTATTTCAGCTTCAGAGTTTGTGACTTTGTTCTGACTTGTAAAAATATGTAAACTTGTTCTTCACTGATGTGAAACAACCAAATGACTGCTAATGCCAAGATCCCAATGTCTAGAAAATTAAAAACATGAGATCTAGTAAGTATAAACTGAAATGCTGCTGTTTGTGGGATAGTAAATGATAATAAGTTTATGAAAAGCCATACTATTGTCCCTTAACATGGGGTCAAGAGAGAGCGTCTTGCAGCTGTCTGGGAGTGCACACGTCAGAATGGAATGAAATCAACGTTTCACGTGTTAACTAATTCTGTTGCTAATAAGAACTAAACTATTTCAAACATATCAAATTTCATTTCACCTCCGAAGACAGTAACATGAAATTCACAAATGGCAATGTTCTTAGACTTCTCAAGAATATGATAGCAGATAAATTAAATAAAATCACTACAATTTATCAGATGACTCCTAAAAATTAGAGAAAAATACAGATAACATTTGGGACGCAACCAACCCTGGGTAGTTCCAGACAATAAGAACATTTCACCAGCAAAGGTGTTGTGGTTTTTGTGTGCATTTCCCTGTCCACAGTCATTAGGACAAAAAGCTGTACTTTCTCAGGCAGCCAGACTAAAAATGTTCTTTTAGTTTGTCCTTCTACTGGGCATAGGACCTCTGTAAAGACCAATTTAGAGAAACTCTTCTAAGACACTAATGAGCTTATGGCATTCTGCCATAATTATATAATATGTACATTTGGTGTTTTGGATGCATAGATGGCTTAACTGAAACTGTTTCCCTTCATTGCAAAGAAAGTAAGAATGAAAATCTTCATGTATGCATCTGGCTTTCAATTGCAAACCTGGCAGTCTCTTATGGAGTAAAAATAGTTTTTGTTTTCAGACTTATGATTTCTTTGTTATTAGTACATGAACCAAAGCATTCTGGGCTGAGTTTCAGTCCAACAGAGTATTTCAAAATGCTTTTAATCTTTAGCATGTGATATTCTCCTGTTTCTCAAAGAAGTAGCACGCAGTAAATGATGAACAGTGATGGGTTTAGTCTAATTCTCCTTAAAATTGTAATCTCTCTTCTTTTGTGTAGAAAAAGATATAGTGACCATTGAATTTCTCTGTTTGTCTACAAGAGTGCATGTTTGTGTTAGTTTACAAATAAAGTCCTACATCTTTTTTTGATCAGGAATTGTAAATGACCCATGATTTCTATGGGGGCTGTGTTTTCTCATCAGCTAAACTGACTGTGCTGTACTGCAAGAGGTTGCATAGTAAGGATCCATTGTTTAGATCGGTCACTATCAGTTGTTTCTCTTTTGGGGAAGATGAATAATCATGAAGCTGCTCTTTTTATCTGTTTTAGAATATAGTCACTTTGAAAATTGAATGTGTTTATCACATCACTTGCATTTTTTAGCTCTTCCACTAACCTCTTTTGTTCCCAAGGCGGAAGTAATCACTATAATTGCCCAGGAATTTCTTGGCATATGCATGTGATTTGTAATGAGAACTTGTCATGTGCTGTCAGAATAATGTACTGCTGATTTCTGAGCCATGAAGTAATGCATTACCAGATTTATGTTCTTTGGTGTCTCAGCAATAATTTCCTTCAGAGGTTAAGTTTGGAGTATGCTTTTGTTGCATTTTTCAGTTACTACATTTTTATGCCTACTTTGACCCAAAGTAGAATAAACAAAGTAGGGGAAAAAAGCCAATAATTAAAAGGCTGTTTATAGTTTCAAATTTATGTAAGTTTTCTAGAGAATTCAGCTGAGTGTATGGTTAGAAACCCTCAGTGCTCTCAGTAACGTAGGATAACCACTACAGATGAATCAGTGACCATGATTTGCTTTTCCAGAGGAGTCCTTTACATTGCTGTTGGTGCTCTAAGGATTCTCTGACACTTGCTGTACCTCCTGTGTGTCACTCTGAGTCTGGGACAAGAGGCAAGCGTCTTTCTGGTCAGACAGGTCTTTTGAACACCAGTGAATGGCAGTGTTAATACTGATCCTGCCTGCAGTCTCTGCAGAGTGACTGTGTGGCTTCCTCCAGCAGCCACTTCCGCAGGATGCTGTGCTTGCCTTTCATCTTAGACCCATATGTGTTGTGGCTCTGCAAGCAAAGGCTGAAAGGACGCATGTTCTCTCTGTCTTACAACCACGTTGTGTTATCATGTCTTCACTCAGTGAAGTGTTTTTGTATTTGCTTAGTTTCATACAGACAGCCAAAAGAAAACTAATGTAACAAATGATAACGTTTAAAACACATACTTCTAAGCTCCTTGTTTGTATTTCTTGAGTATCGTGGACCTGTTGATCTCCGATGTATATAAGCAGTTAGCAACCTATGTATACTGTAAGGCATGAGAAAAAAAATTTTTAACATCCTCTAGGGTTCTTGGGGGAAGTATCTACACACCCACACAGGGAAGCAATTAATGTAATAAAAAAGTAGAGGTGAGATGATGAAAGTAGCAGGGCTAGAGTTAACTAACTTCTTCGGCACACTTTCTTGCAATTAAATCAATTGAAGTAATTTATCCAGAGAGCCAGTGGAAGTTCTGATGGTTGTAATATTCAGAATAGATCAGGGAGATCAATTGATTTGTGTATACTGGACTTACAAAGACAGGAGGTATGTAAAATTTTTGGCAAACAGCTCTCTCCCTCAAAAATGAGTTCTCAAAAATAAACCCACTTAGATGAGAGTCATGTATGATTCTACAGTTTGAAATAAAAGGTTTCACGAACATAAAATTGGTACTATTTCCATTCTTCCTTGTACTTTCCCAAGGGGAAACTTTCGCTAAGGATTTTCCAGAAGTTCTTTGACTTGGTATTTTCAACAGCAGCAGTGGATGATAGTTTTTATACTTCATTTCAGAGGTCTTGGTTTTGCTGAGAATAATAAAAACAGGTCAGAGCACAAAGTTTATTGCAGGAGCTTTTTTGAAGATGAGACATAGTGTCCTTGATAAACAAAAGCCTTTCCAGTTGATCATACTATTTTTTTTAAACTGTCTTTTGCATTCACCTGGATTTGCTCTTTTAAGATGTGCTTTAGAAACATGATACTGTTGGAAATGAGCAGTCAGAAAGTCTTGGATACAGAGCAGATTTGAAGATACGCAGCTTTTACTCGTTTGGAGGGGTGACTAAACCAAACACATACCATGCCTTCTGTTCCAGAGTCTTTTCAGTAGATGAGAGAACATTAGGCAGTTCATGCCACTACAGCTCATTCTTTCCTTATTGCTTCCTGCAGGTACTCAGCGTGCCAATGCCCGAGCTCCAGCTCCTTACAAAAGAGATTTTGAAGCCAAGCTGAGAAACTTCTACAGGAAGTTGGAGACTAAAGGATATGGACAAGGCCCAGGGAAATTGAAGTATGTTGAAGAATCTCATGAAACTGGATTTGTAGCTCAGGCTTGCCTTGCCTTTCCTTGCACATCTGCAAGCTTCTTCCTATTTGAAAGAATGCTTCTGGAAATGTAAAGCTTGTCTCATAAGATATTTAACGACAGCATGTGATTCATAGCGGAAGATACAGCAAGTTCTGAGCAGTTCTTTGCTGTATCAACTCCAACTATAGTTTTATATGAACAATATTATTAACATGGTAATAAGAAGTGCTTTGGAAAAAGGTATGCAGAAGAAGAGACTTCTGAACCCTTCCATCCTAGCAGTTGCTGACATATAAATAATTATTTTTTCCCTTTTTTTTTCTGTTGGAATGATTAGATGTGCTTATCTTTTGTACAGAGTTGCCGGTACCAAAGTACTCTTTGGTAAAGAGGTCTTCTCTTACTAGTTGTTTATGAGTCTTTAAAGACTCTTTAAAGAGGACTGATAAATTATTATTCAGTTCCAAGGATCACCTTAGGACACTGCTGATATTTTTAAGTTCAGCATTCTGAATGTTGGTTGAAGTCTTTCCTCTTCTGTTTAGTTGGTAATATAACAGATGAGACACTGTTTCATTAGGGATCATCATCATCAGAGATACTTACATAGTTTTGTAAATCACCAAGTGTTGTGCCGGGTAAAAGCTCGCATAGTTTAGGCAAATCAAAATCGACTGTAATGAAAAAGTACACTTCCTCCCAAACAAGTGAACATTCTAATTGTCTCCCTTCACTATGAGGAAGTAGAACTTTTTGAAACCATTTTTTCTCTTAGAATGAGGGGTACATTTTCTCCAGCCAGTTACTTACATTGTGCAGGAATTTATGCAGAGCTCAGACTTGGTTTATGTGACCTTATTAAAAAAATTCTAAACTGAAATGGGGTTTAAGTGGTGGTGTTTAGGTAATCTTAGAAGTTAAACGTAATTTTCCTATAATGTAATTAAGTCAAACTTAAAGATTTGTCTATGAAGATTTTGTCATAAATATGTGGGTAAATAGCTGGTAAAAGAGAATGTTGGTTACCTGTGAGGTTTATTACATTTCTTGCACTTTTTTCCTGATGCATTTGCCATCACACTGGCTTTTTTTTTTTTTAAAGCAGAAAAGCAGCTTGGCTTTGAACAGTTTTCCCTGGGTACCCAAGCACGTGCTGACCTGCTCCTTTCTTTCAAACCACAGCTCCAGCAGTTTTCCTACTGCCTGGGTTTCCCTGTTGCACTTGCCATGTCCTGGCTTCCTCCTCTCCACTTGTATGTCCTCTTCAGGCTAGCACACTGCAACTACTGATTGCTGCATGAGCAGTAAGACCAGCAAGGGCTTTGCAGGATGGCATGTGGAGGGGCAAGTTGCCTCTGTGTGGGGCACAGCTTCAAGCTTGGTTCTGACTGAATGATCAAACACATGCATAAGGCAGTATTTGAATATAAGACAAGCCAAGTTTCAGGAAACTAATTAAACACAGTTCTTTGGCAAAGGATGAAATGTTTAAGTAAGTAGGATTCTTTCACCTCTTATTTCAGATCTCTGTGGTGTCTTCTAGATTTCGCGATTTTTCTATTAAAAGATATGGTGTGTTTTTATAAGCGATGCCTCAATCTGGTTTTGGACAAACTATTTCTTTCTAGTCTTGTCATCTTACCACTCATACACTGGGGATAATGTTATCATTTGGTGACTTTTGCACAGCTTTATCTTTTGCCTCGTTAAGAGATTGATTTCTACTGAAAGAGTTAGATTCTTGTGTACAGAAAAACTAATTTAGAGGCCCAGCCTTGCAAAAGAATTGTAGACTTACTGAAAATGCTAGTTTCAGGATTCCTGCAAGTGTGGCCTTAATGTAAGAAAGAAATAGGGAGGAAAAATCAAAACAACACTTCTTTGTACAAGACATATTGCTGAAATCCTAAGTAGATGCTTCAGGGTTCTAATAGGCAGAAGCTGCCTGATGTGGATGAAATTATCCAGCAAAATGGGTGTCAGTGCTCTAGTAAGTCACCTTGTACCTTGTTGTGTAAGTAGATATTTCCAAGTGTGGTTCATATTCATGGTTTACTGTTTCAATATTGTTTTGCTTTTCAGGTTAATAATCAGGAGAGACCACTTGCTTGAAGATGCCTTTAACCAGATTATGGGTTACTCAAGAAAAGACTTGCAGAGAAATAAACTCTATGTCACATTTGTTGGAGAAGAAGGGTAAGTAGAACAGGGAAGTAAATGTAATCTCAAAAGTGTCTCGCAGCTGTGCTGTTTCGCTGAAGTTTTTGTGGTCTAGAATGAAAAGAGGAAGGATTGTGGGCAGGAAATGCCACATATACAAGCCTAGAACATACAGCTGTTCAGGATGACTTTTTTTGGCCTTGTGAAATATAATGCATCCTGCCTTTGCAGAAGTAATACATGTGTTTATGTGAATTTTCACAATAGTTAATGTGTGTTTCAGAGTGTTGCTGGGAAAGCAAAGAGAAAAACAAACTGCTTTCTTGTGTTATTCTTATTTTTTTTCTGTCAGTGCTGTTATTGTATCTCTGCTGCCTGTTAAAAGACAGCTGCCATTTGCTGGACAGAGAATGCTTCCAGAATAGGCTAGATGCTTAATGCCTTACTGCTTTCTTAGGCAATGGGAGCTGAAAGCCCTCACTACTGCAGGAGGTTTTCATCGTCTTTCTAGGCCAGGGTCTGCATCACAAATAAAAGCAATTAGGCTGTTGCCAGTTGTCAAATAAATACAGATATTCCCGACATTACAAAGTCACTTCAGAGAATGCTCGGTCTATCTCTGATGAAAGTCTGATGTCTTACAGATTGTGAGGTGCACATTACTCGGCAAGATGAGATTCAGTTTTCTTTGCAAGTATTAAGTGGAACAATGTACAACTTACCTGGTTTGGGTTTTTTTCTCTCTTACTTTGTATCCCCTTTGTCTGCTCTTAAAGCCTTTTGCAGTAGGCACAAACATTTTTATGGATACATTTCATAGATGTTTTTCTGAAGAAGGTCAAAATTTCGCTCTCTGATGTTTAGGAAAGTGCAGCACACAGCTCTTGGAATGCTGTAGTACACGCTATTGCCATGCAGCGTGTGAGTCTTTAAAATAGAGAAGTTATTATAGAGACATCTCATACAAGATTAGATTACTTTGAAAACTGTTTAAAGTTTACCCTAGAATACTTACTGCAATAAAGACCCGGTGAAGTCTTATAATGTGGACAGGTGAGAACCAAGTGTGGACTTGTTCATATAAATAATATCACTATGCTGTCTGAGGAAAAACTCAGAACTGGAATGACAAGGCTGATGAAGGATGAGATTACACTGTATTGACGGAGCAGGGTGGGGATGCAGGAACGAGGTCTGTCTTACACAGCCCTACTGGCGTTCACTTCTGCAGCTACAGCCTCGACTCAGATTTAGAAACGAAAGGGAAAATTTGAAAATCGTACATGAGATAGAGATTGATCCAGATAGACTGTCTCCTTTCATCAGACTTCGGGCTTTTGCATTTATCACTTAGTACTGCAAAGTGAAGAGTGACCTGGAAATAGAGGTGACGCGTACTGTTTCCACTCTAACTAGCTTTAAACAAAACTCTCTTCTTAATGGGAAAGAATGAGTTAATTAAGAGTAAATTAAAATGTTGTCAGTTCTCAATTTACAAATCTGTGTTGTGAATGAAGGAAGGATATGTGCAAACAGTATTGTTTCATCAGAGATGGTGCAAGAATATGTATCACATTGAACTATTAATTTGTCTAGGTGTAGAAAGACAGTCAGGGTGGAGGAGACAAGGAAGAATTCTGAAGGCGTCTTTTCCTATTTGTTTTCTTTTTTTTTTAATTTTTATTTATTTATTTATTTATTTAAGAAAATTCGCTGCAATTTTGATGTTGCACTGCTTTTCCTTTTGGCAGAGAGGTGTAAGACTTAAAGTAATGGGAAACACAATCCTCACAGATTAAAACATTCTGAGCAACTTTTGTTGGTGTATATGTTAGTAAGTGAGTAACACAGACATAGTTAATTGCCATTCATACAATGTTTTGCAGGTCTTATAATATTTGGTATTTTCCTTGAACCTTCAGTTTTTGCAGTCATGTAACTATGATGCTAGTTTAATGTTTTTTGTGTTCATACTTCATTTGGAGAAAGTGAAGAAAATTGTTATGCAAAGAATATGATTTCTTAAAGTTATTTTCTCTAAGTTCTATGAACTATTAGCAGGAGCTGGTTTGTGTTTATAGTGATAAATCTGAAATATTAATGGCGCTTCCCAGGAGACATGAGTCACGTTGCCAACAACATATTTCTCTGCTCCTGAATACCCAAATGCCCTACAGTTGCAGCTGCTGTGCGGTTGCATACCTCTTGTATGATGTTTTCTCACCCTTGTGCCAAGCCTTTAATTGTGGGATAAATCTGACTGACAGTGCAGGACTCTCATGATTGATTTATTTAACATGACTCATAGTAACACCGTGTACAAAGGGAGCTGTATGCAATGGCTGATAGTCAGGCTTCTGTTCCATCTTCAGTTTTCATAGTGAGTCTAATCATCCCAGAAGTTTGCAAGAGTCTTCCAGACAACACTTTCTTGATCTGGTATTTGTGCCAAGATCAAGATCCAACAGTTGTCCACGATATCACACTGTTATTTTTTCCTGCAAACTGAGGATGGAATCTGCCCTTCTTGCCAGGGTAAGAATCTGTTTCAGTACTTTGCTTCTGAAGCTTAGCAGAAGCTAAGTGCTTCCAAATGACTGAAGGGAAAATATTTTTCCTTCAACAGAAGAAAGAGGCTTTGTCCTCAACTTGATAATGGTACCTAGCTCTTATTTTCCTGACAGCATCATCCTCACAAAGAACTCTCATCTGTGTCTATCTTCTGTTAAAGTTCATGAGCCAAAACATTAAGTAGCAGGAGTCCTATGAGAAAGCTGACTTTCTCTGTGATGCTTTTGTCTGTGTTGTCTAGTACTAATGCAAGACCTTCATAAAAGTCAAGTATAAAGTTTTCAAGCTATAGAAAATCTCTTTGTTAGGACTATAGCAACCTCTGCTCCCCACAAGAAAATCTCTAGTATTCTACCTCTACCAAAGCATTAACTTTGTACTTAACTCATTTTACTGATGCCTGCAGCATAATGTCAAAAGTCAGTCTTAGTGCTTTGTCAGCAGTGAGTTTGTTTATGATTCAAGAAGGGGTTATTTAGATTCCCTGTTCATTAGTGCTGGAATCTTGAAATAGCAAAAAAAAAAAAAAAAAAGCCCTGAAAAACAGCAACAACAAAAAAAAAACAACCAACAAAAACAAAGGAAATGTACTCTCCAAAAGACATTTAAATGCACTCCACTTTGGAAGACAGACAAGAAAATTTAAACCAAGAAAGTGAAATCACTTAAGTAATATCAGATTATATTACTAAGAAAAACAGAAATATTATCCTTCAAACTGTCCTTTTATAAGCCTGCATGGACAAAATATGACCATTTTCCATTTTTGTTCTAAATTTGTTAGATGCAGATAGGTCTAATGTTATCTCTTTTCATGTTTCTTCTCCCTCCCCTCAGACTTCACCTCAGTTTATTTGGTTATACTCTCATGGCAAAAAAAAAAAAAAAAATCACTGCTGGAGCCAAAAATTTTGATGTAGAGCATTTCCTTCCAGTCTTCCAAGTCATTCCATTTCTGAAGATCCTCGTCAGGACTTCACATCCTTTGGCATTAAGCAATCTGCTGGATAATGGTTCTGGTTAAAATCTTATTCTTAAGAAATGAAGAAATGTAAATTCAAAAAAGCACACAATAAACACTGTATAGTAATGTCAAGTTTCTTTTTAAAGGTTGGACTACAGTGGACCTTCAAGGGAATTTTTTTTCCTGGTGTCTAGAGAGCTCTTCAATCCATATTATGGTTTATTTGAATATTCAGCCAACGATACCTATACAGTACAAATAAGTCCCATGTCTGCTTTTGTAGACAATCACCACGAGTGGTAAGAATTATTTGTTTTCCTTTGCTTTTCAGATGTCTTTGTATTTTCTGCTGTTCCCATTTGTAGAGAACGCTTATATTTACTCAGACATACAGAACATAATTGGATCTTTTTAACCAGCAGGAAAGTAATTGCATTTCTATAGAATTTCCTCATTTTGTTTTCTCTCATGGTGGTTTTAAATGATCTTATTTCTCACAAGGTCAGCAGAAGTGTGGTTTGGAACATGTATCGTGGGATTATCTCACAGCACAGCATTCTGTGCTTCTTGTACTTTAGCAGTCACTTCATGAAATCCAAATTAACTCCTTGTGCGTTAAAAAAAGGATGAAGTCTTGTCTTGTTGTCAACTAAGAATATTAAGGGGGATTTCAAGCAGGCGTTAATGTATATCTGCTTATCTGCTGGAGGTATCTTAATTAAAGGGGAAGACTGATGGTTACATAGCTCTTAAGCAAAGACTGTACTGTGTGCACACATGCCACTAAAATAGTTGGCAAGGATTATTTTAATCTCTTTTTTGCACTTATAAGACTGTTCAAATCACAACATCTCTGAAAGTTTATAAAGGTTTTCTGTGAATATCAGCAGACAATTCTGTTGTGTAAGTAGTTAGAGTACAGTAATAGAGGAGTAGCAACTGCTCCTCTGTGTAGAACAGAGGTACTGGGTTTGTATTTGCTGGAAACCATTTGTGATGAGTGAATATCTGAGAGGAATCTTAATTATTAGTTTTAAAAATAAATAGAAAGTTAAATGTTGACTGTCCAGTTAGCTGAAGCGGCCTTCCTGTTGAACTCCAGTTCAGCAGCAATAAACGGCATGTGAGAAAACAGAACAGTGGTGTTAGGAAGCTTCTGCCAGCACTTTGTATTTATCCCTGGCTTCTGCAGTGAAAGATCAGAGACCTTGTCTGGGGTGATGGCAGTGTTACCTCACTCTTTTTTTCTTGGGCGTGCTGGTGCCAGTGACAGCGCTGCTCTTACACAGCCTCAGGGGGATTTGGAAAGTGCATCTGTGACAAGAAGTTATACACAGAAGGATAAAGCTCTGTGTGTCGCATCTTGCAGAATTTGTGTACAGGCAGGTGTAATAAAGCCTTAATCTTTCAATGTAAAGTGTGGCTCAGCATGCATAAAGTTTAAGAAAAAAATGAACATCTTAACTTAAGACTAGTTTCAAAGATCTGTAGGATTTTTCACAATAGATCATAATTCTCACAAGCAGATTTACCAAGACACTGCTAATATTATGTCATGACCTCAAGTCTAACCAACTCCCCCCAACCCTCCTTACATACACACCAAAATGAAAATAAGTGAAAAGAGAGGGAAGATGAATGCGATCACATTGACATGAGGCACTGGCATAAAAAAAATGAAGTAAAATAAAAGGCCTCCAGCCACTGCATGCATAGGTCCATCATCACCAGTCAGAAGAGGGAGCAAAAAGCCATTGTATCCAGAAACACAGTAACAAGTGTCAGTCTGGGGAAGCGTAGGAACCTTTAGCCTTCCAGTGGCACAAGAACAAGTTAATCACAAACAAGGTGTGAAAAGAAAACAAACAATTACTATCATATTGTAAGGTATCTTATAAAGAGCAGAGGTAGATTGGGTTAAGCATGGATCTGACATTTCTGAGAAGTTACAACTTAGTTATCTGAGGGATTTTCCACACTCTGCAAACTTGCTTTTTTTTCTTTTTCTGTGCTCTTTTGAGAAAGTAAAAGAAACGGGAAAAAAAAAAAAAAGAGAAGAAAAGAAAAAGAAAAAACTGCCACAATTTAGACATAGCAATCTGACTTGAAAATGCTGTTTGGATGTATAAATGAGTCTTGATGACAGAGCAATGTACAAACCACAAAGTCTCAGTGCAGTGATCACAACTCTTTGTCTTTCAGGTTCAGGTTTAGTGGTCGAATCCTTGGTCTTGCTCTGATACACCAGTATTTGCTAGATGCCTTCTTTACAAGACCCTTTTATAAAGCCCTCCTCCGAATGTGAGTAGAATTGTTCTGCCTTCTTTTTGGTTTGCTTCCTTGCCCATGGACAGTACTATTTTGTGCATGATATCATATCCTCAAAATGACATGCCTTACATATAGTTCAGTCACTTCATTTTAATCCAGCATCTTTTTAAGAAGGTTTCTTGTTGCTGATTATGGTGTTAGCCCATTACCTAATAAGTTGGAATGCTCTTCATACTAATTTTGGACTCATCTGTATGATTTGTTTTAGCAGTATTATCAGCTTTCTTTATAAAGTCCTACATTTCAGTTAGTAGAATGAAATGCTGTGGTTTTGTTCTAGATATTAATAGAGATGTTATTCATTTGTCTAGCAATGACTCATAAGATAGGATGTGAATCACTTCATAACTTAGACTGCAAGACTTGCATTCTCTGATTGCTGGCAGTATCCATTTTGAGGAGCCCTACTTTGATATACTTCAGACTGGATTTTCATATCTGCTATGTTGTTCTGGCTTAAACAGTGTGAGCTGCACTTGCCCAGCATGTCTGAAAGTTAAGGCCTAATGAGCTTAAGGCATTTCAGTTTTTGTCCTCAGTTTCAAAGCTGTTATGAAGAAGCCTGGAAGGATATCATAGAATCATAAAATCGGTCATGTGGTCCAAATCCCCTGCAGTGAACAGGGGCACCTACACTGGATGAGGTTGCTTAGAGCCTGGTTCAGCCTGACACTGTCAGGATGTCTCCAAAGGCATGTTTCTTCAGAACATCGTATATTTTGATAATAAGGAGTAATGCATTCACTCCTATTGCATGTGAATTTTTAAAATTCCTACGTGCTAACAGTATTATTTTAATGAGGATGAGGGCTTGCCCCAGATGGACTTTAATAATAGTATTGTATAACTACCAAGTTAAATGGATTGTTTAACTTTGTGGTTCTCTGAATATTTAAGCGAAAGATGACCACGTGACTGCTTTTGTAAACAGCCTATTTTGTGCAGATTCCCCATCACAGCCGTAGATCTTTGCTTTCCACAGAACTGAGGAGTCATCCAAACTACCTCTGCAGATGGAGCATTGTGCCCAATCCATCTGCTTTGATGAAGGCACTGTTACTGCAGGGTGACACTGCAAGTGCACTTGAGCATCCAGTATAAGTACAGGATATATTGCTGACTTTTTACACGCCCGAGAATGGTAGCAGGCAGGAAACCCTACAGTTTACATGTGATTAACCTCAGTATGCTATTTCACAGCACTAATTATTAACCAGAATTAAGAAGAATTGCAGAATTTGCTGTTTGTGTTAAATACTATCAGAAGCTCATGTGTTCAAATCTTGGAGGAATAACTGTTAAAGATGGCAAGGGCAGTTAGCTTATAGGTTGGATTTGTAAAAGGGCCAGGCGTGGAGAAATATGGTAGAAGTTAAAGAAAAAAAATGCTACGTTTGTGATTAAGAAGATGATGTAAACTGACTTCTTTGCATAGTGAAGAGACGAGAGGACCAGAAGTGAAAAGGATAGTAGTTATTTGTTACAAAAAAAATTAGTTTCCTCTCTGATTTGAAGTACTTGTCTCTTCAGTGTATATATTTTCATAATTTCAAAATGTTCTTTACAGAAAATATTAGATGGATCCACCTTAAGCTTGAAAAGTAAGTGAATGAATTTTGGGGCTTTGTAAATGCATAAAATCGGTTTGAATTATACAGTACTGCTATTGTTAGGTAAATAAAGGGAGATTTGAAATAGCATCTTCTTTATTCTGTTCATGTTTCACATAGCTGACGTTACTCTCAGTCTGTTTTGCAGGACTGTTCTGAGATTGGCTGCTTAGCACACACTACTGCTGTCATCTGTATTTGTGTGTTTTGTTTATTTTAGACTCTGTGATCTGAGTGACTTGGAATATCTCGATGAGGAGTTTCACCAGAGTTTGCAGTGGATGAAAGACAATGATATACATGATATCCTGGATCTCACATTTACTGTAAATGAAGAAGTTTTTGGGCAGGTGTGCAAGATTCCTTATTTCTTTTTCTTTCTTCTTTGTATTCTACTCCTATATAAGCATTTACTTGGACAGAAAAATGGCTGTCATTCCGTGCTGATTTGAGCTTGTTTTTATGAAGTTCTGTTTGAAGAAAACAATGTTGAAATTTCAAGAATAGTTATTATTTTGAATTGTCAAACGTGTGTTTCTGGTTAAGGAGATTTTCTGGAAACTATCTGAAATATCAGTGTTTTTGAAGGCTCTGCTGGAGGTAGCTTCCCTAAATTTAATTGCAATAGAGTTAGCATTCAAAGGCATTGCAATATCTTTGTTGACATATTACTTAGAAGACTTCACTACTTTAATATTTGTAAAGATTTTTTTTCTTTTTGAACTTATTCTTACTTTGCACTAAATATAATTTAATTAAAACAAACACAGAAAAAATATATTGTGTTCTCTTATTTCACATATTCCAGTTTGCTACAGTGAGTCTTCACTAATGCTTTTGAGAAATTATTCAACCTAAAGGTTTAAATTGCTGAAATTATTTGGTCTTAATAATACTGTGATTGTTTTCTTCTAAGATCACAGAACGGGAATTAAAGCCAGGGGGTGCCAACATTCCAGTCACAGAAAAAAACAAGAAAGAATATATAGAAAGAATGGTAAAATGGAGAATTGAGAGAGGAGTTGTACAACAGACAGAGAGTCTAGTTCGTGGTTTCTATGAGGTAAATAAATCTCAGCTGAGATTTACTTTCTTTTTTTATTCTCCTTAAATATTTTTCTCCTCGTATACATTTCCCAAATAAGTAGCCTCAAAAAGCTTGTGCTTGTATAATCAGAAGTGCCCTTAAAGATATCTGTGTGTGTGCAAAATCAGTGCTAGTCACTGATTTAAATTCTATAGTTACATAACTTTAAAACTGGGAGATACTTCTGATCACTGTTTGTATGATTAGCAGTGCTAAAGTGAGCTGTCCGTTTCTGCTTTGCGGTTTTTAGGGCATGCTTTAGTCAGCATAACATAGCTGAGTGTAATTTAAATCTTACTTGCCTTATCACAAACAATTAGATTGGACATATTGAACTTTATTTGTCCCGAAATAATTCAGTATTATTTGTCAGTGAGTTTCTGCCCCAAGAACTGTGGTCCTCTACTGCGGCTTTTTGAGACTGCAGCTTTAGAAAAAAGTTCGTGTATTTGACTTTAAAAAGAAAAACAAATATTTCTATGAGACAAATGTTACCTGATAAATGCCTGAGTAAGAGATGAGCCTTTTTCTTTCACAGGTGGTTGATGCAAGACTTGTGTCTGTATTTGATGCAAGAGAACTGGAACTGGTTATAGCTGGAACAGCAGAAATTGACTTGAGTGACTGGAGAAATAATACAGAATATAGAGGAGGTAGCATCAGTTTTTATTTGTACATTGACTATACTGGGGGGACTTGAAATTACCCAGCTTGTAAGACACTAATGTGTTATCCTGTGAGATACACCTTCAGTATCTTCAACATCTTTATTTCTCTGGTTCAGTTTGCATTAGGAGAAGATTTTTGTCCGTTTTTGTTCGCTTCATTGCTTCCCCTTGCAGCTCTCCCCTTCCCCTTTTTGTTGCACAGCATCAAAGAGCACAATTCTCTGCACAGTACTGTATGTCTGTATTCAGTCGCACACTACCAAAGCACCACCCAGACACCAGAGACAAATAGAAAAAGTACCCATTCTTAGTAGGGCCTGCCTCCTTTAAACTCTTTCTTCCTTCAAGGTTCAAGAAGCAATCCCGGTGACTGAAGTCTGGTTGTTAAAGACTGTAAAAAGCATTGGGAGATTTGGGAAATGTTGCAGTTTTAAATACATAAATACCAAAGCATTGGAATATTTCAAGAATTGGCTTTTTTATTAGTGATGGAAATGAAAGGCAAGCATGCAAAAGAGATTTAATTTCTTTTTTTCATTGTAAATTGATTCCCTGAGATTTGTGAATATTTTAGGGGGTGCTTTCTGTCATCTGCCTTTTGCTGCAGGTGGTTAAGAAATGCTGCATTATAGTGACAAGGGCCAAATTATAAAAAACTTATTCACTGTTCTCTCAACCACTTCTGTAGCATTAAAACTATAACGCGTCATCTTGTTTTAACAGGTTATCATGACAATCACATTGTAATTCGATGGTTCTGGGCTGCTGTGGAAAGATTCAATAATGAACAACGACTGAGACTTTTGCAGGTAGGAAATTAACTGCTCTGAACAGAAATCGTTTGCATCTCTAAAATTGGATGCTAAACTAGTTTTACCTGGGTTTATGATTTTTAAATAATTTAAATCATTTAAATAATGATGATGCTATTAATCTGAACAGCATCAGATACTCGAAATAATTTTAAGTGGCTGAAGCTCACAGTCTGTATTCTTGTTTAAATTTTCATCAGATCATTGAGTTACTCATATGAGTAGAACGATGGAATATTTAGCTATTTAAGCACTTTGCTTCAGAATGTGGTCCTTTTCTTATAGTACCTGCTGCTGTTTATACTGATACTGAAATGCACAGGGCCCAAAAGGACTTACACAAAGCCATTACCCTTTGTGATTATTTTTTTCTTAGTTTCTCCTTGTAAAGAATAAAAACAGAAGGAAAAAAAAAGACTTATGCCTAAGCTAAAATAACTTGATATTAATAGTGTTTTATTTTACAGTAGTTATGTAGGGTAATTACCCTTATCCTGGCTTTCAGAGAGAACCCTTTGAAGGAAATTAATCTGGGAAGTTGTCTCTTCTGGAGCCCTATCAGGAAATTATCTATTTTCCTTTATCCTGCATTTAAAGTAGCATTTATTACTTGTGTCTCACAGATTTCCTTATTTTGCAAATGCTTTTACATAAGCATTTGGGCTTCAGTGAGTATGCTGTTATAAATACATTCTTAACCTGCGCCATCTGTGTATCCAGTATTCTTGATCCTTTGTTTGTGCTGGCAGTTTGTTACAGGCACTTCCAGCATACCTTATGAAGGGTTTGCCT
Source organism: Callipepla californica brunnescens (assembly GCA_023055505.1). Classification (NCBI taxonomy): domain Eukaryota; kingdom Metazoa; phylum Chordata; class Aves; order Galliformes; family Odontophoridae; genus Callipepla; species Callipepla californica. The sequence continues at coordinate 3,401,918 of JALIRH010000020.1, forward strand.
CACTAAGGGGGAGCAATGGGCCAAGAAGGTTCTGCGTAGAGAAATGGGGGAAGATCACTGCCCTTCCAAGGTACAACCATGTGTACAAATTGCATTAGAGATGTTAATAGTAGAGTTACTTCATAATATTAGTTACTGGGATGACCAGTAAAAAAAGCTTTATGTGAATAAGCAAGCATGCTTTGCTTTACATGAGGACTTCCATCCTCATTATTCCACCATCATGCATTTTTCTTTAAAATCCTTTTTTTTTTTCCTTATATAATGGACAGGGCAACATATGTAGCTGATGTCTGTATTTGAATGCTTTTTTGGATGGGAAATTATATTGGAATGAGAATCAGTTGTATTTTTTATTTTGTTATATTTTGTTTGATTAAATGTGCAATTATTTACTTCCTGAATGTTGCAAGGTGGATCTCCAATACAGGAAGGGTATCTTTGGTCAGCAACCCTTAGATGCTTCCTCCAGCTAAATGTCAGAGACAGGGACATCTCTTGGGTTGGCTTCTGCCTACAGGAGCATTTGAACCACACTTTTTAAGTCAAAGAAACAGAGATGGCACTGTGAGTTCCACTGACACAGCAGGAGGCCTTTAAACAAACCCATCTTACCAGCTTACCTTACCAGCAGATTCTGGAAACGGGTATTTCAAAACAACTACCTGATATCTTTTGTGGGCTTATTAATACCTTGTAGTCAGCTAAGCCTCCTTTTTAATTTATTATGACCTCTGAACTAGCTTTGATTATATTTAAAAAGAAAAAGCTATATTTTTTTTAGGAATTATCTGTGACTTCAAAATCATATTACTTTTGTTTTAAGTTTAAGTAAGAAAATGGATTGTAGGAGCCTATCTGTGTATTCTCATATACTGAAATTCCTGGTGTTAACAAACACAGACTGCAGTGTGGAAAAGGTCAGGACATGCCTGAACAGGATGAGCAGAATTTCCTCTAAAAAGGTTATGCAGAGTCCTAATTGTAATGAATGGCAGTTAAACTACTTCCTGTAGAGCAACGTGGAGCAATCTGTTAAACTACTGCATTCTGTTCAGCTAGTAAGGGGGAAGTGCCAGCTCCTCAAATTTAGGAGAATCATGAACTTGAAGTTTAACATGATTCTGTTGCTTAGTGAAAATTTTATTTCTGTCTCTGTGGATAGCCTTTAACATACTCATACAAATGTGAGTATTAAAATAACCCAACACCTGAAGTCATTTGTTTACTGTATATGACAAACATCTATAGTTGTGAGCTGGCAATTCTTGACATTCATGTGTAGAACTTTGGTCTCATAAAAAAAAATCTTCCACGCTTATGCTTTAAGTGGACTAAGTCCTCAGCAGAAGGCTGTATTTGCATTTTTAAATATCTTATTCCTGTGTGAAGTTGTAGCTTCAGCCTGAGTCTCACCAGCTTCAGACTAAGTGTGCAAACACCAAGTAGTACTGGCTGGAAGGTAAGACATTGTTAAGAATGACCCTGAATAGCAAATTCTGAAGAGGTTTCCAAACAAGCCCTGTCTGTAAACACACTGCTGGATCTCCTGAGAATGCTGCACTAAGACTCTTTGAGTCTTGCTGATTCTCAGATAACAAATGTATTTGTGTTCAGGCACCATCACTAACTTGCAGCAGTGTTACACCTTGCAAAGTGCCCTTTTCATTTCAGTGGGAGTGCTTGCAAACTCAGGTAATGCTTGGCATGAGGATGGCAAAAGCTAGGATTCAACAGGTCAGTGGATTTCTTTTCTTCTATATCTCAAAGAAGTACAGCACAGCTAAAAGCACGCACAATTACCCATCCCCATCTCTTCTTTGTTATTTTGCAACATAGAAGACAACTGATAAAGTTACCTAGGTATATGGTTGTAGTCTAAGTGGCTGTGAACATATACTCAAAAGTATTCGTTCAATGTTTATGTAATTTACACTTTTCTGATTGCTCTGTAATCAGTTTTGCTGGATCAAAATAGTGAGATTTCTGTGAGGCGTATCAGGTTCACAGAATCAGAGTTTGGAAGGGACCTCAAGAGAGGTCCAAACCCCTGCTAAAGCAGGTACCCTACAGTAGGTTGCACAGGTAGGCATCCAGCCAGATTTTGAGTATCTCTAGAAAAGGAGACTCCACAAAATCTGGGCAGACTGTTCCAGTGCTCTGTCATCCTTACTATAAAGTTCCTCTGCATGTTAGTATGGAACTTCCTTTGTTCAAGTTTTAGGCTGTTACTCTTTGTCTTATCACTGCATACTGCCAAGAAGAGCCTGGCCTTATTCATTTGGCTCCCACCTCCCTTTAGTTATTTATAAACATTTGTCAGATCCTTTCTTAGTCTTCTTTTCCCCAGGCTGAACAGACCCGGGTTACTCAGCCTTTCCTCGTAGGGGACGTGCTCCAGGCACTTTATCATCTTCAGCCCCATCACAGATACAGCTTGGGCAAAAAATGGCTTGAGAGCAGCCCTGAGGAGAAGTTTTTGTGAGTGTCAGTTGATGAAAGATTCAGTATGAGCCAGCAATGTGCACTTGCAGCCCCGAAGGCCAACTGTCCTGGATTGCATCAAGAGAGGTGTGACCAGCAGGTGTGAGTCGAGGTTGGACATCTAGTTTCCACATGGTTTGAGGTGCTGGAGTGGGAAAATGCTGTACAGGGGAATAATAAAAAAACAAACAAATAACTTCCTGAAGCCTTAATAAGTTTCTTGTGAGGGTGAGAAACGCATACATTCCCCAGTAGACCAAGATCTAAAGTTTTTGTCTCTTTTAATGATTTGGTTTTCCAAAGTAGGCAATGATGTTTTCAGAATTGCCCTCAAAATTAAGATAAAACTCAATTCTCTTAATAAGTGTAAATAATATGTCAAATTGCTATTAAACCTTTGCTAATTATATGCTATATCTTTCACAACTTGTGGTTTTACAGCCCACACAGCATGATCCATACTTCTAATGAGTGGTTGCCAGCCCCATGCAGCAGAAGTATGTGGTTAAGCTGCAAATTGCATGAGACTCTTCCACAGTTTACCGTGATTGCTAGGCCCTTCCAGACACCTTGCTCCAATTGTCCATTTGCTGCTGGGTCTAAATCAGCCTCTTTCTTCTAAGTGGAAACTTCTATAGAAAAAGAAAAATACGCTGTTACTTTGGTTTTTGAAAGGCAAAACAGAAATGCAAAGAAAGGTTTCCTCCAAGAGCCTTCGTGGGATGGCAGAGTGAAAAAATTGTTATTGGGCCACTGGAGTTCACAGTGGGGCATTGCAGTTTCATGCATGCCATATTTGGGGGTGCAAAATTAAAATATATATGTATCTATTATGTGATTGAATATTTGATGTTTCAACCTGTTTGTAACGACAGCATGGCCTTTACTGTGTATATCAGGTTGAGGAAATGTATATTTATGACACTGTAAGACTGCTGAGTTTCTCCTTCATTTAGAATTTGCATTGGTCTTATGTTTTTAGCAAACTGTATTAGCCCACTCATGTTCCATCCCGATAGCTGGATGCTATTGAAGTGGAGAGCCACTTAAAACAGCAATTAATACATTTGGTTCCATGGAAATCGGTACTTCCTGGCTTAGAGAAAGCTCATTACAGGTCTGCTGTGGACATGGATTTCTGGGAATGGCTAGGTTGAATGAGGAGTTGCATTCAGTGTGAGGAAGGACCTTGGTCAGATGTTTCATTCTTGTTATACAATTATAGTTAATGTGGGCCACAGAGATTAAGGGTAGGTCACTGCAGGAAAAGTTTGCCAGATTCGTTGTGTTTAAATAACTGAGATGTGTTTTATTGCAAAATAATAAAGTATTTCTAAACAGAGACCTGGCAAATTACAAAAAGATCTATATCCTCAGTCTGAAATGAGGCTTTGGTAAAAACTGTTGAAGTGGAAAAGATACCTCTTCCAGCTCCCATCATTTTTTTTCTCAAGAACCGATCAAGTTAATAGCTCTATCTATTTCACTAGAACAGGTTCATACACTGTAGTATTTTAGAAAGAATCCTTGGCCTGCCCTGAGGTCAGGCAATGATACTCATTGTTCTACTAAGAGAAGAAACATTTATTATTTCCCTTTTTATTCCTTGTAAGAGGTCTCAAGATTCAGTTCAAAGATGGACTTTGGAAAAGGAGAAAGAAATCAGCCACGTGGTTTTTCTCTTAAGAAGGCTGGATGGTGTTTTATAACTACTTGCATAGTTCTGTGTAATTACAAACAGTAATTCTAAAGGTCGTTGACTTGCCTGGTCAGATACACAGATAGTGCTTGTGCTGATTTACAACTTCTTCCCAGAAGCACAATACACGCTGAGTAAACATGCAGTGAGGAGCATCCTATTTGCCTGTCCTTCATTACTAAGGGATTGTTTCCTCAAATATCTAGCATATTGCTTCATATTTCATCAAATCTAATAACTTATGCGTATTTATCATCCTGCAGTGGATTGCAAATACAGTATTCAGGTATCACCCATATAAAAAACAAAACAAAAAAAACCCAACTTATTTTAAGAGACAGTTAAAAGCCACGGTTTCATGACAGACTACTTGGAATGTAGTATGTTACAGCATTCTTTTCTTATGCACATTTAATGGGTAGAATTTATCCCATGTCTTTTGAACTTTAAGTATGATTCTGAATGCTTTAATGAATGCTTCTTATTGGCTTATTTTAATCAGAAAAATGTACGTTAAACCTCACTACTTGTTCAGTTGGAGAAGATCATTTGAGAGAACAAAGTCTTCTGAAAGAGCTCTATTTGGCCATCTCTACGCAAGCACGTATCAGTCCACCTCATTTCTTTTGAACTTTTAAAATAATGTTCTTCTTTACCTCCTCTTTTTCCCCTCAGGGCTCACACTTGTTTCAATCGTCTGGACCTTCCTCCTTATCCATCATTCTCTATGCTGTATGAAAAACTGTTGACAGCAGTAGAAGAGACAAGTACTTTTGGACTTGAGTGATACACAAACCACAGTGCCCAGCTCTTTGAACTTTTGTGGATCTGACTTCTCAAAAAATGAATGAACGTTTGTATTGGATTTCTGATTGCCATTCCGACAATGAGTTTCCTTGAAAGAGCCTATGAAGCAATTAAAGAGCTTTGTGATAGTGGCAGAATTCTCTACAGTGAATTTGGAGAATGCCTGAAGTGCAGGGAAAAGCAAGTCATGCAATCCATGCTTTTTCAGGATGACCAAACTTCCTGTGTTAATGTTGTGAGCAGACAAGAAATGTGTGATGCCATGTTGTGGTCTCCTGGCTACTGCAGAACTGACATGTACCTGAAAACTGGATTTCACCGAAGTTGCTGAATAGAAAATTCAAGTGAAAACGTGAAATCATTCAGGCCCCACCTACACAGTAAATTAGTGAAAAATCATACAGTACACTTTTTTTTTTTTTTTAAAGTATTCACGAAGGTACATTACTTAATGCCATGTGTTGTAACAGCATATCCTGTACTTGATAAACCTAAGACTACGAGTGCCTGCATGGAGTGCACCATAGAGTTCAAGTTCCTGGGACAGAAGTAAACTGGAAGGAAAGTCAGCAAACAATGCAACAGCAATGGCTTGCATTAAGGAGGTTTGTGAAAACGTGTTTGCCTGTGGTGTGTATGACAAAAGATGAGCTGTTGTAATGAACTAAAGAACTTAATAGGACTGATTTTATGATTTTTACTGCATGGAAACTGTTTTAAGAAGAAACTAGCAATTTATCACAGCATATCAGGAAAAAAACCCTAACACAGTGACTTCTGTTTATTTTTATAGGTTCATTATATTATGTTTCTTAGAGTGTAAACAGGAAACAAGCAATCTAAAATGCTCTTTTTGTTTTTGTCACTTTCCATGCTTGAACAGACATTCTGCTAGTGTTTATTCTTTAAGCACTCTCAAGGGAAAAAAATGCCTTTTATTTTTATAAGTGTAAAAAACTCCCAAAAATATTTTGCACTGAATGTACCAAAGTTGAAGGGACATCATGATCTGACTGACAGCAAACCGCATCACTATCAAGTACCTATAAAAACACTTAGGAACCAGGCTTTCTTCACGGTGCCATGTCTATAGATACCAGGACTGTGCACATAAGTAATAATTTTATAATACTATATATAATATTGTAATATGCATTTATTTTAAATGCAGCTGGATCATTTTTTTCATGCATTGGATTACTTAATGCAGTGGAGTTTAATACGGACATTTCATAGGCTCCCCACAACTTTTTATTTGTACAGCACCACAAAACACTAGCTCACACGGAAATCCACGAGTAACCTGCTTCATGGTGAGCCACTGTTCATAATGCCACTGTTGCACATCAGTGAACTTCCACAAGATGTAAACTAAGGAACAGTCTTGCATTTTCACTGATAAATAGTTTTCTTATCAAATGTTATTTGAAAGATTTTTTTATAGCCTATCAAACACTGCATGGACACCAATTTCTTTATGCTTAATTTTGCTGAAATACATGAGGCTTGTTTGCATCTATTTTTGGTACTTTCCTCCAGATGGTCTTGTGGAATGCTGGCGCAGCTGCGCACTGTTTCTCGTACAGCTGCTGCGACACAGTACATCCACATTTTTTAAATTCCAGGAAGTTGCCCTTGGATACTGGATGACAAGAACATGAATCTAGTTTTGCGTTAGCACTTGTGATAGCGCTGAAGCACAGCACACTGTTTTGTGAGAAAAGTAGCCTCTGAAGTAAATTTAACTTCCCGTTTTGGAGACTCTTGCAAGGGCATCTCAGGGAGGTATCCTGCTTGGTCCTGGGGAAGTGTTTTTCCACGGAGGTGAACGTCAGTGGAGGTGTTGTCAGCAAAGACTGCCATTCCACCCTCCCAAGTCGGAAATCTGTGTGCAGCCAGGCAGCGAAGACTGAGGAAACCCTTCAGGCTTCCTGAGCAAACATTACGTGTGCAAAGGAAAACCCAGTTGCAATATCAGAGTGAAAGCCTTCTTTGATTTCAGGAATAATTCAGCTTCTGCATGACATTTGGGACTCCATTACCCAAGTAACATAGGTTTTCTTGTGCTAGTTCTGGCTGGCATGAAATAGCAAAGAAAAATCCAATCATGTCTCCCTACTTTTAGACATATATTTATCAATCTGTGCTAAAATTGCATGTCACAGATGCTAAGGTGCATCTTTTTTTCAGAATACAGATGAGCAGTAGGCAAACTGATTTTTTGTCAGGTCACTCAAGCATTGCTCGTGTTTCACATGATCAGTTCGCTGAGTAGCTAAAGCACCAGAACTCAAAGCTGAACGTAACTTTTGCTCGGTTGAAGGACTGAAGAATTTTGATTTTACATACTGTGTTATCTGTGGTCTAAAAAGAGATTTCCCAGGTGGAAACTGTATCTAGAAGTTTTGAACCAGAGACTCTTTGGAACGAAAACTTATAATATTTGGCATAAACTAAGTTTATACTAGTCTGCCTTTAAGTTATGCTTTTGTACAAATCAAGAACAATAAATGCATCTTGTCAATTTTTATTTAAAATATATTTTCTGCACACATTTGTTCTGTGTTTATACATACATAGTTGTCACAGTGATCCATTATTCTGTAAAGATGTGACAGGATCACCGTTGCAGGAGCTGTCAAAAAAACAAAAAAAAGTCTGGAATCCATGTAGCATTAAGACCTGGAGAGACTGAGGAGAAGCTTTCATGTCCTGCAGATGATTACAGCTGGTAACCACAGTGATTTACTTATGCAGTTTTGTGGCAGGCACAAGGGTCCAGAATGGAGAAAGATGAAAAAGCATTTCTGAAAGCCCTGAAAATCTCAGAGGTTTTGCACAGTGCTAAGGAGCTTTCCACTTAGGGAAGAGTCTGTCTTCAAGAAGTAGACAAAAGATTCTACTGTGTGATGAAAACTTGTGTGGACTTCACCTGCAGCATCTCCATCAGACAGGACGTCTGGCTGGAGAAGCACCCAGAAATGTTGAAGTGAGGTGTCCATGTTTCCTGTTTGCTACAAAGCTGAGCTGTGCACTGCTACCCTAAAAAACAACTGGCAGGCACCCCGGAGACCATACCAGCCTTCCTTGGGGTGCACTTGTGCCAAGTCTCAGCCCCCAGTGAGCAGAGGTGTTCTTTGTGCGCCTGGTGCTAGCTCTTATCAGCTTAGCCAAAATGCTCCTAAATACGCTGGGAAAGCTCGCAATCATTGAACTGATGCAGTGTGGTGCTGACTGGAGCAAGCAGTTCAGAATCTGCAAGCCAGAAGTACTGTAGCGGTGCTGGTGTTTTCATCCACAGCAGGTAGGAGACTGCCATCTGTTATGTAGCTAGCACCATCAGCAAGTTGCAGGTTATCTAATGAAAGTATTCTTTCAAACTAAAATTCAACTTAAGACAATTCTGCCGATCAGAAACAAACCTTTTCCCCACTGCTGTCCTGCTGTTTTTCCTTGCTATTCAACAAATATTTGCCCCCTTCATATATATATATATATATATTTGCTTTTAAAATAATTGTGGTTTTTCATGTGGTGAACCCATCATAAGAAGGTGGTAACGTTGCTCAGAGAGCATCTAGGGTGAAATCCATCTGTAAATGCTGTGTTCCCTGTAATCTTCAGGGAAACTAAAAATTGAGGCTGCAGCGTGCTGGCAGCACATCAGATGAAGCTTCTGGCATGAGATAAACAACTGCCAGAGCTGCAGACTGGCATTTTGCCTAGTTTAAAATTATAGAAAAGAAAACAGTTTTGAGGCTTCCTACGTATTTTATTTTATTTTTTATTTTTTAAAGTCTCAACAACAACGAAAGCTTCCTTCAGAAGCGTTAGCAGCAGTATCATCTCATCTGGTTGCTAAATGTTGTCACAGCAGTGTTAATTGCAGATGTTAACTGAGTTTCTCTGGTGTGAACTGCAAAGGTTTATGGAGATCTCTGCAAGCACACTGTCTGTGGACCAAGGAAATTACTTTTAAAAAGGGAATCTATAGTAGCTGCAGTCATACTCAACCACTCTCTTCTCATCTCTTCCTCCTTTGGGCAAGCATATTGAACTCCAAGTGAAGTTTCAGAGTGATTGCTCAAACCTGGCTTCTTAAGTTGTTTGCTTTTTGGCTTTACTGTGCAGTCTGAAAGAACTGAAGAAGTATTAGGGGTTAACTAGCTCACCCACTGCAAGTAAAAATCCTTTAAAATTTTTTTAGCGTGATCACAGTGGCTGCCATGGGTCTAGTCTAGCCCTTTGCTTAAATATTTTACAATAAAAAAGAATTTAAAGTGTTGAAGTTGAAATTCCTTGCTTTCAGGAAAAGTAAATGCATGTTAGGTAAATAGTAATTTGAGAGGAGAACTTTCTTGTAAATCCAGTAAAAGCATAATTATGACCCATTTTTGCCAAGTAATATACAAAATTGTAAAGCTGACCATATAAACACACAGTTTTCACAGTGTGTTGATTTACTTTTTGCATTTCTTTCCAATAGAGCGTTCACTTCACAGTGCTTTTTCAGTTCAGACTCTCACATATGCACTGTGCTTCTAATATCTCATGTGCTCATTGCTATGAAGAATTTTGTTAAAACATTTCTAGTGTTTTTTTTTAATAATTTTACTGTAAAGAAAGGCATTGTTTGGGTTGAAACTTCATTTGGGGCTCTGCTTTGCTTAGAGCTGCATTATGCCGTAGGTATTTGAAGGTATTTTAAACTCACAGCTGATTGAAGAGTTCTTTCTAAAAATAGTGGCATTGTAATGACTGGTTTGGCACTACTCAGATTCCTTCAGACAGATGTAAAAGGATGACAGTCAAGGGTTCCTCTGGAATGGCTACAGCCCATTGTAGTATCTGTGTGTATTCAAGTGCATAGCCTGAGGACTACGTGAAAGAATTACTACACTCATTAACTAGTCTCCTTCTAAATTGATAATTGGAATTTTGAACTTATTTCTTTTGTGTACCACATGCGGTCAGAGTACATTGCAAATGTAGCCTGTAAAAAACAAATTAATGATAGATGTATTCTGATAAATCCCTTCAAGACATGGTGAATGTGAAAGGGAGCCAAGCTATGTTTGTTTTTTCCAGACCTTCTTTTCTTAAAAGAAAAAGAAAATTGTTTTTTTCCCAACTTTTTCTTTTAACTTCCAAGAATTAATCTATCAACCATTACTAGAGAAGCCCCATCTTTCTTAGAGGACTTTCACTAAGCACTCAGGAGGTATATCGTTCCACTAATTTAACATATTTTTTTGCTGACATCAACATAACCAGTTTTGAAATGTAAAGGCCTAAAAGCTCCACAGGGCACTGGTCTCCTTTATGCTAGGCTGCCTTCCAAAAGCTGGCTGCCCTCTCCCTTTTGCACTTAATCCCACATTTGTCACTCCTAGACAAATGCTGACCACCTGCTCCAACTGCAACTATAGTATCAGAGTGAGATTGTGGTGGTGTTTTATTTTGCTATGTGGAATTAGATCAGTTTGCTTTGCATGAAGAACCAGCTCCCTTCAATCCAAAGAGTTGATGGGATCACAGTCCCTCTCACACTGTGAATGATAGAAGGAAAAATAATCTCTTAATGCAGTACAGAATCTCCTGAGTTGGAAGGGACCCACAAGGACCATGGAGTCCAACCCTTGGCTCCACGCAGCATCACCCCAAAGTCAAACCCTGTCTGAGAGCACTGTCCAAACACTCCCTGAATTCCAGCAGCTTGGGGCTGTGCCTGCTGCCCTGAGCCTCCCGTTCCATGCCCAGTGCCATGAGCCTCCCCTCAGCTCCTCTGCTTTGGGCTGAACGAGCCAAGAGACCTCAGCTGCTTCTCATGCACCTTGCCCTCAGACCCTTCCCCATTTTTACAGCCCTCCTTTGGATGTTCTGTAATAGCTTGGTGTCCTTACATTGCAGCAGCCAAAGCTGCACCCAGTGCTGGAGGTGAGGCTGCCCAGCACAGAGCAGAAGGGACAGCCTGTTCCCTGCCTGGTGGCAGTGCTGCACCTGGTGCCCCCCAGGGTACAGCTGGCCCTTTGGGCTCCAGGCACACTGCTGGCTCAGGTTAACCTGCCATCAGCCAGCACCCCCAGGTTCTTTTCTGCAGGGCTGATCTCTTGTTCCCTGATGTGTACATGTGTACAGGGCTGCCCCATCCCAGCTGCAAAATCCAGGACGTGTTCTTGCTGAACTTCATGCTGTTGTTGATTCCCCAGCCCTCTGATTCCTCTAGATCTCTCTGCAAGGCCTCTGCCCTCGAGGGAGTCAGCAGCTCCTTCCAATTTAGCGTTGTCCACACATTTACTTAGAGGACCTTCAAGTCCTTAATCCAAGTCATGCTTTTCGGAAACCAGAGAGTTGATTACAAATCCAAGGATCAAACATCCTTTGACTTTGGATTTATGGAGGTCGTTATGGGGCAGAGGCTTTTTCTTCCGTGCACTGGTTCAGACTGTTGGGTGGAAGCATGAGTCCTCACAGGGACACAGGTGAGTGCAGATCCAGAGATCATGGCTGCAGGGACTATTTATTGTAGTAAGGTCTGTGCCTTCCACACAAGAAGGCTCTATCTGGCTTCAACTGGTTTCATCCAAAAGGTATTTCGTGTTTCCATTGCTTGCAACACAAGCAGCTCTTCTTCTATTTGAAAGCTCTCACTTTAAATCAGGAGCATTACAGTTTGATAGAAATACTCATGTAACTGTGTAAACGTGGTCAATAAAAGAAGACTTTGCTGAGACATCTGACTTAATGGCCATGCTGACTGCAATCAGAAATTGCAGCTGAGTAATTTTTAAATAAGATTACTGTATGAATAAGCAAATAAATCTCTGATGCCTCATAAGTAATGCTAAGGAAGGAAAGTAAACTTTGGTGCAGCACATGATAAGATATGGCAGTTCCATGCAGCAAATACAACGAAAAAAGGGAGCCATAGAACAGTTCTTGAGTGAAAACAAGTGAAAGAAATAAGGACAGGAAAAGGCTTTGCAAAGAGTAGGTGGGACCATGAGCTGTGCTGACCACTGGACATACAAAAGGGGACACTTTTAGCTTAAAAATTAGACTATGATAATGTACCCAGGAAAAATGACTATTCATCATGAAATAGATTACTGTTACAACATTGGACGTGTTTTGGCTAATTATTTCAGGTTTTGAAAATCTATAGCGCACAAACACAAAAATATTTTCTGTGTTTTTCTTGGTTTGTTTATTTATTTTATTTGGACTGCTCTCTGAAAAATGAAGGTTTCTAACCACTATTTATCTGTGTGAAAATGTTAATTTTTTTTTTTTTTTTTTCTTTTAATGGCTGAGTCTTGTGTTATGGCTAAGAACCATTCATTTCTACAAAGAGGGTTTTCTTTTTTCTGTATGTTTGTCATTCCAGGTGTGATGTGAAGTTTCTAAAGTTTGTTTGGGATAATAAAAATATTCTCAACTATCTTTTAAGCTTTGGCCAAGCTGATGTAGGTCTTGAGTTCATTCACAGTTTAGTGATATTATCAGAGAAAAGAACAAATAAGAGAACAAGAAGAATTTCTGGACCTGGCCCTCTGCTTAAAAGCAGACCTGGTTCTTTATCAGGAAAAAAAAAAAAAAAAAGAAGCGAAGACTACTGGATATCCAAGCCAGATATAGAAGTCAGAGTAGAATTCCTTGCAAGTTTTCTTTTTCAGTATTGTAACTGAGGTGACAAGTTTCTTATAAACTTTTAAGACCTACAGTAGAAGATATTTAGTATGCTGGACCATAATGAGTCAGTAGTTCATAGAGCACGACATTTTTCTGCAATGAGTCTGCAACACTCAGGAGACTGCTGTTTATTATCAGCATTGCAGGGAGGAAGAATAATTATAATAATACTAAGTAAGTAATTCGTCTTAGGAAGATGCTTTTTTTTTTCCTTTGAACAACATAGCCTTGAGGACATCCACAAATCCTGATCAGCAAGGCTGCGTTTTGTATCAGTGACTGAACATTTATACTTGCAAGGGCAGTGTGGAAGGGGAATACTTTGTAGAAAAACAAATTCCTGAGCGATGTGGTGTGGAGTACTGGTACCCCTGGGTCAGTCAGTGTTTGTGCCCTTGCTAGGCTGTGGTTTGGGTTATTCAGCATGTTTGAAAGCGCATCTAGTTTTACAAGTTTTTGTAGCGGGGATGCAGGCATCCAGAATCTAACAGGTATATAGGTGCATCTCCCTCATTTTTGATGATTACTTGATATAATTTTATACCAAGTTCTTTGTTTTTAAAGAATTTCAGGCACTGAGAATATAGAGTGCATATTTATTTCTAAGCTTTAAGTAGAACACATGTGGTGTATTTTTTAATCTTTTCCATACGTTTCAGTTATGTGTTCACAAGACTGTATATCAAATACAATATCAAGGTTTTCTATCTTTCTACAAGCTACTTTGTTTCATCTGAATTTGGTATATGTCTTTCACAAAACACTAAATGGGGAAAATGTGCTTCAAGCATTAAGATGGTGTATGTCCTTTTCTCTATTTACACTGCATCGCATTTCACTTTTTTTTCTTTGAGGCAGGGAGAGTGGTTACGAAATGTGTTGCGAGTATGACGGGCATTTTGTCGTGCCTGGCTTCAAGGATTGTACTGTAACGTCTGACCGCTCACAGATACGCATAATTATCTACTCAGTTGAATACAGGACTGCTCTGTTGTATTTCCTGCTATTCAAAAACATTTGGGGAAAAGATATTTCTGTGTATAATTTTATTTTCCTACTGATCTCTATTTTGTTTAAGGCCATGTTTCATCATGAAATCACTTAAAATAAATCTTCTTAAAAAATCCACTTTGGAAACCAACTCTTTTATTGTGTCTTTGAATATATCATAATGTTTGCAGCAGTTTAAAATTTTTAGAGAAAACAAAAAATACTCTCTCATGTCACCTTTTCTAAGTGAATTCTGGTGTCCTGTGGAATCTGGAATGCTACAGATCATCGTTTGCAGCAGAAAAAGGAAGGATTCTTCACCAAATGCAGTGGAATTCTAACAAGAACTACGTTTGAAACAAAGGCGATCCTAAATTCAACTACTGTCAACGTGCTGAAGATGCACACACCTCTCATAAGGCTCTCGGCTTTTGAATGGAGTACCAGAATGGATGGCAACATGCTTTATGGCAGTGGCTAAATGCACAGCACTGCAATGTCTTAGAAAAATATCTTCAGGGAAGAAGACATTGTTCAGTCTTTCAAAAAAGCCAGTGCCTCCAGCTGAAGATTTCCTCTTGCTTTGGTAACAGGTGACACTAGCTGCTCTGGAAAGTCCTGGTCTTTCTTCAGTGCTTGGGCAAGATATTTCTAATATTTCTATTATTTTAAAACTTTTCTGGACAGTAATTTTGCAATCTCTTGCTTCTAGCAGATGTGTGATGTTAGCTAGCTTAAATCATTGAAAGAGCTATGTGGGGAAAGGAGAGGCTGTGAGAACACCTTTCAGAGCCTCTGCCCTACTTCTCGATTTTAGACTCCTAAGACAGTTTCACCCAGATCCTTGATAACCGGCGCCATGTGTTGAGCAACTGCACATTTTTCCCTCAGTGTGAGGACTGGGGCTTGTACTAAGCTCGTGCCAGGTGATGCTGAGGCCATTCTGCTAAGCAGTCCCTGAAATACAGATTGTATGCCAGTTGGTTTGAGGATTACCTTTTCTTACTCATTTCCCATGTGCAAATGTTGTAGCACTCTTGCAGAGATTTTGATGGGGAAAAAATGGATTTTTTAAGTGGTCTATGCCAATGAGAATCATGGCAATTCTTGTGGGATTGGTGAGGGTCTGTATTCAAGGGTTAGATCATTTCCAGAACTGAAGGCTGCAGGAACGGCAAGAGATTCATGCTGATTCTGAGGGGTCTGTTGCATTTGAGCTTCGAGTATTTCATGTTGTTGCTGAGCATGTGGGACCAGTGTGGTTGCTTCAGCTTCTGGTACTCTCATAGATGTCTGTGGCATGGAGTAATCTCTGTAGTGTAGTGGGGTTTTTTGTTGTTGTTTCTCTTTTCTGGATGTTATCCATATAGAGAGAAACAACATTTGGTGTTGATAAGTACAGGAGTACCACCCGTAAGACAAGCAGTTTTATACTGTAATCCAAGAGGCATGGAATCAGTGTGTTTTTTGGCTTTCCTCCCCTATGTGGTACTCTGGCATGCCTGATCTATGCTCTTCCTCCAAGCCAACAACTGCAGGTACTTCGTACAACAGCGATCACGCACTGCAGGAAGTTGCTGATGCTTGGAGGCTGCAGTAGCAGTGACAGCAAGTAGAAGATGTGGGTCTTTCCCCACGACTTCTGAAATCTGGGACACTGAAGACCATCAGGTAAGGTTTCATTCTGCTTTGCTTAAGTATGTACTGCGCTGTGGAATAGCTGTGCCATAAAGCTAACTAAGTGATTGCTTGGTAGAATTATTCATTTGCATTATGGTGTGGGGGTTTTTATTGAGGCCTTTTTGGTGCTACAGATCAGGGTACTGCCTTGTAAAGGTGTTGTGAAAGAAGGTATTACAAATGAGTTAAAGAAGGCCCAGCCATTCTCAGCTTCAGTTTCTGTGGTTCTTTATGTCATTCAGTTGTTCTCTCCTCCAGCAACCGAGCTATCTGCTGAGCTTGGAAGCCTGCTCTCTGTTCACTCCAAATTACATCAGTTGTGACCAGCCTGCGGTGCAATCAGCGTTTCTTGGGAGACCTGCACTTCTAACCAGAGGCTGCTTCCTACAAAGCTTTGCACATCTCTGTGCAATGAAAAGCGGATCAAGAAGAAATAGCTCAGTCCACAAAAGCCTCTTAAGACTGTAAAAAAGCCACCTTGGTGATGGGTAGATAACTAGGGAAAGCAGGGGAAGGAATTAGTGTTAAGAATGGGAATCACGCAGCTAACACCTTTGGGATAATTAAAAAATAGCAATTAATGACCAGATGCACGCATTAGCAACGAGCATGGCTGTTGATCCTGCCTGTGTGACCTTCACCCTGCCATCTCCCTTCCTCCACCCTTTGCCATTCCCTGTGTCTAATTAAAATTCCAAAGTCTTCAGGGTGGAGCCAGTGACAGCCTGCTCCCAGTGCCACGCGTTGCTATGGCGTTATGGTGTACACAGAGAGCGAAGAGTACAGCAATGCTCCCGTGTCACGGAGCACTGCGCTCTTTTATTTGGTTTTCAGGACCGGAGAAGTGAGTAGAGCAGATCCTGCCCTCGGAAGGAGCTGTAGGGACACACAGGCAGCTAAGGAGGCAGACAGAAGCACCGTCCTTTGTTTTTTTTTGGCACCTCGTGTTGTAACAACCTAAAGCATCTTAATTGCAGCGATCGTTCAGTGTTTCTCCTGTGGAACACTCGGTATGCCGGGAATGCTGCTTGCTTCTCATACCGCGCAGCGTTTCTCAGCAAACCCATCTCCTCTCCGCCATGTATCTGCGCTCTCTTTTAGGCAGGCTGTCCGAAGCCGCGCTGCGGTGCAGGCAGCGGCCGGGCTGGCACCGCGCGCGGACGGCAGAGCGCGGGGGGGCTTTTGTTACAGAACTTCCCCGGCTCAGAACGCGAGAAGCGGCGGAGGGAGGCGATGCGGGTGCCCCGCGCCGCCTCGGCCCTTCCCTGCAGTCCTGCTACCGCCGCACGACCGCAGCCGGTGCCGGCGGTGTAGGAGCGGCTCGCTCCGCCGGGCGAGGGGAGCGGCGGGACCCCGGCACCTGCCGCGCTCCGCCCGCCTCGCAGGCGCGAGGGCAGCCGGCCGGGGGCGCTCGGCGAGCGGAGGGCGTCTGACCAATGGCGCCGGAGACGGCCGGGCCCGGCGGGCGCGGATTGGCTGCTCCGCAGCACGAGGGGGCGGGACGAGCGGGCGCCGCCCGGGCGGCCACATTCGCCGGGCTGCGCGTTTCAAACGCCGGCTGCGCGGGGCGGCGGTTGGTGGCGCGCGGGCCGTCTCGCGGCGGCCGTTGTGGGCTCTGAGGGGAGAGGTGAGCGCGGCCGCGGTGGGCGGCGGGTCCGGGATCGGGCGGGTCCGGCGGGGCGGGGAGCGTCGTAATGCTTCCTTCGGGACTCGGTTTACGCCGTCCTTAAGAGCAGAGAGATAATGAAGCGTTGCTGAACGCGCTTAGCAGTCGCTGACCGTCAGTTAGCTCGCTTGTCCCTAATGTAAGTGCTTGTGCCGGAGCCCTGCAGCGCTCAGGTAGCTGCTGAGCCGCATTCAGTGCATACGCTGCAGAGAACAGTCGGTGATGTGCAGCTTGAGGCATCCACATCAGCCTGTGACACACCGAGCTGCTCTGTGACTGCGGAGGGAGAAGCCCTGGTTCCTACGAGCGGGCTGGTTCGCAGGCGTGCGGCTTACCCTGCTCTGCCAACCTTTGCTAAGCTTTGGGGTTATTTCGTGCTTACCAAACGCTGCATAAAATTTTATCTTTAAGCTGTAGGGTTGTGGGGTTTGTGGTTATCTTTTTTCCTTTACCAGAGCTAGAGTATGAATCTTGGTTTGTTCCCAGATCAGTTCCGGGATGAATTACCGCATCCCGAGAGCTGAGCGGGGTTCGGTGGGTGCTGGGTGCTGCTCGAAGCACAGCTAGGTCGAGTGCTCCCCCAGAAGCTTCTGAGAGCACACTGCTGTCATTTGAGAACTGAAAGCGTTTTTAATGGCTGTCAACTCTGTCCTGGCTATAATTTGCCTTGTGAGCAGATTTTTTTTTTTACTATTGCTAACAAAGATAAGCCTGCCCTTTGCCTTGAAATATGCCATCGTTTAAGGCTGCTGGTATCCTTCAGTGACCTTTTTCTGCTTTGCTTTTGCATCGCACCTGAAGAGATGCTTCAGGCCTGTAAATGTGAGTGCCCAAACTTGTTTTCTTACCTTTTAAACAGCTGCTGCTGCCTTCTTTTTTTTTTTTTTTTTTTTTAATATCAGTAGTAGTAGAATTAGTACACGTGGTTCTGTCTTGTGAACGTGCCGTTATTCTGGCCTGTCGAGGTGGCTTAGTTATCGTTTGGTTCTGAGTGATCAGAAGTTGCAAGGAAGAAGTTGTTCTTTCATCAGGGTTTCCAACAGGCAACCTAGTTAGGTTAAAACAGCTTAAAAAACAGAAGTTGTTTTTTGAATTAATTTTCTTGGCATCACTTAATTCTCTTGTTTAGTGTTGCTTTCCAATTGCATATGTACAGTGTAGACCTAAGCACTGATCTGTGTGTGTTTCCTTGCACGGTGATTGTGGAGCCGCCCAAACTCACCATCACGTTACTTTAGCAGGTGACTGGCAGAAGAAAGTGACCTGTTGCTAACGATGTCCAGGAGAAAGCTGGAGAACAAAAGCCTTTCAGGCTTGTTGGCCATGTCTCTGCAGACACAAATCAGGATGGACAATTTCCACAATTTTTACATGCTCGAGTCCAAAGAGCTGGGAAGGTAAGGCTGCTCCTGTTTATTTCAGTCAGGGGGATTTCTGCTGCACAAGAGTTGTGTGCAATGACAGACTTGCTTTCTGGCAGGCTTTTATGGCCACAGATGAGGAATGAAGTATGGTTCTCCCCACCCGCCTTCCCTGCTCCCTTCTTTTCAGTGTCAGACAGGCTCTGTTCACACGCTACGTTACAGGGACATAAACTCAAGAGGAGATAACCTAGAGTAGTATTGCAAGACAAAGAATGGTGCTTTCTGTGCTGGAGATCCTGGCTGTTTGGTTGAGGGTTGGTTCTCTGTTGTTTATAAGTCCAGAAAACAAAGACCTCTTTTTCACTGACCTTTTATGGTTATATTTCTAACAACCTAGAGTAATTCTGTGGTCTGCTTCCTTCACTTGTGTTTGCTATAGCAAAATAGCAAATCAAAGAAAATTAAAATACATGATGTTTGTGTTGAAGGCATCTGAATTAATGCTTATTTAAAATCACGGGCTTAAGTCACACCTTGAAAATATTCAGGGAATTGTGTATAAACCCACACAAATGAAATAGAGTGGTCATGCTTCCAAGTATGGGTCATTTTTAACTTGTTAGGTATCCTGGTGCTGAACAGTGACCCTTCCTACCTCTAGCGTAGGCAGGCATAACTTTGTCATGTCTTTCACCTGATGGTTCTGTCAATTACTCTAGCACGTTTGTATCTCATACTCTATAAACCTTGTAGCCCTTCATTTTCCTCTCTCGGTGGCACTTTGTCAGCCCTGGTTCTGAATGCCAGCCTCATGTGCTGCCCTCTAGAACTCTGATGTTCTTCAAGTGCTGGATTTTCAGATCGTACATACCTGTGATGTGAAATGATGTTTAAAGCAAGGAAAAGCATCTTTTTTTGCTTGAATTTCCAAACCCAGTTTTTAATACTTTCTATATGTGCAGAAGTAGACAAATAAAAAAAAAAAGTGCCCGAAGGAATCAGTAGGAAGGTATCTTTACCAAATATGGTTCTTCAGCTTTTCTGACCTAACAGTATGTGTGTGTTCACTTGCAGTTTTCATCTTCCTTTAAGTCATTCTTTTGTTCTTTGCTATTTAACCCTCCCAAGTCCCTTTTCTTCCTCCCACGCCCTTATCTTTTAGGTCCTTTGCTGCTGAAGGCACTGACTCATGAAGCAGGCAGGTTCTGTTTTGTGGGTTAGAGTAGTTCTGTCCTCACTGTGGATGGCTTGGCTTCTTTCTAAGTAGTTGAGTTTCTGTGGTTTATAACTTGAGATACGGAAATAACTTGAAATTCAGCTGCACAGTGTCCCTCTACAGCATTGCATTTGCTTTGCAGGCAGTAAGGAGAGGGGAAGCTCTGTGCTGCTTTAGTGCAAGATCTAACTTCAGATCTATGGGTTTTTTTTTGTTGTTTTTTTTTCATTTCTGGGGAAATTCCACTACTCAAACAATTATATGAAGAAAACTTGGCTAGGCTTGTTCCTTCAAGCCTCAGCTTTTCTGTTAAGCTGAGGTGCTATCTCATGTGAGTGTTTCCAAGTTATGTGATGCTTTTTTATTACTTGTTTGGGAGATCACTGTTAGCTGTTATCAAGGTTCAGCACATCTTGTGACACTGAGTAATATGACAACTTCGTAGCTTCAAGCAGAATGTTGATTTCTGTGTGGTTTCCGTAACGTTTAACCAACAGAAACTATTTTGAACAGTTGTGTGTGCATATGTTAAGTTGTGTGCAGGCGCTTTCAGTAGTGAAGTTTCATTTTTCCAAGTCCTTGCTTGCTTAAATAAAGATTTATTGTTTTTTGTCCTTACTTTTCTTTCCTTTAGAAACCTATATAGCAAATGCTGTTATATAGATTTGAGTGAGTTGTTTATACACCTGTATGTCCTACCTGTAAGCAAGTTTGCTCTGTTTGGTTAGGAATGGCATGGAAAGGAAAGCATGTCAGGAAAGCTATGAAAGTAGAAGGATGGAAGATGCTGTCAGCTGAAAATAGTTTGAGGTAAAGGACATGGAGTCAGTGATGAAATATCTGAGGTCTGTACAGGTTGAAGCAGAGAACAGAGTCTAGGCTGGACTAAGCAATATTGGAGTGGGCCCAGAGGTGGGCCACGAAGGTGCTCAGAGGGCTCTCCTGCAAAGACAGGCTGAGGGAGCTGGGCTCGTTCAGCTTTGAGAGGGAAAGGCTCTGGGGAGACCTCTCTGCAGCCTTCCAGTACTTACAGGGTGGTTATGAACAGGAAAAGGAGAGACTTCTTATGTGGTCTGTTAGTGACAGGGCAATGGCAAATGGCTTTGAAGTAAAAGAGCAGGAAATTTAGGTTAGACGTTAGGAGGAAATTCTTCACTCAGAGACCAGCACGGGCTGCCCAGAGGAGCTGTGGGTGCCCAGGTATCAACATGCCCACAGCAGGGGTTGGCACCAGGTGAACCAACTCGAGCCATTCTGTGGTTCTTTGATTAACAGTCAGAAAATGCCATAATTCTGAAGAGTGAGCTCTGTGGCAAATTCACTATTTTTTTTGGGGGGGGGGGCGGGGGGAGGGAGGGGGCAGGGGAACTTTTTATGTATATTGATTTTTTTTTTCCCCCTTCATAACTTTAAATATAAAATAATTGGCACACTATAAATATCACAAGAAAAGCAGAAATTCATACATCATAGGTTTCTTCTGGAGATACCACTGCTCCTTCAAACAGCTGTACCCGGAGCTGCTGGAAGTGAGATGTTCAGAGACTCTCAGGAAAGGTCTTCCTGTTCTCTTGAAACTCAACCAGTTCCTCTTCCGTAATTATAGAGAAACTTCTGTGGCTGACAGCACGGTGTGATGTTAAAATGAGGCTGTAAGCTCACGTAGGGGAATCTCTTCAAACTTCAGTTTATTAAGAAATTCAGCTCTATGACTTCAAGTGCTTTGCAATAGTGTCTCGTTTCCCAGTTGGGAAATCACTTGGCTATCTCAGGCTGATGAAGAGTTGCTAAAATGAACACTGTACACATCAGGTTGTCAATAGCTTTTACCTCTTTCTTTTGTATTTTGTATTTGCCTTTCTGAGTTTAGTAGGTAAGAAATAAGACAGAAACATAATTGATGTTGGAATAAGCGATGACGAGAAAGTGTTTTGTTGAATTCATTTCTAACTAACTGACAGCAGTATGAATAAAAGTCAGCTTTGCATCCTCTGTGATTCAGTTGGAAACTGACAAACCACGTTTAACATGGTTGTGGTCTGTTTCATTATGAGAGAAGCAGGTGCCCTTTTGCAGAGCCTTGACATTAAGGGGAAAAAAAAACCCTTAGGCACGTGTTTTGTGTCCCAGTTGTTCCTTTTCAGTTTTGCTTTCTTCTGTTCTGCTCCTCGCACCAGAAGAGAGGCTCGGGCTGCAGGACGGCGCCATCTCCCTGAAGCAGCCAGAGTTTGGTGCAGCA
Source organism: Callipepla californica brunnescens (assembly GCA_023055505.1). Lineage (NCBI taxonomy): Eukaryota > Metazoa > Chordata > Aves > Galliformes > Odontophoridae > Callipepla > Callipepla californica. The sequence goes on from JALIRH010000020.1 coordinate 3,423,755, forward strand.
GGGCGGGCTGCGTAGCGGTGCTGAGCCTCTCACCTGCTTGCTTCACGTGCAGAAACTGTTTGTTTGAAGCCACAGGTGTGGGTGTTTTTCTTTGCAAATGATTTTGGAACTGTTTTTAAAACTTTAAACAATTTACTTTAGCCCTTCAAGCATTTTGCTGGTTTTTTTTTTTCTTTTATTTAATAATATTTCTTGTGTAATTTGAAAACACTTTGTAAATGTGCAGCTAGGCATTTCTGGGAATGCAGAACTGGTGACTGTAAAACTAGGGTTGTTTTTTTTTGTTGTTGTTTTTCAGTTTATAACTTGGCTTAAAAACCTGCATTTTTCCCCTAATTTTTCCTAAAGGTCAGCCTGGTGTTTAACTACACTGTGTGGTTTTCTTTTAAAAGCATGTCTTTGCCAAAAGACATTTTTGTTTCCATACCCAAACAGTTGGCTAGGAAATAAAGCAGCGAACTCCAGGAGAGGGAGTGCTCAGCAGTGGGTGTTTTTCTGATTAGACGTTTCTAAGCACAGTGCATCAACACAAATTTTTAGCAGTACTGCATGATTTGTGAATGGAAGGGGTTTTTATTTTTATGACTGAAGATTTCTGCACGGAAGAACTTTGCCCCAGCCCTAGTGTAGACTTATACTTTCTTTTCCCCTACATTCTTTTTTTTTTTTCATGGTTGTTTTGTTCTGCTGCATCCTGTAGGCACAGTTGCTGGGTCCTGCTGCTGTGTATGTGCTATACTGTGTGTGTATGTGTGTGTGTACTGTGGGTTTTGTTTGCTTTTTCACAATATTGCCAACCTGAACAAAGCCCTGAGCAGCCTGACCTGACCTCCTTGCTGCCCCTGTGAGAACATTTCCAACTCCAAAGATAATGGGGGTGTGTCAAGCCTTTGTAGTTCTAATGGCAACTGAATCACTTTGTCTATCCTAAGCTCTAATATATTTTCCCTTTATTTTGCAGGGGAAGATGTGGCGTGGTTAGAAAATGTATAGCTAAATCCACGGGCCAAGAATATGCAGCTAAATTTTTAAAGAAAAGAAGGAGAGGTCAAGACTGCAAAGCAGAGATTCTTCATGAAATTGCTGTGCTTGAATTAATGAAATCCAATCCTCGCGTAGTTAATCTCCATGAAGTCTACGAAACAGCAAGTGAAATCATCTTAGTGTTGGAATAGTAAGTATGCCTTTGTCACGTGTCCCATGCTGCTAGTTACCAACCTGTCCATGTATTTGCTTTTTGCTTGAGTTATCTGAACAGCTGTGAGAATTGCAACACCATACTGTATAGGTTATGCTAATATTTCATTATGTTTTTTTAATTTACCAGTGTTTATTAAAGTCTTGGGGCCTTTTTGGTGTGATTTATTCTCATGTGAATTCAGGAGTGGCATTGCTGTGACTTCACTCTTGAATTTTGGATGTGTATTTTGTGAAACTCATAGCTAATGAGCTGTGTTGAAACTCTGGAACAGAGACACAGCGAAATACACTAAAGCTTGTTTAGCTTTTTTACTCAACATTTAAGATATGCGCTGATAAAAGTGCCTTTTTTAATACAGATTTTTTTTGTTTTGCGTAGCTCATTTCTGTAGATGCTTTCACTCATTTCAAACTGGATTTTTTGTGTGCTTTAAATACTGTCTCACTTAGGAGTGTGTTTTATGTGAGCAGGTCACCCTGCTCAGCACCTGCCTTTGATATTCAGATCAGACAAACCTAATATGAAGCCTAATCACAAATTCTATGTGATTTGTAGTTGTTTTTCTTAAAGAATGTCTTCCGTCAAGCTGAGCAGAGAGAATGTTCTTGAATCCTGTCAGAGATGGATAGTGCTTTGATGCATCTTAAATCATACCAAAAAAGGGCTGTCTGATTCCAAGTGCTGATTTCAGAGAAGCTGAGCGTGCCGGTGTTCCGTGCTTCACTAACTGCGTGAGGTGACTTGGTGACTGAAGATAGCAATTCACTTGAGGATTCTGAGCTACTCAAGTTTGTTTTTTTCTTGTTGTAAAACTACTTAACTTCTGTTGCTGTTTCCTCTGAAACTCATGCATCTTTTCAGATGCCCTCCTGGCTGCTCATCAGCTCTGAAAACAAGTCTTCCAGTATGGGAATTAGTTTGAGTTAGTCATCCTACCGGCTGTATGTTTAAATGTTTGGAATGTTAGAAACGAGAACAAGCAAGGTTCTTTCTAATAGGATTTAAGTTTTGCATACAAGATATTAGAGGCAGTGGTGATGTGCATGCATTGTGATAAACTGCTCTTAATGTGGCTAAATTGTCCTCCAAAAGAGGAAAGGAAAAAAAGGAAGGAAAAGGAACCAAGAGGAGCCCTGTGGGATCAGATCAGTGGCCTACTCTCCTGCTGTTCTCAGGAGTGGCTGGTAGCACAGGCTCTCTAGGAAGAGCTGAGGCTCACGTGAGCCCCCTCATCTCTGTTTTGTCTTAAATGCAGTCAGGTAAGGCATGGCTGACACCTCACATAGCTCCAGCAGGTAGTAGCTGTTTGTACAGGTTGTCCAATATTGTTCCCTTTTTATAGGCTATCATATTACTAAAGGTGGAACTCATGCTTACCAGTGTGTTTCTGACGTAGCTTGTTGGCCTTGAGATGGGAGTTTCAGGCAGTTAGAACCAGCTGAGGAATGATTTCAAACCCAGCTTGGAAAGAAACAGCTGACACTGTGGCAACACATAGAGTGTAACTAAGAAACCACATGCAAGATGATTACACAAGGTTATTTCCACGCTTCCTTTATGCTTTGCTAATGATAGGGTGCTGTAAGTAAACAACAGCTTTTTTTGAGGAAGACATACTGAGGTGCTTTTTTTTTTTCTTTTAATAAAAAAAAAAATAAATCTAGACACATAATCTCTCTTGGAAGTGGTTGATGTCAAACTGACAGAGCAAAGTGGCTGTATTTCAGTGTCTACAAGAGCTGGAGACTTTGCTCACTGACTGACAAGGCAATTGTGTGTTTCATCACAGTCAGTGTGCTAGATCTTATTTCTTGTACCTGCCAGATAGAAAGGACTGTTTCTGGTCTTCCATCTGAATGGTGAGATCTGTGGTAGCAAGTGTACAGTTTCCTCTTCCTCCAGAGATGTTCTTCTTCTACTCAGTCTGTTCATTGCATTATAGTTTGTGCATGTGGTGAAGGTTTTAGTCCCTGAATCAGAGAATAGGAATGCTGTTTGATTGTCTTGCCTCAAAACATTTATGGAATTAGTTGAAGAAATTTCAGGTGTAACTTCTGAAGGTGTTTTCTATTAGGAACTGAGGATAGATCTGATCGTCCTCAAAGCATCTTCAGGCTCACTTTCAAAGTAGCAAGCTTGAGTTTTCCAAAGAGTTTGAAGCAATTCAGCCACAAAATGGTTTCACCTTCTGAAGTGCTGTAGTTAGCTATGAGGAAAGAAAAAGCATCTTCAGATATTTTTACCCTTTTTTTTTTTTTTTAAAGAGTATATGTGACATGTCTGGGTTGAGTGTGCTCAAAAAGAGTGGGAGGCACAGCCCTATTTTCTCAGCCTCTAAAAAGAATATCTAGTAAATAGCTACTGATAAATAAATATGGATTAAATTAATAGATACTGTTTCTAAATATTTTCTCTCTAGAGCATTCAAGTTTAATACATTAGTGTTCTTGATTGTGTTTCAGTGCTGCTGGAGGAGAAATCTTTAACCTTTGTGTCCCAGATCTGGATGACAGAATTGGTGAAAGTGATATAATAAGGCTGATAAGACAAATACTTGAAGGACTTTGTTGCTTGCATGAAAAAAATATTGTTCATCTTGATTTAAAGGTGAGGTTGCATCAGACTTCTTTTATTTAGTACTTTGTCTTCAACCTAATATTTGTGATAATCAAAATAATTTGTTAAATACACAGCGAAGATGAGGAGACAGTGTACTACAGATAACGTAACTTCTTAAAAATAAAAGTCATGTAAATACAAATTAACAATGTTTCAGTTCATGTTGTTATTTTTTTGCAGTTTGTATTCTGTGAGCTGAGAATTTTTTTCTGTTCTAGCCTCAAAATATTTTGCTGAGCAGCATCAATCCGCTCGGTGATGTGAAAATTGTAGATTTTGGGATGTCTCGGAAGATTGAGAGCACCACTGAACTGCGGCAAATCATGGGAACGACAGAGTATCTCGGTACAAAAGAGCTGCACTGTGATTTCTGATGTGAGAAAGAGCAGTTGGTGAAATGTGCTTATCAACTTCTAAGCCATTACTGGAGAACGTAGCAGTACAAGGCAGCAGTTCTGAGCTGTTCTTTCTGTAGAGAAGTTAACTTATTTACATGCAGAAAAAAATTTATAGGAATAAGCACAGCTTATTTCATGCTGTAGTGTCTGTTCTGTTGGAGACTACGACTCAGCAGTTGTACAGATTCAATTAGTAAGATTTTTTTTTACTATTCTTGTGATTTGAATTTCAATACGACACTAACATGCACAGAATCATATGAATTAAGAGTGCTGTTGAGTATGATTTAAGATCAAAATATTCTTAGGAAAGTGAAAAACTGCCTTTTATGCATGGCCTGCTGAGGGGAAGGTTTTTGTTTTTGTTTTTTTTTTTAAGAGCAGGTGAATCTGTGGTGAGTGGTGTGGTATCTAACACACACTGACAGCTGCTGGCCACTAAATTGGTGTGGTCACTTGACTTTGTGGTGTTAACATGCTGAAGACTTTGTGCATTCCCTGAAAAGACTGTGTACTTGAAATTAGGAAAGTCTTTTAGGCGCGTCCATCTGATGTGGGAGTATCTTGGGACTTGGATAGAGTAGATCTTAAGCCATATAAATACCGCTTCAGTCTGAACCACTTACATTTCAGTGTGTAATCATACTGGAATAACGTTTTTTTCACTCTGAAAAAGGGAAACCTGATTACTCAAACATCATACTCTCTTAATAACGATTAACAAGTTGACCGAACAGTTGATGGAAATGTAGTGTGTAATTCAAGGTTGCATTAACATTATGCCAATTAAAGTGTCTTTTTCTTTCCTTATCTCTTTATGTAGCTCCAGAAATCTTAAACTATGACCCTATTACTACAGCCACGGATATGTGGTAGGTTGTATATGTTGATCTGTTGTCCCGTCTACCTTGGTAACAGCTAACAGTCTGCATGCCAGCTCCAGTCTCTGATGCAGCTTTATCTGGTTTCCAAGGATACTGTTCTGTGGGTTGGCTGAGCAAGACGGGGTGGCTGGGAGAAGGAGTGCTCAGAATTTGAACTGGAGTTCGTACAAATTTCTGTCTGTGGCTCTGTTGCGCACAGCAGTGGAGTGAAGTGGCTTCTGAACATTAAGTGTACTTCTGTTCCAGCAATGACAATGATCTGATAGCATACTTAGGGCATTAGTTACCTGAAACATGTTATCCCAGAGTATTAACTGCTCTGGGACTCTCTTCCTTCACCATTTTTGTATCATTAAATATTCCAGTTCTGGAGATGTTAAGAAGTCAACATAACACACTAATCTTTAGACCAACACCAGCTCGTACAGAATGTCAGAAAAATGAGCCACTGAACCGTGTAAGTGTAAGGGCTAGCTTTTTGTGATGCTTCCTTAGAAATGTAATGTGTTAACATGGTCTTATTGCGTATCTAAATCAAGCAAATTCAGTTTTAAGTGTTGCCATGATAATAATTACTTCTTTCAAATTCTCAGCTTACAGTAGTAATTAAATCTGTGATTTTTTTTTTTTGCCTACTCTTGTGGGAAGGCACAAAGTATTGGTCCTCTGCTGAGAATCTTGAACATGCAGCTGCATATTTCCACACTGTAATGAGTACTATCGGACCACAAAACAATTTCTTATGCATCAAAAATACATCTGAGGTTTATAATAAATGAAATTGTATGGTACTCGCATTTTGTTCTGAGGGAAAAACAGCAAGAGGATACTGTAACAGAAGTCAGATCCCGATTGCTTGTATAGGAAGGTGGACTGTGTCTCAGACTTTAATACTTCTTCCAGAATTTTTGTGAAACAATGGCTGTTTTTTATTTGCCTGCAAATTAGGACTTTTTTTTGCAGTTCTTCTCTTTCTCAAAACTGCTATATCTGCAAGAATGGACTGTCTGAAAGTTCTGTATTTCCTTTTTGTAGCAGTCTCAATGGCAGGAAAAGAAAGGCTAATTTGAAAGTAAGCAATTAAACAAAAAGAAATCCTTTCACGGAGATGTAGATGAATGTCCTTGTGTGTATACGTGCAGCCATGTTTGAATCATATAGAACTGAGAGGTCACGTGCTGGTTTTAGCTCTGAGTGTGGCATACATCAAGGTGTTTGATCTACAGCAAAGAAGTATGGGAAGATGCATTGTTTTACATTGTGTTCTTACTTCAGGAACATAGGTGTCATATCATACATGCTGCTGACCCAAGAATCTCCATTTGTGGGAGCTGATAATCAAGAAACTTTCCTTAATATATCTCAAGTTAACGTGGATTATTCAGAAGAAACATTTTCGTCAGTTTCTCAGCCTGCCAAAGACTTCATTCAAAAACTTCTCATAAAAAATCCGGAGTAAGTAACGCTCTTCAGACAATAATCTTTTATGCCTGTGAGCACACAGAAAATATGAATGTTAACCTGGGAGATTGACATTATTGATTTGAGCAGTTAATAGTTCACAGTGTGCTGGTATTATCAGCTTGCTATTTAAAAGTGCTGGTTTCTGCTTTCCTGTAACATAAGTAAAGGATCTTTGGTTCACTGTCTGTCTGGCTGTTAACTGTAATCAGGCACAGTCTTTGAATTTGCTCACTTTCAAATTCTGACTTTCTTTATATATTTCATTCAGAGGTCTGACTATTCATGTTTCTTATGAAATGTGTTCTGGAAAGTTCAGGTTTTTGTTGACAACCTTATACTTTTATTATGCACTTCGGAGAGACAAAATGTCATCTTTCTGATGTGTGCCTGGATGCTTCCTGACGTCTTTGATGGAGCTTTTTACTTTAATATATTTTATATCAAAACATGGCAGTCTTATGACTGTATGTTTTCTTCATGCTACCTATGTGTACTCTTTAGGAATGCAAATATACACGTATACTTGTAGTGTTTTGTCATGTTCAGTTGTCTGAAAAGTAGTTCTCAATCAAAATCACAAACATTTTTGCTTCTAATGGATATTTCCATAACAGCATTCTTTGAAATGCCTCGATCAGTGTCCAAACTCCCAAAGTGGCTGAACTCTGAGGTCTTTGAGAATGGGAAAATGATAGTCATTAACTGTGTCTGTGCTTGCTGTATGGCGTTACATGGGGACTTGTTTTTATCTGTTGCACTAGTGAATGTGCAAAGAAAAGAAGTTGTATGTATATACTGGAGAATAACGTTTAGTTGAGTCAGCTAGTCATGTTCCTCTAAGTTTAGTGAAGTATTATTGCTTGTATTGCTATGTATCGTCACTTGCAGTGTTGCAATAGTTTCTATCCCCAGCAAGCCTGCATGTAAGCAGGAGTTGAACAATCTGCTGGAGAAAGCAGTTCTTTGATAGTAAGGGGGGATGATAGTAGATGATATCCATGAGGTTTCTACCTTGAGGAAGTAAGGGTTCCCTATAAGATTATGTAGATGTAATCATGAATGAACAATCCTTTCTACTTTATCTCACGTGGAGGGTTTGTCAAGAGCTGGAACAACTCACAGGAGCTGTGTGATTGTGAAGGAAGGAAGTGATTTTGAAGATTTGCTTTGGTTGATGTTAATGTGTGCCTGCAGAATCTTCGGCTTTCTGCCACTCTTAGTACTCTCCTTGCTCTCTTTTGGGCGTATCAGTCTTTATTATTTGCTCAGTAACTCTTTCCCAGTTCAGATTCTTGGTGCGTATGTCTTTTTGAATATTAGGAGGGAAAAATCTGTCCTCAGATTGTTAGCACCATAATAAGACTTCTCTAAGCAAAAAAAAAAAAAATCTTCCTGTATTGTAGAACACAACAATGCAAAGTGTGTTGTAAAGTGGAGTAGCAATTACTAGATTATCCAAGGGAATCGTTTCATAAATCTGAGGTCTGTTGGGGAGTAAATACATTCTGGAAGTTTGTGCCAGTCTATGTAGAACTGCATCAGTAAAACACTGCAGAATGTCCGTTAAAGTTGATGACAGCACTTCCTTTGGCCTTTCTTGAAAACATCATGATTGTATGTTCATTAGCCTATTTATAACAATCTGTACAAAATGTAGAACTTCAAAAGCATAAGCACCTATATGTAAATGATGTTGAAAACATTCCGAGGGACTGAGTGCTGGCTGTTCCTTGTTCTGATGTAAATTTACCAGCTTGGACATCCAGCAGCGGGGTAAATTGTCAACTGAAATCCAGATGCATGTTGCCAACGCTTAATCCTGAACCATGGTAGGTTCTCATGTGCTTTTCAGCAGCAGCAGCGGTGGTGGAAAAACAGCAATATGAATTCTGTAGTGTCAGTTCTCACATATGCTGAGAATTTTAACTGTAGTTTTAGTATTTCTGAAAGTAATTTAAGCACCTTAACTTTTGTTCTTTTCTCCCAGGGAAAGGCCCACAGCAGAGGCCTGTCTGTCTCATTTCTGGTTGCGGCAAGGGGATTTCATACTCTTGTGCAGCCCTGAAGAATCGTGCTGCCCATCTCTGATGCCTGGACACGCAACAAAATGCTCAGAAGAGCGGAATGTGAGATCCAGTTGTAATGGTACTTGTAGCGACAAGGAAGACAAGGAAAACATCCCAGAGGACAGCAGTACGGTCTCCAAACGCTTCCGGTTTGATGATTCCTTGCAGTATCCCCAAGAACTCATGGCAGACTTCGTATGTTAATGCGTAACATAGACTTTTATAGAAATGGATTTCGTGTAATCTATATTCCAGTGGCAAATGCAAGGTTGGCTTGCCAATTTGTGCACTGCTGCCAGACTGGAAATGCACTTTGATTCTGAATTCTGGTACTTCCTTTTCTATCCGTTGCTGGCAATGGATTTAACTCCTGAGAAATTGGAGTTGTAGCACCAGTAAAGATGAATTATTTTTTTAAGAAGGTATAATTAAATATTTTTGCACTTTTTAAGATTTAATCCAAACATGATGCCAAATTGAACCCTGAACATGAGTTTAAATAAACTCATTTTCCTGAGGGTTGTTTTTTTGGTTTTTTTTTTGCCTAAAATTTGAGCTTTGCAAAACAGTGGTTGAATAATATGTACATTTTTATGACTAGCCTTTGGAAGCTGATTGAAGCAGGGAAACTGAATCTAGCTGTCTTAATGGGCTTGTCTGTGACTGTTCCCATAGGCGTAAATGACAGCTAAAAGCAGCATTGGGGAATACAGTTGATCTGCTGGGGCTATCTGGAAAACTTTTTTTTTTCTGGTATCGTCAGTAGTTAAGGAAAGGTTTCTTTCTTACAGATCTGGCCCCCCTAGGGATTGCAATGCATATTCAGCGTGGCATTTTTCCTGTGTTTCCTGTGGATGTGTGTAATGCTTGAACAGAAAACGGGTAGATTGTCAGTCCTTGTGTTAGTGGTCCTTTGCTTCTTGCCAGTGAGTTATATTTGAAGAGGATAAATTTCTCATTCTGTTGTCAATATTTGATACATATTCATTTGCTTTCATAAAATACCTTAGTAGCATTGTCTACATGTATTGGTCTACTCCTTATCTTGAAACCAAAAAATGAAACGCCCTTTCTAAATTAAATGAATAACTGAATAAACTGAAAATAACTTTTTTTTTTTTTTTTTTTTTGCCAGTAAAGCTGCAATTAAAAACTTTTCATTAAGCCATTTTAATGTAGATGTGCAGTGGATTTTTCTGTCAATTATTGCTATTCACATAACTTAGCTCCATGCCTGCCTTAAGAAGTGGACTGCATTGTGTTAATATTTAATAGCAAGCTACCCAATAGTTATTTTAAGCCCTTTCATTTGCTTTGATTAGTAGGTTTGCTGCGTTCAAGGTATATCCCTTACAGTTTCTGTTTCTAGGCTCTGAGAAACAACACAAGTCAAACTTCAGCTTAGAGCATATACCAGTCATGTCACAACATCCTGAAACTAGCAGTTTACCACTGAAAAACTGACAAGAGAAGATGCTAACTGTAACATTGAGTCTAAAGCTCTGTTTGTATAGAGAATGTATTAAAAATTCTGTAAATATTTTGAAATTAAATGGCACTTCAAAGTAGTTCTCAGCTCCGAGGATTAGAAAATCTCAGACTTAATCTTCCTTAATTTGGTTTCTTTTATAAAATATCACAGTCTAATAATCTTTTTTTAAGTGGGGCTGTAGATCTAGCAATAGTTAGGCAGATGGAGGTTTTGGAACATCGTGTGATTGAGAGGTGAATGCAATAATCGGTAAAAGATTATATTTTAGCTTTCTTCACTAAAGAAAGAACAACATATTTTTACAAATAGAGCTTAGTGCAAGCTTTCACTATAAAGCATAGGGGAGATTCAGGACTCTTGTCTTTTGTTTTCGGTGATGTTCTGTGGAAAGTCAACTGCATTGTCTTCAGCTTGTTTGACAGAAGTAAAAAACTTTCCAAGACTTGATCACAAAGGAAATGAAATAATAGCATGGATAAAGCTTGGATGCCTAAGTGTAAAAAAAAAAATGCACTGATTTCCCTCTGTGTATTCTTAGGCAGTTTTCACAGTAGTAGTGATAATATGTGTACATTTACAGTCATTAAATGACTTTGCAAGTAGCTGTTGGATTGCATCCAGGTCCTCTATACCTTTACTTTTCAAAGTCGTTGGCTTTTTCCAGTGGAATATTATTTCTCTTTTTTCCTCTCTAGCGTGGAATCTAAAATTGAGCTGGGTGAATTAAAAATACAAGCTATTTCATGATGCAGATATTGTTCACTCAAGATAAAGAAGAAAACATCAAAAACTGTAATGGACAAAGGTAGAACAAATGGCTTCTAAGACTGTTAGATTTTTAAATTCTCTGAATCTATCACTGACCTGAAATGCTAACTGGGAAGCTTGTGGAAGTCTTTCTACTAGTTTTCTATTTTTAGTGTCTGAAAATAAAGCTGAAAGTATATGCTAGCACTTTATGGAGAAGTTATTGTTCCTTATGTTTTTTAATCGTTATCTGATGTTTACATTTCTTACTACTTTTGGAGTTAACTTATCTTTAAATAAATGAAAGTTTGTCTTATCCAAAGAAATTAAGTTTTGAAGTTTGTACTTCATGTAAATTCAAAGTATACATTGAGTCAAATTTGGTTTGGATCAGTGCATTGGAGTTTATGTTTTAAATATTACTGTGCACACATCGCTTTGATTGATTGAAGGTAAATATATATGTTGCAGGCAGTTTTTAGCCCCTCTTGCTTCCCACCATATTACTGAAGAGATAATCCAACGAGTGATGCGTAACATTTTAAGATGACTGAAGACATTTCTATGCAGTTCATGAACATTTTATATTAAAAAAAAATAGTAATAATAAACTTTTCCTTTTTTCAAAGCCGTGTTTTCATTTTTTCACAGCCTTGCAGAACTGTGCTTGGAAGGGACCTCAGGAGGTCGTCTGCTTCATCCTCCCTGCTCAAGCAGGGCCACCTAGAGCTGGTTTTCTGGACGGTGGCTGCTTTCTGTCTTCAGAAAGGGAGGAAAGGATCACCTCTTTTGACTTGCTGCCAGACTTTAGCTAATGCAGCCCGGGTTACCATTACCTTCTTTGTAGCAAGGGAACGTCACTGCCTTTCATGCAATGGTGTTTTCTGGCTGGGTGGACCTCAGTGTTGGGGATACTGTTGCCTCGGGCCGCCTGTGCCTGGATACAGAGTTTTGCACTTCTTGTTAAATTTTGCCAGGTTTCTATCAGCCCGTTTCTTCAGGCTCTTGAGATCCTGGCGAATAGCCATGCAACCCCATCAAATGCCCCTCACGGTTTAGTGTCGTCTGCAAACTTGCTGGATGTGCATTCTGCCCCATCATCCAGATAATTAATGAAGATGTTAAATGATGTGTTCTAATGGATTTTGCAGAATGACCGTGTGAATTTAAACAGAATGTTTATTACATAAATGTTAGCCTCCTAGGACACTAACTATACAGCTGTTTAATTTTGAAGTAGAAGGCTAAACTGGAAATACAAACCTTTAGGAAACTAGTTGAATTCAGAAGTGGTAACTTGTTGTGACATGGATACTACGTTTCCTACAGAGGCAGATTTTATTGAAATGAAAGCTGTCTCAGTGTTAGAAAAGCACAAATGAGCTTTCTTTTTAGAGAAAGTAAATTATAAAACTGAGCTGCCCAGCCATCCTCCAGTGATGCAAGTATAATGAAATTCCTTAATCGAATGGAGGTAGATGCACACAAAACCTGTCATTTAAAAATCACACCATTTACTTTACCTTCTGCCAGCTGCCTCGTATCCAACTGACATGCAGACCCTCTCACAGCGAGGTGTTGGGCATCATACTGATGACTGTATTTTCCTCGGGTTGGTCAGAACATGGGGTTAATAGTGCAGGGATCAGCTCTTCACTACCAGCAATAGCGACAGGGGCTGTTAACTTATTGCTTGTATACGTGCATGGGGCAGGGGCAGATAGCTTACACAGAGCTGCTGTGCAAAGGAGGAGCTGATTTCTAATTGCAAGCCAGGTCAGCGTTCAAACGTTAGTTTATTGAGAATGTTTTTGAAAGCGCAGCTGAGCTCTATTATGCTTAGCTGGTGCACACACGTAGCGCAGCTCTGCCTGGAAACAAGCGGCTGAACTCGCCCACCTGCCGATTTAAAAGCGAGGAAGGCATGCCTGCTTAAACTGCGGCAAGTTTTACTTTCCAGAGCGATGTGAACCCCCGGCAGGACCCGAAAGGAATCGCCCGCTTCCTCCTAGAAGCCAGTCTCGCTAAATAAAGTCAAACTCTCAGTGAATAAAGTTTAAACGCAGCTTTCTGTATCTGGGGGTGCGTTGCAGCAGCGGCAGGCAGCACAGCTGCGCCCCGCTCCCCGCTGATGGACCGCAGCTCCGCCAGGTGCGGGCACCCCGCGTGCCGTGCTCCGGCCGCTGCCCCTGCGCTAACGCGGCAAAGCAGCCGCAGGTAAAAGGCGGCTCCGGGATGAGGGGTGGGACCGCGCGCGGGGCGCCCAACGGTCGCGCTCGCGCACGGCGCTGCGCGGCAACGCCGTCTCCTCAGCGCTCCGTGAGGGCGGACATGGGCACCGAGCAGGTAGGAGCGGGGCTGAGCGGCTGCCGCCACGGCTGCTGAGGGGGGGGTGCTGAGGGGAGTGCCGGGGAGGCGGCGGCGGGGAAAGAGGGCTGCGGTGTCCGTTATTCCAGCCGGAGTTTGTTCGGAGTAAGTCCTCGTTCCTTGGGCGGATTGGAAACGGGGCGTTATTTTGTTGCGTCGGGTGCTTTCCTCCTGAGGCGCTCGGACGGAGGGGAGGTCGGGACCGCAGCGGAGCTGAGGGCGGTGTCGAATGCTTCGTGTCGAATGCTTCGGTTTCTCGAAAGAGCGCGTGAGAACGGGCTTTGAGACTGCGAAATGTGCGTGTATATACATATATACGTGATTTTGGGGGTGTAGCTGCCGCTCTGTCTTCAGTCGATGTAAATACAGCGCCTTGTGAAGCGGGTTACAGTCACACGTTCAACTCCCAGCTCCCCCAGTGCCTCACCACTCTTACTGGAAAAACTTTTATCTCCAACCTAAACCTTCCTTCTCCCATCACTGCAAACCCTGCTAAACGCTCTGTCCCCCCGTAGCCCCCTTTTAGATGTTGAAAGGCCGCCCTCAGGTCTTGTTGGAGCCTTCTCCAGGCTGCCCAGCCGCAGCACTGAGCCTGCTTTGCTGGGGAGGGAGGTCCATTTCTGTAGCCCTCCTCTGGATATGCTCTGACATGTCCATGTCTCCCCTGCACTGAGGGCTCCACACCTGGACACGCACTAGGTGAGGTCTCCGCAGTGCAGAGTAATGTAGAGGGTCAGGATCACCTCCCCTGACCTGCTGGCCATGCTTCTTTTGATGCAGCCCAGGGTACAGTTTGTTTTCTGGGCTGCAAGGGTGTTTTGCTGTCTCGTATCCTCCTCCCCTTCCACCACTACCACCAAGTTCTTTTCAGAAGGGCTGTGCTCACTCTTTTGGTCCCCCAGATTGTATTGATAGTGGGCGTTGCCATGACACAGGTGCAATTTGTTGAACCTCATGAGGTTCACCTGGCCCAACTGCTGGAGCCTATCTAGGTCTTTCTGGATATTACCATGCCTCTCAGGTGTGCTGATCATACCACACAGCTTGGTGTAATCAAACCTACTGAGGGTGCACTCTTTTCCACTGTCAATGTGATTTATGAGGATGTTAAAAAACACTGGTGCCAGTGCTGCTGTAAATATCAGTCTTGTTACGCGGAGAATGAAGAGCATGTCTGTACTCATGATTCAGAACCAACTGAAGTGACTGGTGCTGCAGTAAGAAAGCTGTTGGCCCCATAGATCATGGGGTAGTTAGGAGGCTGGAGCGTGGAATGTAGGCAGGAAGCTGCTTATTCTGTGGAGAACACAGTACTAGAGTCATTAAGGTTGAAAAAGACTTCTTAGGTCATCTAGTCTGACCACTGACACATCTCCACCATGCCCACTAGCTGTGTCCCTCAGTGCCATGCCTACCATTTTCATAGCACCTTCACGGACAGTACCTCTGCCAGCTCCCTGGGCAGCCTGAGCCTCACCACATTTTGGAGAAGTTTGAGGTCCTTTTCAGCCTATACAACAGCACTGTGTCTGTATAAAGCCATATTCACACCAACCCAAGTTCTGTCTGCGGGCTACGCTGTGTCCCTTGGGCCTCTCAGCTCAGGAAGGCATTCTGTGTCGCAGTGGAGGTTCCCTGCTGTGAGATGTCCTTGCGCCGCTACTGCAGCAGACAGAGAGAAGTTACTGAGTCTGTGATGTGCATCTGTTTAACGTGTTAGATTATAGAGAAAGAAATGGTTTCCTATTTTGCTAGTAGAGTTGCAACTGCCTCAATTACCAGACGTGAAGCAGACTTGTCATGTCTATGTTTCTGTGTTGGTTATGGTACTTCGTTTCCCTCATTTACGATGACATAAGGTCATCTTTGTCCTTCTGGACAGCAAGACTGGTAAGGCTGGTTGAGTTTCAGAGGTTTATTGTGAATAAAAAATCCTGCACGTGTGCCTTGCCTTGCTTAGAAGGTGAATGCAGTTATTGGCATCCTGAAAGAAGTGGGTGGTTGTTGTGGCCAAATCTTTGCTCACCTCTTCTGTGACGGCCATAACGCTAGATTAAACATACTGCTGCCTGCCTACCTGGTTTCAGTGCTGCTACGGAGTACCATTTTGTTCTCTGTTCTAGAATAAGGTAAACATGTTTAATTTCTTTTGGGAAGGGAAGTGTGTGCATGGGGGATGGAAATGGATTTTATTTGTTATTTGAAACAGTAGTATTGTTGATTTTGTAACAGGATGCTTTTTGTTGTCCAACTCCCACTCTTGGAGCTTGCGGTAGTCAGGGATGTTCTCCCTATCATGTTCAGGGGCACTCTAGAGCCGGAGTGAGTTTGCCCTTCTTTCACAAGATGGACCATGTATTTGCACAGCAAGTCGGTTTATGAAGGGCTTAAAAACGGCTGGCATGTGTGTCTGTACGTACTTTATCACTGTGTCAAATCCCTGAATTGTGACTTGTATGTGAATCACTGCAGTATATCCTTTGCTGCAAAATTCCTATAGCTGTGTAAGCATCTAAAACTTGAGAGTCCTATAGCACAGCAGCTGCACTGTAAGCTGACTTGGGGTGGGGGGAGTGGGGCAGCTCAGGTATGCATACGCAGACTTCCACTACTTTTTTTTCTGCTGTACAAGCTTTGCATAAGAAACAAAGCACAGTGAGGGCAGCTGTGGCATAGATGCAGTAATACAGTGCAGCTGCATGAAGAGAAGTGCTGTGGGCAATGCTGGGCACTGGTGCCAGGCTGAAGCAGAGGACGAATGGAAGAGAAGCTTAAGGTGCTCATGTTAGCCAGTATTAAATATTTGTACAGCTAGCCTGTCTTGTTTGCTCACGGTGAGGTGCTGTGCTAAAACACGCTAGCTGGGATTCTGGGCATGGTCAGCAGGTGCTTTTGCTCAGCCAGCATTTCTGTCAGATGCTGAGGGGTCAGCCTCGTGGCAGGGCAGAGCACTGGGCACTCTTTAATGGAACTTTATGGGGTAGGTAAAGGACTGATATGTGTTAACTGACAAACCTGAATGAAAAACCTATCTGTACATTTGTATTATCTCCTGGTATCTTTTAATGCTTTAATGTTTATGTTGGCAAAAATGTGCCTTAAATGCTTCCCAGCATAAAATGGATTTGTCCAGGCTGTGATTTGTAACAGGCATCTGGGAAAGTTAAATTTTACATGGAAATGTGATATAAGGAGTTGGAGAGCTGACATGAAGTTTTACTTAGAAAAATTATTCTACGATTTCTGCTCTGAAAGCAATGCCTCCTATTTTATATACTGGGTGATGATGTCAGAGGCAATCCTTGGTGGTACGGCAGACAGAGATTGCACCTTCCCACCTGCATCTCACTGCGTGCTTCTGCACGGCAGATGGCAGCAGAGGGTGACTCTGGCAAAACGCCTGACATGGAAGTATGTGTGCATGTATGAAGCAAAGGTGGAATTGAATTCCTCCGTGTGGAAAAAATGGCACATTGAGGCTTCCTGAACATTTGTGGAGACCAAACAGTGGACGTGAGCACAGCAAGGGGTGGGTGGTGCATTTCAGCAGTGGTGGCAGTTGGCAGTGGTCACCTCTGCTGGTGCAGGTTTTTATGTACACTGCATGCAGGCTTTTGGTCATCACCCATGAAAATGCAAAGCTGATGCTGGCGACTGTGTTGGAAAACTATTTTGTAGCTGAGAATTTGCTCTATCAAATAGCGTGATCATGCTCTTTGTGTCTGTTGTAGTTTCCATGGAAACAAATAGGAGGCATTACTTTGAGTGCAGCCTATGGATCAGAGATGAAAATGGATTCATAGCTTCTTTACAAGTTTAAGTATTCCCAGAAGTCTAACATTAGTAGTAATTAAAATATCTGTGTTTTTTTTCCCAAGGCCAGTCCAAGTGCCAAAGGGAAGCTTGCAGAAAGAACAGCGAGCTTAATACCACAGTTACCTCAGGTAGTTTGTTGGATTTTTTTGTAAGTTTTCACGTTCAAGTATGTACACCTCAGGATTCTATAAAGAATTCAGAACGTATTGAAGTGCAATATGTGCATGTCCTCTGCATCATGTACGCGTATTATACATATTTCAGTTTTTGGAAATATATTTCAATATTTTCAAAATATTGAATGTAGAGTATTTGAATAAATTTAGTTTTATACTTTAAATGCCTACAGAGGGTACACAAATATTTGCATGTAAGTTTAGTATGCTCATCTCTACTGGGCAGGATATTTTGAAGCTGAGGGCAACGTGTAAGTAATAGTTTACTGTATGATTTTTATGCTGCCTCGTTCCTACCATATATTAGGTTAAGTTTTTATGTATTTATTTATGTTTTCAATATCTTGATGTGCTAGAAGCACCCATAGCAAGTGTAAAGCTGAAACATAGAATATTTATTCCAGGCAAGGTCTCATCCAACATGGCAGCAGACCCGTCCTTCATTCCATCACAGTAAGGAACAGGAAGATGAAGAGCCAGATGAGTTTACTGTGAAAAATGAGTACCCACCTGGTAAGGTTAACAGTTGTTGGTACTACTTAAGAAAATGTTTCAGAAACATAAGCAAATGTGTATTGCGCTTTGAACTTTTTAAAAAACTTCGTTTCAAAATGTGCTTTCTGCAAGGAGAATATTTGAAGGCAAGATGCAAGAGACTGAAGATACAGGATTCTGGAGCTAATGAAGCTGAGCCATCAACTTCTAAATTACAGAGCAGCACTCATCTGAAAAAAAGCCAGGAACGTTTCAGAAGTGCTCTCGTTAACATACTGTGAGTTTACTCATCTTTGAAAAATTGACTTTCTCCTGTTGATGGGTGAAGCAACTTTATCAAGAATTTAAAGATTGGCAATCAAAAGAAAATATATACTGAGTACGAACTGACTTTAAAATCTGAACCTTAACGGGCTGTGTACAAACTTGGTTGCTTGCTTCGGTGTCCTTTTTGAATCATAACACTGTGTGTTTATCATCAAATTTTGCCAGTCAAGTTTGTTTTGTGTTGCTTATTCATAGCTGACGTGTTGAATGGCTCTGCGGTGCTTATGCCACTAAAATGTATCTAAAGAATGTGATGCATACTTGTCTGTTCTGTTTTTATGGCAGGCAGGAAGACCTTACCCAAGAGCCCCTTAATGAAACCCAGCCTCCAGGAGCAGATTCCTCAACACCGATAGAGAACGATATTGTGGTAGGTTAAGGCTATCTTCAAGAATATGAAATCTAAACCAGTGCCAGTTATTTATTGTGGCTATAGACAAGATGATTAATACAATGACAGAATTATGAAAACAAGAAAGCACTTGTCACTAATTACATTTATTTTTACTAAATAAGCTCACATTTCACTGAAACTGCACTAGTACTTACTACTACTGGGCTTAACCAGTGCATTCTTCTATCCTCCAGAAATACTACTATTACATTCGCCGTGGAATTGATACAAGAAATGTAGCCCCGCTGGATGAAGCCTGGATTGATCACATCTTAGATTTAATTCCACAGCATCTGAAAGCGTTTGATGAAAGCATACGTTCACTGACAGATGAAATGAAAGAAGACTATTTTCTGAGCATCAAAAAGGCTATAGGTAGATTTATAAGATTTACTATTGTTTGACCCTAAAATACTCAGAAGTCTTTGTTGTCGAGTGCTGGTCACTGCCGAGAGCAACTGTAAGTGAGACATCTACCATAAAGAGCTCTCCTGGAGGGGTAGAGGTGCACTTTAATGAAAAGAATATGGTGCTTTTCTTACTGTTGTAACAGTGAAAGCTATTTTTATTCAGAATGTTTCATCTTTCAGCAATCTGAAAACATATTATTTTCTAAATACCTATTGTATAACTTTCTTCTAAATCTCTTTTCACGTATTTCCAAGTAAAATCATTTAAATCAATGAGTTGCCCATTTGGACATTTTTCATTTCTTTGTTAAGCTTATTTTTTACTTTTTTTTTTGGCTTTTTTTCTTTCTTTTTATTTATTTATTTATTTATTTTTACATCTTTCTCAGTTGACTTTGTTTTAAGAGACACGAGAGAAAAAGATGAAGACAAGGAAAAAGGTTCTCTTCTACCTCATCGTGCAGAGTAAGAAAATGTATTTATTTAAAAACACTGACTAGAGAGCAGTGGTATCTTGCATAGTGAATAATCTTAGATAGCGTTGCCCAGTGTTAGCTTGAGCACCACACACAACAGTTGAAGTAAATACATCTTAGTTATTAATGATCTCAATTCAAGTAATGCTTATACAGCTTCTTTGGAACACTCTTGAAAGAAGTGGATCTACCATGAATAATTGTTAGGAATTGGTTTTGTTTCACTGTGTTTAACTGGTAAGAAGTGCCTCATTTAATCTCACAGCATTTGAAAGCAAGGTATGGAAGGCCAAATCCTTGTGTTTTGAGGTACATGCTTGAGATGGTTTGAGGTATATGCTTTCAAATATCAAATGGCGGTCATTGAAGTATATAGAAATGTGTCTATGTCAGATATTACTGAAGCAATTTTCATCTTGGAAGGAGAAATAATGTATAATGAAATAGTTACTGTGTCCCCCAATAGGAGGCCATCCTACAGTTTCTGACTGTAGATCTTCCATGCCTGCTAGGAGCCGTCATTTTGTAGGACATTGCAGTAGTTTTCATATATTACATATATTATCATATATCATAGACTTTCATACTAGACCCAAAGTACAACATTGTCCTACAAGAATAATCATTGGCAAAATAATTTTATTTCATTAACAGTACTTGAAATACAGAAATTTCTAGAGAAATATGTCAGATAGATGTGGAAATTTAGCAAAGTTTTTTAGCTTCTAAAGTCAAGTAAAGGTTGAAATGTCTATTTCTTCAATTGCAGTACTCAATATTTTAATAGTAAAATATAGTTGTCCTCTGCCATTGTCTGCAGACCATATTTAAGTTATCCAAAGCAAAACAAAGAAACAAACAAACAAAAAAAAAAAAACGAACCACATATAAGTATACCAAACAAACCCACCATAGTGGCTTCATGTTCTTACAAAATTGAAAGCAGAGCAAGTGCATTCATAAACAGGCTCTACATTCACTAATATTGACCAATTGACCATGGTGTGTCAACATAGACACAATATGCTGTAGAAAATTGTGTTCATTAATTGATTGCATCTATACGTATGATGACTTTATTACATTCTAAATATAAAGAGCCATGAATAGGCTACAGATTCCTTAGAAGTCCTAAGACAAATATTTCTCTCTCTCTCTTTTTTTTTTTTTAATATACACTGACCAATATTTGAAGACTGTATTTTTAATATCTGAATAATGAATAGAAAACCAGATTTATCTCCTGAGCTACTTAAGTTATCTATCTTAGATACAGATGGGAAACAATTATCTTAATGCAGACATATAAATATTTTGGTTTTTAGAACAGCATTGTTCATCCTACTGTATTTCTTGTATTTTTTCTGTGTGTTTGTATTCTGTTTTGCTTTTTAGAATGGAAGTAGTCCCAAAACCTTGGAAAAAATCTTTCAAATCAGCATACAGTTACATAAAAGAAAGCTTGCATGCAATAAATCCGTCAATGTTAGCTGTTCTGAACCTATGGGAGACTTCGTTTAAGTAAGTGTTATCTATATTTCTTAGGTTTTCAGATGCTCAGTGATTTCAGAATCTGTGTAAGGAAATAGTAGACGGTAATATCTAAAGATTTCCAGGTTGTCTTACTGATCTGGGACAGCTGTGACATCTATATCTTAACACAGATAATGAACTTTCTGGCTTTGTTCAAGAGCCATTTTCCCAAATACAATATATATGTCTGTGTGCCCTCTGACTTTATGCTGTGAAGAGTTTCTGCCAACTTTTCCTGTGTACAGATCAAGCATTCTTATCTGTACTTCCCAGAAGTCACAGGGAATGGTTTAAAAATAGAAAAGTTACCTTTGCCGTCTTATTTCATCTCATATCTAGGCATTAATAAGCAAGAAACTGCAAATGGGAATTAGACTGTTAGTTGTGCACTTGGATGAAATACCACCCAGATCTGGTAATTTGTGATTGTCTGTCGTTTTGTGTCTATAACTGTTCTAAAGAAACTACGATTTGAGCCATCATGTCCCTTGTTCAGACAGGCCCAGACTGGAGCTGCTAGAAATCTTATGTTCTCTCTTTTTTTTTCCTGATTTTCCTTTTTTTTTTTTTTTTTCCTTTTCCTTTTTTCCTCATTATCTTTCATGCTGGCAAATTTCCTGTTTCAGGCGTATCTGAAAAAGGCTTCCATTTTTGAAATAGTCATTTTAGCATTTTCTAATTTTGAGGGTTTTTTTTTCTTTGTAGCCAGGAATATTCAAAACAATCTGTCTCCCAAGAAGAGTGAGGTCGGTCTTTTGCCATCCTCAGATCTGATTTACAGCAGAAAAAGGCACTAGATGTGTTATTATTTTCTGTTTCCCAGTGTAAATGGAACTGCTTGCTTAATTCTTGACTGGTGATGAAAAAGGCAATTAATTGACCTCTTAAATGCTATAATGACTTGCCAGGCGTGGGTTTTTTGTTTTTGTTGTGTCTGCTAAGGAACAGAGAGTATTAAACTATTTCTTTAGGAAACTTGAATTTTTTTTCCAGTTTATTTCCAGAATATTTCTGATCGTGGTTTAGATATCTCTACATTATTTCTACATTATTTCATAGTATTTGTAAAAATCCATCAAGTCTTAGAAAAGGGCACTGTTAAAAACATTTTCAAGTTTCTCTGTTTGATCACATGTGCAGTGTGGGATCTAATACATATATATGATCAAATGTAGTAAAAATACATCTCCGTTTGAGACGATGTGTACAGAAGGTGCTGAGGTACTTACATTTGGCGTTTCTGAAATAATAGAAGCTGATTTCTGGAAATGAAATACAAATTTTTAAAATAAATAACACATTTGAAATATGAAATAAAGTTTTATGGAAATAAGAAAATAATCAGGTATTGTGAGTATACTTCTCAAATATTCATGTTATATTCTGTTTCAGAGACTTACGCCTTCTTGATACAGAAATATTTCACAATAAACAGGAAGCTGAGGAACTGGCATCTTTCCAGATTAAAGTCATCCAGGAAATCGGAAAATCCAAAGCTGTTCTGTCTAGGAAGTATGATCAAGTGTATCTGTATATTTTAAGTTATAGGGCAATCTTTTTCTTTGGGTGTGTCTGTAATTCTGGACTTCGCAGAGAGAGAAGGAAAGACCAATTTTAATAATACATATTAAAGAAAGAGGTGCAGTGTTTTGAAACACTTCGAGGCCAATGAATGAAAATATTTTTGTCAGTGTTGAGCCTACTATGATTTGTGTCATTTTCTTGCTCAGTTCTGGTGTGTTGTGTTCTGCTTTTTATGTCCCGTAGGGTACAGATTCATTGGATCATTAGAAAACAGCTAAACTAGTGTTTAAGATTAAACTAGATTTAATTTAAGATTTATTAATTAATAATAAATTAATTTAATTTAAATTAGTGTTTAAGAGATAAATTGAAGTACAAAGTTGCTACTATCAATAATTTATGACATTTCAAAAAGTAAATCATGTAGGAATTTTTATGTAGTAGGACTTGTTCCATTTCTACTTCAAAAAGTGTAGACACCTCCCTTAGGAGTAATTGACATTATTCTCATATTTAATAACATGTTAATAACAATGCCTGTGTAGAACTTCTGTTGCTGAGTTTGATATTTCACTTTTTATATTCTCACTTTTTAAACATTTCTGAAAACAGAGTCATCTAAAGAGTGTTTTGTTTGTGACATCCATTGGCATTAGAGTGTAAGAGGGTTTTTGAAAATCCAAGTGTTTGAGCACCGTGATGTTTCTATATCCATCCAGCAATATCTCTAAGAGAAGAGGGGTGATTTTCTTGCCACTGTGCTCAATGTACTGCAGTAGAAGTATTGAGCTGCAGAATCAAACTCTATAACCCAGAGTTATGCTGTAAAGCAGATATATTTAATCAGAGCTGTGCACATGTGCTGTTTGCAAGGGGGTGAGTCCCACCTGACTTGCACACCAAAGGGAGAAATGACTATATATTTAAAAGCATAAGGCATACATATTCATTATGTTTCCTGGAATTGGCATGGACTATTACAGTTAATTCCAATAAATCGTTTCCATAAGCACTGCCTTGAATTCCTTTGGGTGAGCATGCACTGTGCCTCCTGGTGGTCATCAATGAGGGTCCCAAGATGAAGGCCGTAGGTCTTCCTCGCCTTGCTTTTTTTTACCTTGCTCTTTTTACCTTTCTACAGTTGAGGAAGTCGATCTGGTTCCATCTGTTTTATTGACTAGCTGTGGCTTGGGTCCCATTGTCTTTGCCCGACATTCGTCCCAACCATTGCACTGTTTCTGCTCCACATCCATAGCTCAGCTTTAACCCATTCTTTTTTCAGTCTTTTTTGTATATTTGCAGCCATGCCATATTGCTCATACACATCTGATCTTTCTTTATCCAGTAATTACAGAGTTTCATGAGTTGGAGGGGACCTCAATGAGTCCAAGCCCCAGTGACTGCTTCCTGCAGTTATTACTACTGCATTTGTACTATTTTAGATTTTAACTAAGAAGAGCAATTATCGGAATTTCTAGGTTCCTGATTATTTAGAGTTGTGGTCTTTCTTGTTTATTGGTTAGTTTTTTTCATGGTAAGGAAAGTAGATATTTCAGCATTTGTCTATAATTGTGTTAGTTACCGCCTTTACTGTTTACATGTGAATTTCTTTCTGACCCTGACAATACCTTTGTGTTATTAACTGAAGGGTGCAGACACCTGTGCTTTCATCTTTCCTATTTCTCTGTAGTACCAGAGTCAATTTGGGTTTGGCAAAAGATGGCGGGAGAATTATCTATGGAGAATTTTCATGTCTAAAATCTACTTAGGTTGCGAAGATGTATTAAGGAACTGTGTAGCCTCTGGGACTTAAATATACTGCCTATGAAGGCTTTCTGATTCTGTTGACTTGAGAAATGGGAGACTAGTGGATTTGTCTGTCATGGTATTTTTTATCTTAATTAGGGTTCAATAGTAGTAGATAGCATTTTCAGATATGTGACTCCTTTCAACCTAAAAGTACTACTATATAAGCTGACTGCCTTACAGTTTTCAAGTATACCGCAGTATCTTTCAACTGCTTGCAATGTGTGCATGAAAAGTAATTAACTTAAAACTGCAGGTTCATTAATGCTAATATCTTGAAGAATTTAGAAATATCGTATTCTCTTTAGGTGGCTTCCAGAAGTGCAGAAGATCTTTTACCAAGGTAATAAAAGAAAGCAAGTACCCAGCAATGCCAGCGCTGATAAATTGGAGGCTTTCTTCAGTTGTGCTGCCACCTTAATGACTCGTCAACTGCAAGAATTACTTTTAAAATCAATTCAGGACTTTACAGATTTAATTGTTCAACCTGTGGTAAGTACTCTTTCATGCTCACACTAGCAGCATTGCCTATCCTTGTGCCTACAATTTGTTTTCTGTTGGTTGTACTTCTGAAAGAAAAAAAGGAATGAGAGTATGAACTCTGGTGTCAGTTGCTTTCTTGAGGGGAAAAAAGATGTGGTATTTTAGATATGCAGTGTTTATTAAACAGAGTTAAAAATCCTCAACCACTAATATTGCAAGGGAAATGCTGACATTTTAAATCTGGTAGCATATGGGAACATGCTGCAGTTAGTTAGGATTCAAGGAGAAATTCTTCAGTACAAATGCCACCTGCCTCCTGCAGTGTTCTAGTGCTGCCTCCATACGATCTCCATCTGAGCTGAGGGCTTATCTTCACTCTATTCTCAGTAGATGTCTTTCATGTGATGTGGGCAAAAAAAAAAAGTTAAGCAAGAGGAGAGTTTTGCTTTTGGACTTACACAATGTCTATTCACTTCTTGAAATTTTATTTTGGAGTGCAACTGGATCTTTGTTCAGTTTTCTATGAGTACAGATTCTTGTTTAGCAAATAAGAAATACTACTTCTTTAAGGTAAATAGATCCCCAGTGACTGGTGCAGATGATGGATGCATGTACTGCTCTACCTGTATTTATACATTCCTACAATTGTGGGGGCTGCTGCTGTAAAACTACTCTGCAACAGTCTTGTGCAGACAACTTTATAAAAGTTGTCTGGTGTATAGAGGATACTTCTTAGGTCAACTGAAAACAGTACTCTATTTCATCTTAGAATTCCTGTAAAACAGATATTTATTATCAGAGACATAACTTGTATTTGCACTAGTACTTCTAATAGGATTAGGAATTGTAAATTGCAGTTGAAATCCTGAGTAATTCCTAATGATCTTTTGATGTTTTCTGCATTATTTGGGTTAACTAATACTTTATTTTGTATTTTTATTCTTTTTTTTCTGCTAGAAGTCAGTTCGGGCCTACAAACACCCAGGCTTCATCCTGAGGGCAACCCTTGCGAACAACTGCATTAAATTTGAACCTGATTTTAATGACTATGAGGATATATTACTGAATGTTTATTCTGTTATGATTAATGCTGTCAGTGATATACCAAGAGTTGAGACCAAATTATTTTCTGTGTTGGTAAGAAATTAGTACTCATGGTTTTATTTTTCTCATTATTTCTACTCTGAGTTCCTGAGTATTTTAATGAATAGTCCTAATGTCAAAACTCACAGTAGTACAGATTTGGGGACATTCTGAACTTTTTGAAGTCATCTTTTTTTTTTATTAAAAGACCCAGTTACTGTTTACTAAGCAAATAAAAACTTGTCATCTCTTTTCCTCTGTGTTATTTTCTACAGTAGCTACTACAAACAAAACTGATGCATTCAAATTTTAAACGCATTTCTGCAGAGTTCTGAAAAAAGACCTTCTGGTTTGACACTGGAAAAGATATTGTCATTTTAATATAGAATCTTTTGAATAGACTGTTCTTTTAAAAATCTAAACTGTGATTTTAAAGGAGTTTCCTTTTTGCCAAAAACTTAAATAGCTGTACTACCATTATTGAAATCACTAATCGATATAACTTAAAAAGACAAATGAAAAAGAAGCATCTCAAGCATGTCTAATGCACAAGAACAAGGTTTTACGCCATCTGGGGGTTGCAGGAAAGTGCTTTCCACAAGTGTGGGGTTACAGAATCATTGGTGGATAGCAAAATTGAAATTGTGCTGGTGATTCAGGAAAAATAATACAGTCAGCGTGTACGAAAATTGTTAATGAGTTTGTTTGGAGTGGGCTTTTCATTCAGGAACTCAGAATTCTAAGTAGGGGCTCTGATTCTTCACTTGCTGGAGATAAGCTTCCATAACTTAGCATTCCAAATATTTGATAGTTGTTTGTAAATTATTGTGTATTAAAAAAAAAAAAAAAGGAACCAAACTGAAATTAGAAGAAAACTGAAGTAGCATTTAATTATTTTATTTCTATTCTATAAAACTTCCATAGTATAACCGATCTAGAGAAATAAGTGTAAACAAAGTGCGGTGTCCTTCTGATTCTTATTTATTCGTTTGTCCTATTTATCTGTTTTGTTTTTTTCCAAAGCCAAAAGGCAAGTCCTCATCAGCTGTCTTGAAACCTGTAATTCTTGATGAGATCTTGGATGAACATAAGAAAATGATCAGAGAAGAAATTATCAAAGAAAGTGCTGCACCTGTGGAACATATCAAGCTTTATGATAAGTACAGCTTCCTGATAAACAAACAAGCTGAACAAGATACTGATCACTTCCTGGCTGAGGAGCATACTTCCGATGAAATGAAAAGGGAAATTATAAAGTATCAGAAACTCAGTGAGGAATTGAAATATACTTCTAGAAAGGTAAATTATAATAATACTCCTAATTTTAATGTTGATTTTTCCTCTGGGAATGGTTAGTGAAAATTGATGATAATGAACTGTGAGATAAGTGAAATAAAATCTTTCAGAAATATGCTAACTTTTGAAAAAAAGCTTATTTCTGGGTCATATTTGCGCTGCTTCATTGAGACGTAGTGCTTTCTATTGTGTAGGTCATTCCAAAACTAATGCTGATTGATTTCCATTATTTCCAGTTCCAAAATACAAATAGAGCAAATGTAAAACACTGTTTTTCAATATAGACATCACCATTAGTAATGCTTACAGACCAGCGATGAACAAGAGCCTGCGTGCTGTGCCTGTAAAAAAAAAATGAGTGGCCCCCTGCTGCCACTGCTGAAATGCACCACCAGCACTTCGCTGTGCCAGCATCCACTATTAGGACTCCATGTTTAGCAAGCATCGATGAATGTCAGTGGGTGCCATTTTTTCCACATGGAGGAGGAGTTCAGTGATTCACCTTTGCTTCATCTGCACTCCCATGTCAGATGCCATTGTGTCACAGTGCCCCTCTGCTGCCATCTGTCACACAGCAACAACATGTGATGGGATATTGATGGGAAGGTTCACCCTCTACTACCATACCACCAACATCCACCTCTGACACCAAGGACCAATGTAATATAACAGGAGGCATTACCTTTGGAGTATCCCAGACGATATTTGTTGGGGGTTTGTAAAGGCTCTCACTTGGAGGCAGAGCCCCCTAGTTTTAATCCTAAGGAATGTCATGTGTTCATGTATTTCTAAGAGGTAAAGAGGAGTACTGAATTTTAAATGCATCTCAGACTCTGTAATTTCACCAGGCAATATTCCCTACTGCCTCCTTACATGGAATAAGTGTCCTTCCTGTATGAGGCAGTAGATTGTCAAGATAAAAAGTGACAGAAGAAAGATTTAGTTACAGTTTGACATGCACAAAGAGCAGAAAAGTTATTCATAAGTATGTATTTTTCCTCTTCTTCAGTGGAAAGTTTTAAGAGTTCTTTCTGGCTTGAGTGAAATCTTAGGTGAGGGCTTTGATATTGCGATAGTGAGTTATTGGTAAAAGGTGTTCAACATTTGGGTAATTTAAATTTGTGTTGCAGTATCTCCGTCTAGGAATGTTTGAACTGAGTTGTGATGAATTAGTAAATGCTTTGGCAAAACGAGCAGATAACATTTGTGAAAAAATTATTGCAAAAATGCTCAAGGACAATCAAGAGAAAAATGTGAGGTAACTCAAACTGAAAGCATATTATGAAATGTGTTTAGTTTTGCTGCCACTGTTGATCTTCATAAAGCATAAAGCATATTTTAACTTAATTTTTACTGTTACAAATGGATGTAATTTCTCTGAGGATGGCTGAAACAAAACACTCCCACCTATAACTGTTTATTTGTTTTTCAGACTATGTGATGAGTTTGAGAGAATATCAGAAAAAGCCCTTACTACTCCATCTAATACACAAGAACTGATGGAACTTAAGGTACTCTCTCTTCTCTTTAAAGAGACCAAGCAAAAATAGTTATGAAGCTATGAGTTTACAGATTTACAGTGGGTTTACGTATTATGCTGTTCAGTTTTAACTGACTTAACTCCCATAGAATGGGCAAGTGGCTTAAAAAGATTCCCACAGAGAGACTGCATCTTGAGAATAATGCTAATAATGTGAGCACAAGGAATGAATGAGAATGTGGCAGAGCTGGCACTTCTGGTACAGGTTCTTTGTCAGCTACATCGTTAGATAAAAATAATGGTGACTTAATCAGATTTGACAAGAAGTTGGCAAAAAAGCCGCTGAAATGATCTCAAGTTAGGGAGAGAGAGTATGGAGAGGGTGCCCAGGTAAATGAAAACCTACTGGCCTAATTTCAACATTGGTTGATTGGATTATAATCTAGTAAGTGTAGCCACTGAATGACCACAGGTTGAGCCCGTGGGCCAGTCCTGTTTTGGTTAATAATGTAGGTATAACCAAGAAATTTAGTCACAAATTTTTGTGAGAAAAAATTTTAAAGATAATATATTGGAGTAAGAGTACCGTTTTATTTCTGTCTCTTTAGCTGGTATAAGGAGCTAACAATTTCTGCACTGCAACACGGTATAGTTAAATTTAGATCCTGTGTTACTCAAGCTTCTCCACAGATAGTACAGGCAAACAGAGAATGTTCAAGCAGTGAAATTTGATGCTGAAGACTCAATTTCCATTTGTATTATCTTAAACTAATCAAAGAAACCTCTTGAAACCTCTGATGTAAGGAGTTTAAGTATATGTTTAGTTCTTGACAAGAAACCTTTAAAAAGCACTCATTGGCAAGTTGTATGAAGTACTTTTTCTTTACATCCTGCCTTGAATTATTGTTTAAAATTTAGGAGATTAGGGTTTACAGTTTGATAGCTAAAATCCTATCTTCTCACTTACAAACACCACTTCTGTAATCAAAACTCTACTGTTGCTTTGTGCTCAGGCTTCAGTTCAGCAAAGCACTTGTATGCACATTTTAAAAAATGTCTTAGTCTCTTGCTGTTCAGTTAAGTTCTGATGTATGTGCTTGTATTAAACGTGTGGAATGTAGATGCGTGCTTAAAATAATTTGAGTACCTGAGTGGTTGGCTAAATATGAATCTGAGTGGTTTGAACTTTTGTTACAGTGAGGTTGAACACAGAATATAAGACCACTCTCTGAATAAAAAAATAAAATGTTTAGAAGTTGCAAGCTGTGCAGAGAATATGGTGCCTTAGAAATACATACATATAATACTCCACCTGTCTGTTGAAGGAATAAAGTCACAAGTTATCATACCCATATGTAATGTGCAATATTTTAACCAACATCAAATTCCTTCGAACAGTTCTTCCATATAATTGCTGGAAGGTTGTATCAATCTCTGTTTGGAATATTCTTTTAATAGATGGGTGTTCTTTAGCTCCATAGTAATGAAGATATTCTGGTGCAGAAAAACTGCTATCAAAAATGAGCAGAAGTGCAGATTTAATGGATAGCTTATCCCTACCTAAAAGCGTTTCCAGTAATTTCACATTGTGTCTTATCAAAATTTTCTTTATCTTCAAGTGATTCCAGTTTTTGTACACGCTGGTGTGTTATTGATCTGTCAAACTGTCTGGATTTGTACTAACGCAGCTCTTCAGAGGCTTTCAGAAGGCACTGTTACAGATTGTCGTTTATACCGGGTTGTGTTACAATTTTGTTAAGTGTACCACACAGAATGCAACATGTATCAGCGTGGTTAACTGCCCGCTCTTGAGATTTGAAATAAGAATGTGATTTTTATTTTAATCCCTATGAGCAGTACAATAACTGACAATATTCTTTATATTCTTACTTCTAGGGAAGCCCTGTTCTTAACTGAACCACCCAGCGCTTCCCTTTCTGAAGCGTGTCTTTCTTACTTTGTATTTATGTTATTATTTCCAAGTAGGCAGCACCCTGCATTTTGCAACACTTATAATAGACTGTTGGGGTTGGCTTTTGCTGGTCTCAAGATTTGTGCATGTGATATCAGCCGTTCTTTTGACTCTTGTTTAGTAAAATATCTCGGAAGGCAATTGTCTTCACACGTTATGTGCTGGAAAAATAGATAGTACCATGCTGCTGCAAGTGAATGTTGTCACATCATGTATTTCTCAATATAAGTTTTCCTAGTAAAAAAATAGTTTTGAAAGATTAACTATTCACTGTTTGTTCTAGCATTAAATTAAACTAAATATAAATTACATCTTTCCTTGTTCTTTATATTCTGCTTTTAGGCTTGTATACAGAAAGTGGAAACACAAGATATGCTTGAACTGGAGCAGAAGTTAGTGGATGCTTTGAATTGTATTACTTTCCTGATAGAGTGTGTCAGCTTTTCCCCAGCAGACATCCGACTGAACAGGAATGTTTTCCAGTGGTATGCACGAATGCCAGATATCTTTGAAGAGCACAGAAAAATTATCAAGGAAAAAACAGAACAGTTTCAAGATGGTCTTAAGGTTTGTAATGACAGTTTACAAAACTGTTTAGTTACTGATTTTAAGTGACATACAGAACATGAAATAATGGATGAAATAACCTCTTTTATTTTCTCATATATTCTAAAAAGTTTTTAATATATTTTTTGAAAGTATTTTTGATGTTAACTAATTTTAGTCTCTTGTTCACTCACTCACTTTTCACACATCATTGATTTTAAAATACAAGCCGCGTTTCATATACTGCTTTCTGAAAGCTCTTCAGTTACAGAATGTTCATTGATGTTGATGAAGGCTCTCTTTGTATGATGTAGTAAAACTTACATAGCTCCTTTAGAGTCATGTGTATGTCTTGAGAAGTGCCTTTGGAGTCAATTACAGTACATGTAATTTATTTTATGGGTCAAGAAAAAAAAATAATTAATTTATGTGTGATTTTCCTGTTAGGATGTTGATGTTAGAACATAAATGCCTCTTAATTCATTTTTTTTTTCTTAACTTTTTTCTTTCCTACTTTTTTTTTTTTTTTTTTCAATGTATTTACAAGATTTACATGATAGTTTGCTACACTATTTAACTACTAGGGTATGTTCACAAGGATTGCTTATTATTGTGTTGCTTATGTCAGAGTTACTGCCTGCATACCTGTCTGCTTTGGCATTCGTGTACCGTACTCCCTAGTCTCATCATCATTTTATCTTAGATAATACGTATTTTGAGACAGTGAGTTTTCATGTTTATCCAGTACATTTAAAGGAGCTTCTAAGGTGGTTTTTTGTTTTGTTTTTTTTTGTTTTTTTTTTTTTTGTTTTTTTTTTGTATTACAAATAATTGTGCAGCATGGACCATGTTATTTTGGATCAGATTATTGTTTTGCATGGCCTCATGCACGGTTTCAGACACTGACCATTACTGATACCTGCTGTGAAATGTTTGTGGGCAAGATATATAAGAGGAAAAAATCTGTCCTTGAACTGTCAGGCTTTAAGACAAGATACGCTCATGACTTGTGAAAATATTTAGCTTTATCTGTCATTTGATTAAGCTAATCCCCTTATTGTATTTTAATCTGTGGTGCAATAGTTATTTAAGTTTAGTTTTCAATTAGTAGCCTACCAACTGTGGTCATCACATCTGAAATTTGTGTCCATCTATATCCTATGGCAAAGCAAAGGAGAATCCAAAGTGATTTCTGTCATTTAGCCCAATAAGTCACTGCAGCTAATAGTAAGATTCAGAGCAAATTCTGTAATGTGAGCAGAATAGATACTAGAAATCTCATAGGCAAAGATGCTGGATGTGTGCAAGTGTGAAGTGTCCTAACATAGTGAGTCAGAATCGTTATTCTTCCTTTATACAGAAGATTAACTTTATCACATGTTTTTGGTGTTTTTTTTTTCTTCATGATAATATGCTTCAATTAGATACGGCGTGAGCAGTTTGTGGAGGACCTGAAAAGCTGGTTTAAGCAGGTTGAAGAACTTAGCACATTTGGAGACATTCAGGAAGTCAACAGATATTTGAAGAAGGCTCAAATACTAAATAAAAAGTTGGATCTTGCCGCTGAAAAGGTGCAGGTTATAGTCTAAAGTAGTCCAATAGTATGAACTGTGAGGTTTAATGTTTGTGTTGTCAGAGCCAAGAGTTTAATTAGTAATGCAGTTACTGATATGTAGCAAAGTCATTCCTTATTCAACTCTGAAACATTTTACACAATGTACGATTTAAGCAGTGAATTTACTGAGCATAATAAATTGTTGCAAATGGTCTTAAATCAACAAAATAGTTTTTGTCATGGAGGAAAAGGGGATTAAGCTTGTGTAGGTTTGCATAGATTCTGTAAACTGTGATTTCTGAAGGTTACTATTACTTCCTGTCTGTTTTAGCCTCTATATTGATGCAAATTATAGAGGAATGTCTGGGTACTGCTTTAAACTTCTAGTTGTGCTCCTCTATTGACAAGCTTAAATGTCGAGCTATCAGTGTTAAGGACTGCTTTGATTGCAGTCGTTGGCAGCGATTATGTAATTGCCTGGTTTAGTAACTCAAAACTTAGACTGAAGCTTGTTGAAGACACTAGAAAACCTCTCTAATACCCATGGTAAGGACTTGATAGCACATATAGCTTGGTTTATATTTCACACCGCAATTATCTCTCAACAGATTGATGAGTTTAATGCAGAAGAAGAGTCCTTTGGATGGCCAGTATCTCAGTACCCTCAGCATAAAACAATCCGGAATGTTCTTGCTCCTTATCTACGTCTCTATGAAATGACTGTTGAATTCAACAGAAAACACGAAAACTGGATGGAGGGGTCACTTATGGAAGTGGATCCAGACAAAGTAGAGGGAGATGTAGGAAGCTACTGGCATGGATTGTATAAGCTGGAAAAAACTTTCCACGACTCTCCAAGTGCTTTAGCAATAACACGTCAGGTTAAATCAAAAGTAGAGGAGTTCAAATGCCACATTCCTTTAATTCAGGTGATTTGCAATCCTGGCTTGCAGGAAAGGCACTGGGAAGAAATGTCAGAAATTGCTGGTTTTCCTCTAACTCCCTCTGAAGAATCGAATCTTTTGTCTTACATTAATTTGCACCTTGAACCATTCCTAGAAAAATTTGAAACTATCAGTGAAACAGCTAGCAAAGAATATTCACTTGAAAAAGCTTTAACAAAAATGATTTCTGAATGGGATCAAATTGAGTTCACTCTTCTTGCCTACAGAGAAACAGGAACTCATATTTTGTCATCTATAGATGATATTCAGTTGTTACTGGATGATCACATTGTAAAAACTCAGACGATGAGAGGCTCTCAGTTCATTAAGCATTATGAAAAGAGAGTAAGGTAAGCTTTTTCTTTTGTTTTCCAATAGGAAGTCACTAAGTGATGTTACATCGAGGAAATGATTAAGAGTTTAGGGTCTTCAGTTGTTTTTGTTCTCCTTAAGAGAGTTAATTTCATCATACGGGGCTAAAGCTTTTGTCTGTGTCAAAGAAAGTTTTATTTACCTTTAAGTATGATTTTTACTTTTAATTGAAGTGCTAATGCGCTGGAGAGGCCACAAAACTGGTTTGACACGCTTTGGTATTGGAGGTAGCAGATATTGTAACATTACTTCTGTTTAACCGAATAGTATCTATTTGAGTTAAAGAAGGAAAGATTGTGAACAAAGAAAATCTAAATTAACCTTTCTACACAAATTTTAAAGATGCTGATTCTTTTAGCTGTTCATTAAAATATTAATTAAAAGTGTTAGCCTTTTTTAAAGGAGATGAAGAAAAATGAAAACAAGTCAAATTCTAGACTACTGCAGAAGCTTCAAGTCCAAAACTTACCTTTATGTGTCAAAAATTCTGCGCTTTTATCTCTGAACTCTATTTTTAATGTGATTTTTATCTTTTTCCTCAATAAATCTTTAACTTGCTTCATGAATTTCTCAAGCATAGCATATTGTGGAAGAATAATATCTTTCATCTAAAGGTTGACTATAATTATCTAGCTGTATAACTCCAAACTCCCAGTAGCAGGCAAAAAATCAATTTGTGATGTCGGTGCATAATTAATACACGTGTATACTTATATATACACACACATTCCAACAAGTGCTGATTTTCTTATTTCTACTACATTGTAGTATATAGTGCATAGTTCCTTACTAATATAAAATGGTTGCCTGTACCTAGTTAACTGTAATTATGTTTAGGAGAGGAGTTAATCACACTATGGTAGTTTCTTCTGAGTTTTAATGATCTATTTTTTTAGACTTAAGGTTTTTGTTTGTTTGTTTGTTTGTTTTGTAAATGGTGGTATTTGTAATACTAGAAGGCATAACAGTAACATCTGTATTTGAGATCTAGGTGATTACACAATAGCTGCTTCCTCAGTAACCTGACAAGCATGTAGAATTCTGGATTCCTGCCTGAGAGTTTTCTACATGCCTTGGTTTCAATTTTGGTAGAACAAAATTAACTTTCGTCTTGGAAAACTGCATTTTTCCCTGCCTTAGGGTAAAAGGAAAATCACTAAGTTTGGTATATAAATGCCAATACCTATAAGATTAAAGAGGGACTTTGGGAGTGGAGAGGGTGCATTCAAGAATAGCTGTTAGAATGCGTAGCAGGTAAATGGGCAAATTAAGAAGTATATTTTGACATGTATCATTTTACTGAATTATGTGCAGCCCATGTATGATTGTCTGGTAGAGAAAATTATTGTATTGTTTCATACAATGCATACTTCAACAGCATGCATTTTTCACATATTTCCATCTGCACTGCCCAGTGATTTGAAAATTGAAGGCGGTGCACTGTTTTTACAAAGAATTCTTCCAGATTTTCTGTGCCAGTGAATTAGGAATACCAATGACATTAGAGAACTGAAAATGCCGTGTCTCTGGTATTGGTGAGATAGTGAAAATTATCAAATTATACTGTTAATGATTTTAAATGGTGCAGAAAAACTGAGGAGTCTCAGATAAATGATGGTTTAAATGACTGATGATGGAATAACTATTGAATTATAAAATTATGTACGTACACTGATGTGCAATAATACTAATGGAGTCTTTATCAAGAAAAGTGTCTAATATACACATTAGGAATTTGAATTCTGAAATAATAAGTGATGTTTTAATTGCCTTAAATTGGCTCTTTATTACTTGAGTTCTTTAAATTAAGACCAAGTGTCTTCCTAGAGCACTATCTACACATCTATGGCATAATTTTAAAGTTAACATCACTTTCATGGCTTTCTTTTGCACCTAGCACACAGTTTGACATGGTAATGTGGTTAAAAACCCAGTTTCTATGAACTGAATTGAATTTGCCTATATATACTACGTGTTAAAGTGCATGCTGTTTATTCTCTGATACTGTTAGCCTTCATACTAGGTTAATTTTGTCTATGAAATCCTAAAATCAACCTTAAGAAAAAATAGTTTAAACAAACACAGATGATTCTGCTACAAAGTGTGAACTTTGTTATTCGGGAAACCAGGCTAGATGAATATGATATCCCATTGCAATGTTAAAGCTTATTCCTGCTGATTACGCAAGTTGCCATAAAGTCTTAGCACTGTGGAGGGAATGTTCTGGTAGCATCAGTTAATGCATTTGGACTAATATTGTTTCACAGGGAATGGGAAGGAAAGCTGTTGTTAGTACAAGAAATCCTGGATGAGTGGCTGAAGGTTCAAGCTACTTGGCTTTATTTGGAACCAATTTTCAGTTCTCCTGACATCATGACTCAGATGCCCGAGGAAAGCAGACAATTCAATACTGTTTTTAAAACATGGAAAGACTTAATGAGATCAGTTTTTCAGGTAAGTGTCAGTGTCTTAAGAACATGGATTGAATCTGTAGTATGTACTAGAAAATTGCTTCCAATAGCACAGTAATCTGTTTTCTGTTTCTTCTCAGCCCCATTTCTTAGATTCTTTTAAAAAGAACTTTCTAGAATTGTTTCATATAGAATCATGGAAGCACTGCTTCGGGAGGGATCACTAAGGTTCAACTAGTCTAATTTCTGTCTTGAAGTGGAACGTTTGCCAGCACTAGATCAAGCCAGCCACAGCTTTGTTTTGCTATGTTTTGGAAACCTCCAAGGAGAGGGAACTTTTGGAAATTACCTCAAGAGACTTTGATGTTATATGTTGTAATTTCTAAGGTGAACGTCCCAAGCAAATATCTGTACCTGTTGCTCCTTGTGCAGTTGTCACTATGGAGAAGAGGTTGGGTCTGTTGTGTTTTTCAGTTGGTTGGTTGCTGTTCCATTTTTTGTTCTGTTTTGTTCTTTGATTATACTTCAAGTAGTTCCTGTCTCCAGTTAAATTTTTCATTAATTTTCTCTTAACCAAGGTAAAGAAGTCCTGTAAAGGTGATCCTGGTGCTGTTCTGCAATTGGCATGATGTGCATTATTGATTGAGTGAAACTGTGTGCTTTCTGTCCCTCTCTCCCCTCCCTTCCTTTTTCTCCCTCACATTTTTTCTTCTACTGTTCACGTGCGCTCTCTTCACCCTCAGCCCTGCCCCTCATGCTCTTTCTCCCTTATTCTAAATTAGAATTAAAAACAGAAACTTATCAAGCTAATGAACTTATCAAGCTAATGAGGTCAGAACTATTAATTCTGGGGAAGAATTGGATAAAAATAATGCAAAGGCAGGAGTTTCAGAACTGTGTTTAGTAATGTATTTCTAAACATTGTCTGAATTATCTTTTTCAAGAAAATCTAATTTAAATATTTAGTGCTAATCAGTTGTGAATTATTTTTGCATGTGATATATCTTATCATTGGCAGGAAACAGAATCATTTTTTTGTTTGTGCAGGAAAGTATAAATACCAAAAAAGATTAATGAACCAAAGCTTATTTTCTCTGAACAAGCAGACCTTATATTCCAGAAGATGGCGCTCTATTCCCACAAATACCACAAATCCACTGTTTCCATTCTATATCTTAGAGGAATATGAAGAATATTCAACGCAATCCTTTTTTTTTTTTTTTTTTTTTTTTTTGCATTTATATGTCAGTGTGTAACAAGCTTGTTGTGAGAGGAATCAAAATGTTTCCTTTATTTCCTTAGCTTTTCCTCACTTTGCTTGAATAATCATATATTATGTAGTCATTAAAAATATTGAATTTAAGCAAAGTGCATTAAGAAGATTAAAGGATTTCTATTTTGTCTTAAATTAAAAAAAA
The DNA here is from genome assembly GCA_023055505.1 of Callipepla californica brunnescens. Lineage (NCBI taxonomy): Eukaryota > Metazoa > Chordata > Aves > Galliformes > Odontophoridae > Callipepla > Callipepla californica. The sequence continues at coordinate 3,461,510 of JALIRH010000020.1, forward strand.
AGAATCCCTCAAAAACTAGAATACAGAAACATTTTTATTTGTTTTGAGGAAGAAAGAAAATAAGAAAGAAATCCAAGGATGCAACCTGCGATGTCTTAAAAACAATACTTGAAAACTAGAATTAGTTTTGTCCTTTTAGCAGGTATTAGAACTGTCTCCATACACTTGATTTATAGTTTTCGTGACACAATATTTTTTCCTCAAATCGATAAAAAACAAAACTGAAGTTTGGAATGACTCAGAATAGGGGCATTCCTTTTTTCTCCTCCATGCCTTGGCACAAGAGTAAATAGGAATTCTTTGTGGAGAAATAGAATGTTTTTTTTTTTTTTATCTCCTCGATTACCTTTTTCTCATGTGAAAGAATAACCAAGTAGGAAGAGTCATTTCATGGCACTGGCAAGATGGCTTTGATTTTCTCCACCACCTGTACTTATAAAGCTAAGAAAGGGAACAATATCTTTCTCTGTTGCACTGGTTATGCATTAGAAAGTGTTCTATAAAATAGATGATTAACTGCATTTGCCTGTTGACAGGATAATCATCTATGTATAGATGAAAAATATAAGTACTTAATTCTGTTTTGGTGATGCAAGAGGGAAGTAATGGAAGGTAAATGTGTTTCATGTACCAAAGAGCCCTGTTTATTATGTTGGAGAGGCATAGCCTATAAGGATTAATTAGATAAGCATGCAGTTATGTTTTTTGTTGTTATTTCTTTAGTTGTTTTCGGTAGATTAGAAACATATCTGTATAATGAGTAGGGAACTGAACCAAAGCTAAATGCTAACTGCAAACCATCTCAAAACGTCATGAGTTTTTGAACTGAAGCTGAGTTTGGAATTTGTCATCAAATGCTCCAAACTGAAGCCAAACAGCAGTCAAATGTGCACTGTTGTTCTATGAGGAATTTGTTTCTCATGGATACATTTTGGACTTTGCACAGCAATATGTCTTCTCTCTCTTCATCTGTTCCTGCAGCATGACCAACCCTTCTGCCCTGTGATGTAGTTCTGCAAAGAGGTTCAGGAACCTTTTTTAAGTGAGATGTTCTGTTCTGTAATGGACTGTGACAAAACTAACTACTCCTACTGGAAATAGTTTGGCTACGTCTTTGATTTTTACTCCCAAAGCTGCAGTATTCTGCAGCCAGGAGTTCTTACATGTCCTTGATAGATTGATTAGCCTGAAATGTTCCCTACTAATTTCTTTGGTGTTTCTCATTGTTTAGTTACTTGTGTACTTACATTTTTTCCCCTTTAATCCTAATTACTTGTAGTATGTAGTGCTCTTACAGGTACAGACTCACTGGACAGAGTGGAGGGGACCTAAGTGTTGAGTAAGAGTTCTAGTTAGCTCTGTTTCCTTCTCTTCTGTGTCCTCAATCAAATTCCAGGGAAACATGAGTAGTAAAGCAAAAGCTATTGAGTTGTGTTCCAAGACTTATCACTTCCCCTTCCCAGGATTTCGTAGAACTTTTATGTATTGCAACAAGACTAAGTTTGAATCAATTCACGGTTAGCAAGTCAGATAATGTACAAGTATGGGCGTGAAAAGCACAGGACTTGAATAAATTCAGTTGTATGTGATCCCAAGCTGGCACAGAAACAGAGTAGAAGCATTTATCTCACTGTCATAAATCTGCAAATCTGTATTTCCTACTTCAGTGTCTCTCACTGTGCTACAAAAATCCCATACTTAGTGAGTGGCTTAGAAATATAATGGCAGTTAGGTTATAAACAGGTCACAAGGTGTATTAAAGGCCAGACTTTGCTGTTCAGACAACTGAAATTCTTTCAAGATTTTTAGCTTGAAAATATTTAGGTCTTCTGCAAAAACCACTTTAAACTCATGCAGTTTTATTTATTTATTTATTCATTTTAAGCTTTTATATTCTTTTCACTGAAGGTGTTCATTCGAAAAGCAGTAGCTAAAAGATATATGTTGTCATCTGTAAAGTGTAAAAATAGAAAAACAGTGTTTATCATTTGTATCTTAATGTGTGTTATGCAGGTGCTATTGTATGAAACAAAGATTAATTTTGCTCAAGTCTTTTCCTGCAGTGCTTTATTATGAAGGCACTAATGTTTTCATCTGGTTCAATTTTTTTTTCAGGACAAACATGTGCTGACAGTAGTAACAATAGACAAGATGTTGGAAAAACTGAGGAAGTGCAATGAATTTCTGGAGATAATTCTCAAGGGACTTAATGAATACCTAGAGAAGAAGCGCTTGTTTTTCCCCAGATTCTTTTTTTTATCTAATGATGAACTCCTTGAGATTCTTTCAGAGACCAAAGATCCTACCCGGTACAGTAGTATTTAACAGATGCATTTGTGACTCGTGCATGCAGACATGTTTGTCATATAGTCTCTCTGAGCCTGTAACTTTCTCTTTCCTACTGACAGATATGGCATTAAGAACATACTTGGTTAGTTTATGTATTAGGCAAATGCAGAGTGATTTTTAATTCAATTAATTGAATTCACCTTTATATTATCTTTATATTCATCATTAATAGTGAAATTAACATAATGTTTTTTTTCCTAGTTGAAAATTGAATATCAGATAGGACATTGTAGTTTTATTCCCACTGTGCAGACCTCATAGTGTCTAGTGCAAGGTCATGCAAGAATTAAAATAATAAACATCCATCTCATCATGATGAAATATTCATACAGTGCAATGAATGGGATTGTTTTACTTCAATTTGTTAATGTTTAGTATTGTTCTGTGGGAAGGTGTGCAAATAACAGAACTATTATGTACTCTAGGTAGATTAACTGTTAAAGAGAGGATTCCTATTCCTGTCTTTTTTAGCTTATATATTACAAAACATGTAATATCTCATATTTTTTAATTGATCCTCATAAAATTGTGCAATAGGCATCTTGCAGGTGTAACAAAAATTAATGCTAAATTAAAAAAAATAATATTTTCAAAAATATTTTTCTGAAAAGTTATATCTACTTTTATAAGACTGAAAAGAAAATAATGTCAGAAACTGTTTAACACTAGTTTTGCCTTCTAGAGTACAACCTCACTTGAAAAAGTGTTTTGAAGGAATTGCAAGAGTGGAATTTACTGATGTGCTAGACATTACACACATTAAAAGCAGTGAGGGAGAGACTGTGAAACTCACGCAGATGATTTCAACCTCTGAAGCTAGAGGTCAAGTTGAAAGATGGCTCCTTGAACTGGAGGCAGCTATGCTGAATTCTGTCCACAAGGTAACAAACCATAATGCTTTTTTTTTTTATGACAAAAATAGTCAGTAAGGCAATCGATGTATTTGTCTGTATAAAGACTAGAAGTACTAGTTGTGGCAGTTGTGTTGTGTGTTGGATCTGACACACAACAAGTATATTTAGGACATGAGAAAATCGCACATAGGATGCAAGGAAACAGACTCCAGTTGTGCCTGAGGAGGTTTGGACTGGATATCAGGAAGAATTTTTTTCACAGAAGGAGTGGTAATGCATTGGAATATACTGCCCAGGGCAGAGATGTAGTCTGCATCCCTAGGGTTAAACAGTAAAGTCCGCAGAAACTCAAGCTTGAAGTTAAGCTAATATCAAGTAGTCTGTTGAATTAAGGCATTTAAGCATTATATTTTCCGGGGGCAGAAAGGCTCTTTGATTACATGTCATCTCAGCTGCAATCTGATTTGTCCTTTATCAGTGATTATAACTGGTGCTTCCAAGCATCAATGTATTTAGGCATTTTCACTTGATATTTCTGGTCCTCAGTTCCAAATGAAGTTATTTAATCATTCTTTAAGCTAATGTCATTCAGCCTTGATTTCTTTGGTTAACATTCACTTCTACTGGAATAACTTTTTATTCTTTGCACAGCATGAGCATTAAAACAATGAATTCAGTTTATTAATATTATACATTTTAATAATAATAATAATAATAAATATAAATCCAGAAAACTGATATCGTGCTCTAAATTTCATTAAAATAAAAAAAAAACACTTGTCCCAAAGATCTTTTTGTCAGAGGTTGTTCTACACCTGGTGTGGTATAAAAGGGCAAGGTTTAAATGAATGTATACCATTATTTTTTTCATATTCCTTCTAACATTCCTCTTAATTCTGAGTACCTTAATCAATATTCCTAACGCTTCTTTTCAGATTTCATTATTCTAGTGTTCCCAGTATCACATCATTGTGTCATGTATTTAGCTATGTCTGTCATTTTCTTTCTTCCTCTTCAATGTCAAGTGAGATAATCAAACACACTTCTCCTGACACTGTTTTACAGTATAATGGTTTAATTGTACTAATGGCATATCAGGAAATAAAAATGAATACATTCATATGGTGCATATCAGACATTGGCGTACTGAGCTGCATCAATAAGAAATGGTTAAGCACCATTTGCATTCACTCTTGACTGTAAAACTTTTATAATGATCTGAAACGTAATATTTACATAGTTGTGGTGTCAATGCAAATACATTTTTTTTCCATAATAGGTTATTCCTGCTATTCTGTGTATAGATTGTTAAAAGAGACTTGGAAGTGCAGGACATACAGCAGATTTTGATCCAAGTAGTGTTAAATTGACTTTCTGAGGAGATATCTGAATTTATTGAAGCTGAAAGATTTTTGCAACTTTCGATTTCATTGGGATTATCCTTGAGTGATGTAATAATCAGATTCATCATTCTGTTATTAGAAAATGTACTTGAAGTTAGATAGAAGTTTTAAAGATAAGAACTGCGATGCTAAAAGCTGAATTTGTAGCAGAATAACTGGATTTTAAAAATAACTTAGTTTGGTTTGTTAGTTCTAACTAAACTGTGCTTGTGCTTGTTTTCTAATTCTGTTGTAGATAGAGGTAGAAAATTTCATTTTTCCAGTAGCCTGAATCATATTAGAATGTATTGTGAAATTAGTTCTCCGTTTTTTTTTTTTTTTTTTTTTTTTTTTTTTGTGTGTGTGTGTGTGATCAACTGGTTTATTACAGTTTTGCTTGTCTAATGTTGGAGAGATTTTCTTGTAAGATGTTAGTGTCACAGAGTTAAAGTTGAGGCTGATTTATTTTTGATTCTTAGTATTGCAACCTAGCCTAAGTTAGTTCCAAAGCTAGACGTTACTTATTTTTATATGTGGCTGCCACATGCTTGTTTCCTATGTAGGCCATTGAGGACGCAATTGAAGCTTATCCCAAAACTCCACGAGTTGATTGGGTACGAGAGTGGCCTGGACAAACAGTTCTTTGTGTATCCCAAACTTTCTGGACAATGCAGGTAGAGATGTCTATTAAAAAGGGCCAAAAGGTAAGAGTATTCACTGTGTATCTAAGTTTTGTCAAATGGCTGTAATCCAGCAGTAAATCCAGTCTGTGATTATAATCTTTTTGAATGAGTAGCTGCTCAGTGTAATCATTAATCTTTTTAATATGTACATTAAAGGTAGACTTGAGCTTTGATTCTTGAAGTCTTCGAAGTTAATATTTTCTTTTGAATATAGTCACTCTTCAGCATGATATCAGAGTATGTTCTGTGTTGCTTAGCATGTATGTTACGTGTTTCTGTGAAAACAGGTCATTGGTGTATTCAGATACCATTAACTAGCATAGATACTTTGTCACTGGCCTAGCTTAGCTTCCTAAATGATCAGTGCTTTTGTAAATATGGGCTAGCAGAACATAAGTACCATCTTCACTCTTGTGTCAAACAATGAATGATGATACAGAACATATAATCTATTAGCTAGGTAGTGAGAAGGAAGTAACCTAAGGCACTGAATTGTGATTCAGGATGTATGTTTTGCAAAAACTTTCTTCTGTTTTATCAGTAAGGATTGCTCTTACCTCTGATGTTTGGAAATGTACCAGAATTATTGTGGATGTGCATTATCAGATAAAGTAACTAGATTTTCATTCCAATGTTAGGACAGAAAGGAGCATCAGGATTAACATACAATTATACCTTTTTGAACTTAATTATACTTTCTCTTACCAATTTTTTTGCAAAGAGATGGTATCAGCTTGAGAAACTTCTGCAGTACTTGTAATTTGGAGTTCTTGCTGTTCATATATAGCTGAGCTATATAGCAAATATAAGCTTAAATCTACTCTTAAATCTACACATGGAATATTTCAAGGCCATATAACAAGTGGAAGCAATATGTTCCGACAACAGTGGGTCTTTGAGGAAGCTTTCTTTGTCGATAGACAAGGGAATAAAGGCTTCTGAGTGGATGGAACTAAAGGAAGAAGAGGACTGTATTTCTAATACAAGGAATAAGTCTTGCAATAGACTGGAAGATTTTAAAAACACCTTAAGGGTGTTTCTCTAGCATTCCTTAAACATAGAAAATGTATTGTATACGTATAAGCCTGTCTTTAAAATATGCTCATTTTCATTTTCTGAATGTGAAATTTGTAAAAAGCTAAGGAGTTATTCCTGTATTACAGGAAGAAAAAAGGTATGATGCTTTGTATCCTGATAGTGAGAAGGAATATTTTGATAAAGAGAAATAAAAGTAATATAAGGAAAACAAATCTCATGCCTTAGACTAGATCTGCAATTGCCTAATTTGTGAAAAATTTCCCAGGCACTAGAGGATTATCTGGAAGAGAATAATAGACAGATTGAGGACATTGTCACCTTGGTGCGAGGAAAGCTGTCGAAGCAGAATCGTGTGACACTTGGTGCACTTGTTGTGCTCGATGTTCATGCTAGAGATGTTCTTGCATCTCTAGTAAGCAAGAAAATCAAAGATGAGAATGACTTTGAATGGCTTAGTCAGCTTAGATACTACTGGGAGGTAAGTGAGATCCCTTGATCCTATTAGAAGGTAATTTCTGTTCACAGCTTTTCAATTTCTGCTTGCTTGCTGACACTGAAAATAGTTACTCTAACATGGTAATTTCTGCTGACAAGAACATATCTTTAACTGATAATTCTGTGGATTGCTAACTAAAATGTCCAGTAGCCAAATACTATCAGTTTGTAATTAAAATCATTTTTTCTTCACTGCTGAATATCAGAACGTTGGCTGAATCTGCAGGAGAGATTCCTGTTGTTCACGCAAACACTATTCAGTTTTACTGTTGTTTATTATTATTTTAGGGACGACAACTGAAGATTTTAATCTGATATATTACCAATATTATTTTATTCGTGTGTTACTTTAATGGAAAAACAACAATGTTTAGACTGTATGGTGATAGTATACAATATATTTGCATTTGTCAGAACAAGATTTCCCATATTACAGAAGACACTGCACATAGAACTAAAATATACCGTATTGTCATATTAGAGCCATCATGTTGACTATAAATTCAGCTATTGGTCACTGGAGCTCCTGGAGCAAGTTCAGTGAAGGCTGCTAAAATTTTTTTTTTTTTTTTTTTTTAGATGAAAGTTAATGGAAAAATATTTTTGCGTTCATACTTGTTTTCATACTTGTTTTCTGTCTATTGAGTGGTGATATTTTTGTTTAATTGAATAACATGTTGTCTCAGAGCAATGTACCTTTTTTTTTTTTTTTTTTTTTTATAAGTGTTGCACTCATTTACAAATTTAAGGACTAGTCTGTTGTTCTTTTATTCTTTTATGTAATCATTTAGTCTACAAAATCAATGCCTTTTTTCATTAGGAAGGACACCTTCAAACAAGAATGATCAATGCTGGACTGAGATATGGATATGAGTATCTTGGCAATACACCTAGGCTGGTTATTACTCCACTTACAGACAGATGCTACAGGTAAAAGCACTTGTTATTAAATGTGCTGTGCTAACGAGAATCATCTCAGTTGAGATATTTTAAATAGCCCTAAAATGGGTGACTCCAGGGTTATATTTGCTTATGTTCTTATAGGTGTAATTAAAATCATTTTAATTGATTAGAATTCATCTTGTATGAATATTTTTAATTTAAATTTCTAACAAATTTAATCCCTTTTGACACTACAGTTGGTGATAAATTTCAAGAGGAATTACAAGTTTAAAAATGGATAGTAGCGATGTTCTTTTTTTAACTTCTAGTAAACTTAAAACATTGCTATGTATTTGTTGACTACAGCTTCCAGGGGCAAGCAAACTGCTCAATTTGTGGAAATACAGACATAAACATCTAGGAGTTTCTGGTAAATGTTGGAACAGCTAGAAAAATGGCTTAAAATTCAAATATATATATATATATATTTTTTTCTATTATTTTATTTTCAGAACCCTATTTGGTGCACTACATCTACATCTTGGAGGTGCCCCTGAGGGTCCTGCTGGAACCGGAAAAACAGAAACAACAAAAGATTTAGCAAAGGCTGTAGCAAAGCAGTGTGTGGTTTTCAACTGCTCCGATGGATTGGATTACATTGCATTAGGAAAATTCTTTAAGGTTTGGAAAAGTCTTGTGGATCAATTACATTAAAATTTTTTTTAATGTGGTAATTGAAATGTAACCTCTTTCACTTCCAGACCACTGTATAATGCTAGGAATCTGCATATAGGTCTGTCTTCACCTGAGAATTTTCATGAAATATCAAAACATTTTTCCTGTACTTTAACAACAAAACCTACTGATATTCGATATTGACAACATAGATGCCCTTTGAATGAGTACATTTTTGGTAGCTGACTGCCAATTTAGGGGACATGGGATTTAATTTAAACTCTAAATAAGTGAGGAAGAACCATTGTGTTATACAAATAAAGCATATTTATGTTGGTATTAGCCTGAGTAGACAGCTCTGTATTATGAAAATATATTCTGAATGGTGTCTGTGCCATTCCAAACAGTTTCATGTTCTTAACTGGGATGATACAAAAATAGAGCAATTATGCTTTTCTCTCTGGCATTTTTCTTCCCATTTGTGTTAAGTGGCAGAACCACATACTATGGCATCAGAATTTGACATGACAGAAATTTGAAAATTAAGCAAAACAATGGGCTGCCCAGGGACGTGGTGGAGTTACCAGCCCTGGAGATTTATGCCCTTTAGACATTGAGTTGAGAGACATGTTTTAAACAGAACTATTGGTGACGGGTAGATGGTTGGACTGAATGATCTTGTTGGTCTTTTCCAACCTTGGTGGTTCAGTGATTCCATGAAAACAATTCTTTTTTCCTGTAGAATGATTAAAAGTAAAATTCTGTAGTGCTGGGGCACTACAGCAGCATTTAGGGAGCATGTAGCTAAGAAGAATATAATCAGAACAGTAGGAAAATAGAATTGCTCTGTAGTTATACCTTGGGCAATGTGTTGTGCTGTAATACTTTGTAAAAAGACAGTCATCTTTGTTCATACTGTAAACAAAATGGTTGATTTTAGCCCCGCAGAATTCCTTATATCATCTGTTGTCAATGTGAACCCTGTCAGGCATAGGCATGAAAGAAAAGAATGAGTAGGTATTTTAGAGGCCTGTTTAGAGGAGAAATCTTCCCCTTTGTCAAGATCTAAGATACTGACATTAAAGTTAAAAACATGCAAAGTGTGCATATTTGGTAGCACTTTGCATGTGACAGAAGAAACAGGATTTCAGTATATGTGGTATAAGTTTTTTTTTTTTTTTTCCCCACTCAAGCAAGCTTATTTTATAAATTTCTGTATTTCTTTTTGGTGATTACTGCTATCTGGAGTGAGTTTGATTAGACCTCAGTGCACGAGATCATGAATAATATTGTTAGGTTGCAGTTGTACTTGATGATCTTGAAGGTCTTTCCCAATCTGAGCAATTCTATGATGCTTTGTAAATTCTGTCTTCACACATTAGATCTTTGTCTCATTACTGAATTGTTTTGGTCAGCAATGGTATGTTCAAAATAAATGGACACCAACCAATTAATCTTATGTCTGTCTCTTCCAGGGTTTGTTATCTTGTGGCGCATGGGCTTGCTTTGATGAATTCAACAGAATTGATTTGGAAGTGCTTTCTGTGGTTGCTCAGCAGATTTTTACTATCCAAAGAGGTAAGTTGTTATTTGAATCATAACTTTGTTCTTCTTATGACAAGAAATAGAGATGGGGGGGTGGGAAGTCTAACATTGACAGTAGCTTTTATTTCTCAACAGGCATTAATTCAGGATCGGATATATTAGTATTTGAAGGAACTGAACTGAAACTTAACCCAACATGTGCTGTCTTCATTACCATGAATCCTGGTTATGCTGGGCGTTCAGAGCTTCCTGACAACCTTAAGGTATTGTAACATTTGGCATTTTATTCTTTCAGTAGTTAATGGAGAAAGTGGAAAAAGAAATAGCTTTTTGTCAAGCACAAGAATTGAAAATATTTAATATCAATTATGTTCAGGTCTTCTAAACAGTTTTTTATATTATATTACTGTAAAAATAATATCTGAAAAAAATTATTGAAGGATATTAGATTCAAAAATGGGAATAAGTCAAATTTAAATATGTTAGGAAATTGTGAGTGATTTAATGTCTATGAATCTGTCAGGATTAAAAATACTTAACAGATTAAAAAAAAAAAAAGCTTCATGTTTCTTTGCTACGCACCTGAAAGTTCAGAAAATAAAATAACTCTGTATTAGTTATAAAAAGTAAGTGATATCTTAATACCGAATAAAGAATTCATCTTTGACTAATTTCTTTTTACTTATGACAAAGGATTGAGGTAAGATCTGATGGGACTTATGCTGTTTTTAATGTTAGAGATTTCTGTCTTCTGTAAGTTCATTATTGAGTGATTGTTACATGAGTGCTACACTCTAGTCTTAACTCTTAAATACAGTTGTCATATGTCTATAGCAAGAAAAGAAATCTGAGCACAGATATTGATAATCGATAATGTACAGCCTTGAGTGAATATTTCTTGGAACTGTTTGATGTTGCTTGGCAATACATGCTATCAATAGAAGATTCAAAAACATTTTTATAAATGAAAAAGGATAAAACTTGTTAAAAAATTATTAAAAGTGGCAAAATTTTTGTCTGTTTGAAAATGTTCTGATAATTGTTTGGTTAAAATATGGTAGAATTGAGGCACTGGCTGCAGCTAAATAATGCTAGTATATAAATCTGAAAAGGCACCTTACTTATGGTACTTGATTCCTATTCCTTTTAAAGCTTCTGGTATTCTTGTGTGTTGTATTTTTTGTTGATGTTGTTTGTTTTTCATTTTTGTTCTCGAATGAAGAACTGCAACCATAAATTATCATAATGCTGAAGTATTGCTGAGTAGTTATGGAGAACTGTTAAACATATTACGAGGTAGTCATAATAATGGCAGTTAAATGTAATTGGCTCCTGCTTTATTAAGGAAATAACAGAAACATAGTGTTTTATGTATCTCTAGAAGTTGTATATTATAATGTGCAATCTTTTCTGATGTGATTTTTTTCATTTCTGTATGTAATAGGCTCTCTTTAGAACAGTAGCCATGATGGTTCCTGATTATGCCATGATTGCAGAGATAGTTCTGTACTCTTGTGGTTTTGTTTCTGCACGACCTCTGTCCGTAAAAATTGTAGCTACATACCGTCTATGTTCTGAGCAGTTGTCATCTCAGCACCATTATGATTATGGAATGAGAGCTGTGAAGTCAGTACTTACTGCTGCTGGCAACCTGAAGGTAAATAGTTTTTTAATTTTTTTTTTTCTTGCCTGGTCACTTACTCAGTAGTGTAGTTCTTTCATAATAAAAGTTACACAATTCTGTATAATGACAAGTACACGCTCAGTGATGCACATTAAAATGAAAAGGGTATGATTTAGGGTGCAAGTGAAGGGAATTCAACAAGTTCGTGTGCCAACCACCAATTATCTCTGTATGACAAGCCCTTTAAATGTGCTGATTAACTTTCAAGAATTCTAGTTCAATGCAAATTCAGTGAGTGGTACTTGTCATGTTGGCTGCCACTTTATTTTCTTTGCACCCATAGATGCTTTTGCCTTAATATGTTAACACCTTCCAATAGCTCACTGGCTAGTCTGCCAAATGTTACTCCAGTCTCTCTCCACTCTTTAAGAAAAACTGTTTAGGATACAGTATTTGATTTTGACAAGCACTGTGAATCAATGACATTAAGATGTCTTTTTCTTGATTCATTTTTTTTTTAAGTTTAGGTAGATTAAAACATAATTCTTTTCTAATTTTTTTAAATTTTAATCCTCCTATTATCAACCTTGCCCTCCCTCCCCCTCAAAAAAAAAGAAAATCAACACAAACAGCTAAACAAACCAAAGCGAAGAGGTAAACGAACTGCATATCGTGGCAAAAGGTTGCATGTTTCCTTCTGGCGGACATGCCTCTATGCAAGCTTTTACACTTTCCAGGTTGAAGGCAAAAGGTTTACCTCAAATCAGAAAAATTGTTATTTTTATGAAGGAAATAATTGCATATTATAAAGAAAGAATTCAGGGGTTTAGGAAAAAAAACCATTTACAGAAATATCCTTAAGTGGATATAAACTACAATTCGATTGGCTTGACTATATAAAGCCACTGTAAACACCCTGATATCAAAGGGTAAACATAAATACAGAATGCATCCTATTGTTTGATGACCCGAACCTGACAAAAATACACAGATGCAATACAGGAACTGCTCTGTAAAACAGGCGATTAACATTGGCTTTCTGAAACGATAAAAATAACTAATATTTAATTAATAATATTTAATATCTTTTAATAATATAATATAAATAATTTAATAATAATAATTAATATCTTTTTTTAGCTGAAATATCCATTGGAAGATGAAGAAATTTTGCTACTTAGGTCCATCACAGATGTCAACCTGCCTAAATTCTTGTCTCACGATTTACCACTTTTTGAGGTAAGAAATAAATATGTTAAGTAATGTTAAAAAAAATTGTTAAAAATACTGATATTATATAACGGATTTATCAGAGAAATTGTTCAGAGACTTCAATTTAGCCTCTGATTATTTTAAAACATTCTTAACTGTTCCTTATAGCAACTACATTAAAAATCTGGATGTACTGGTTGAGGTAATGACATAGTCTGAGATCTTGAATACAGACTGTATAAAAATAGCACCATAAGTCTTCTTGAAGAACTGGTAGCCACTAATCATTTCCTTTTTATAATACAAAATTTGGATTTTCATTTAAAGCAATTACAATACAGTAAATACATGGAGTGGCCCATGTTGTTTCTTGCTCTGAGTTGATCTCTGTATGAAAGCGAGCTGGAGAAAATGATTTGTAACTTGCTCCCCTGGTTTGCAGGATGCATTAACACAGATTATCTATGTCACAATATGTGTTGTTTAAATTGGAGAAAAATGAGCTGTCAATTTCATCTGATGTCCTTTTGTAGTAGTGAAGTTTCTGTGACTTGTTATAAAAAGAAGAAGGAATCTGAGCTGGGGTATATAGCTGCTAGGAAAGATTTTAAACATCAGTGGAAAGATGTTTCTTCATACACAGTCATGGGAATTTGTGTGCTGTTATGCACTCACAGGAGCGTGACTTATTGCAAGTTTTTTTTTTTGGAAAAAAAAACCAGGTTATTTTTACATTCAGGTTAGTTGCAATTATGTATTTGGTACCTCGTACTTAGTTTTTGTAATTTTTAATTAGAATAAGAACTTATGTAAGAAGGCATCCCTTAAAGTAATGCAGAAGTTCTTTTCTTTTAATAGTTTTATAAGAACAAAATGAAAACTAGAAGTCAGAAGTACAGAGAGTAATTAGCTTGCCCAAAGTTATATGGCAAAGTAATGAATTAGAAATGAAGCATACTTTTCCGAATGCTTGTACTCTAGTTCTAATAAGTGCATGCTACAGACTTTTCTTGAAAACAAGTCATGAAATTAGAGGAAATTTCATATTTTCATGTTTAAAAGTACGGGTAGTCAGTTTAGAGAATTTGTCTAGGAAAATCTTCACCAGTTTGTTACTCTAAATTTCAGTCTTTAGTAACAAAATTAGCATTGTTAATAATTTATTATACGGAAGTTGAGCACGTTTATGAGTAATACCATACATTTTCCCTTTCTTATATATTGTTTTAGAGATGAAATAATATTGTACATACTAACACATTTTGCTTATTGACATATCTCAAAAATCAGACAAATTTTACAAGATAAAAATAGGAAGCATCACGTTATCAATTTGTAAACAGCAAAAGAAAAGATGTAAATGTGAGTGTATATATATATAAAATTATAGTTAAATCTAATAAGCATACAGATGTAGGACCGTACTCTAGCGGATGTGTGTATATCTTTTAATTTTTTAAGAGATTCTGTGAAGAATAATGCATGAGTTGAATGTGGAATTTTACGTCAGATGTGTTTCAGAAAAGAAAAGTTGCTCACCTTGAACGTGGTTGGTTATTTCTGATTTGGAAGTATGACTATTTTCACTAGAAAAGCTCTCTTTTTGTCATGATCAATTGAAAAATGTGCCCCTGGTGGCAGAGAAAGTTATATATATTTTTTCATACTATTTAATAATACATATATTTTAAGGTCAGGGTGTGTTATGATAATTAACAAGTTAACAGTGGAATGCTAAAAGAAAAGTGAAGCACGTGGTAGATGGAAACCAATGTGCCTGGTAAAAGGAAACATGTCATAATAATGCAATTTCATGTTCACCAGCGATTGTGATGATGTCATTTCTAAACAGTTTGTTTTATTTTGAATTTTCATTAAGTAATCTTTACTTTCAGCGTTGATGCTTTGGGTCTGTCTTAATGAAATGACAATCTAGTGATTTTTTTCTTTTGTCATTTGTTCGACTTATGCTATACCTTTCTTGTTTTGTTGTAAGCAAAAATGCAGAAAATTTGCATTTTAATTTATATTTTTGTGAACTAGTTTTTGGTTATTGAGGGAGGAAAAACTTTTTCTGCTTTCGGTATGCAAGTTTTGCAAAGCTGTCCGATAGAAGCTAATCCATCAGGTAGGGAATCCTTTTCTACATACACACATAAATATGAAAAGGACTCATGAAATAAATATCAGTAATAAACTACAAAGTTTTGGCTCAGACAATGTTATGTGACTTTCACAATTATTTTATTTTAATCAAAGTAGATATTAGTTTGCCTAGATTTTAAAGGACAAAGGATTGATTGCATGAGTTTCAAACCAAATGACTGTAGAAATAAGTGTACTTTTCAATTAATTATTTGAATAGGGTATCGTCTCTGATTTGTTTCCTGGTGTGAGGCTGCCAAAGCCAGACTACAATGTCCTATTGGAAGCCATCAAAACAAACTGTATTGCTATGAATTTGCAAATGACTGACGTATTTACTATGAAGATCCTGCAGATATATGAGATGATGATTGTGCGTCACGGCTTTATGATAGTTGGAGAGCCTTTTGGTGGAAAAACTTCTGCGTATCGAGTTCTGGCAGGAGCACTTGGGGATGTGTGTGAGAAGGTATCTGAAGACATTTTATACACATTTCTTGTGAAATATATTTTCAAACAGATTTTATAAAAATATTTTGGTATTTGTACAATATACAGAATTTACCCCAGGGATCTCTAGGGAAGTAAAAGGAAAACAGAAAAGAATTTGATTGGGAAATGGTATTTTCAAACTTACATAAGGTTGGGTGACCCGATTTTTCACATGGAATTTCTCTGAATTCTTTCATGACATTGGGCAGAGAATTAATTAGCTAATCAAACTTTTAAGATAAACCGTCCCTTGTGAAAGCTTTGTACCACCTTTCTGATTTATTCATCAGAGTTTTTATGATTTGATAGCTTTTTGATAAGAATATATTACATCCATGTAAAGCCTAAAACTACATATTCCCAATTTATTACCAAAGCGCGTGTTCGATGGTGGAAACAGAGGCAAGAAGAGACAAGTGTTCGATCCTCCTTTTGATAAAACTCATCCTTTTCCTTCGTCTCCCTTTCATACAAATTTTCCGATTGTTGGTATGTGTCCTACAATCATGGTGATGTTTCAGACATAGAACATAGTTATCTACAGTCTCCATTTACTCGTGTGAAAGTATCTCTTGTCAATAAGACATTCTTTTCACAGCACCAGCTGCTATTAGCATGCTGTATAATCATAAGGAAGGAAAACTTTCTGGAAAATACATCAGTAGAGTCTAGCAGCAGTATGTTTTTCACTAAATGGTTTAGTTCTTCTATTTGCTTCTGGGCATTTTAATAATTTCAGTTTTTCATTGCATCATATCCCAGAATATGCCACACTTTGCTATCAGATAACACTGCAAAGTAAATGAGGAAATGCAAAGAACATCCATTCTTTTTCTGCCATGTGCAGCAGTCTTGCTATATATGTCAGTGAAGGATAGCTACAATCATGTAAAACCCTTCTACAGGCCTCGGTACAAAATACACAGCATTTGTAAACCCATAAATAACCTTGGACACGCAGCGAACCCCAGGGTGATTTTTATGAATCAAACAAACTCTGAAATGCAAACCTTCCTGAAATGATGAAAAATAAGAAGGATTCTTGCAACAGTATTCCTAGACGAAAGATTTCCTCTTATTCTAATTGTTCTTACTATGTTTTAGACAACCAAATAACTTTTTCAAGGAGAAATAACGTAAGTAGGATCAAGTGTCAAAGTTTGTTCTGAAACCACCTCATGAGAAGTTAAGATTCATGGTTGCAGAGAGGAAGTTAGGAATCTGAACATCTCTGACAGGTTGCTTACTGTCTTCTGTCTTCCTTATGCATTCTCATGGAAGCTTGTAAAAAACTTGCGTTATCAAATGAAACATCTAAGAGTAACCAGATTCTTCCAGCTTCAAGGAGGTAACAGTTTAGATTTTGAAAGTTCATCGCACAGAAATCTTCAGCCGTTATGCAGATTGTCAGGACTGCTGAGGAAGACAAAACCTGTGTCTAAGCAGCTTGGGAGAACTGAAACTTCCAATCCCTTGACTGATGAATGCTGGAACTTCTCATTTCACATCTTCCTCTTTACAGAATATTAACTTACGGTCCAGCAACAAATATACTCTTACAAGGCTGGCAGTATCCATATCTATTTTCCACTCTTTTTGAAAATAACTTTTTATTTTATTTGAGTCTGGAAGAAAATAATTTCCAATCATCAGCTCACAGAAATGTGATAGCCTTGTGCGCATTAGAGGGGAGATTAAGTCAGTGGATTTTGCTGACCTTGTGGATGTGAGGATGAATTCTATTAGTGAAAAAGAATTGAAGAAGGACTTAAAAATATTTGTTTCTTTAGATACACTGCTCTGATCAAATTTATTTATTAGGATTTGCTGAAAATTCCAGATACCTTCAGTAAAAATAAATGTAGCTATGAAGCAGATGTGACACTGATTTTCTTCATGCTTACCAACTGGAAACATGCAACCCAGTACCTTAATAAAATTTTAAAATTTCCTTGGGTGGTGGACACATTTTTGTGCAGATATTAGTAAGATTTAATAAGTAGCTGGCTAGACTTAGTGTAGTATTGCCATCAAACAGAATTCTATTCTGTGATCATTTACTTGCTTATTTGATACCTATAGTATACATTAAATTATGAAGCTTTTGTTTTAGGTATGTAAGAGAAATTCTGTTCCTGTCTGTCAGTCCAATATAGCATTAGTTAACTTTTAATTCTGTGATGCATTTTTCAGTAAGTTTGTCAGATGAGTGTTTGCAATTAGCCACTTCTGCTTGATTTTTAATATTGATTTGTGCAATATTACGTCATATTTAACCACAAGGACTCAGGAAAAGAATCAGGTGAGGTTAATAACAAATAAAATTAGATAGCTTTGCATGGTTTAAGTAGAAACAAAACACAACAAACAAGCAAAACAAAAGAAAACCCTCTTTGTAGTGGTGTTTTGATGTCAGTTTCTTAAATTTACCAAAGCTTAATACTTAATCCTTTGTGAAACATGGGATAGATGAGACAAAGAAGAGTCTTGACCTATTACATCTCTGCAAGTGTGAGAATAGATCTTGGGTATCTTGACTGACTGCCCAATGTCCTATTCACTGACATCTAAATTAAAAAAAAACAACCATTTTTATATAACAAGCCACTGTTCAGTATTAAAATTATACTTCCAGTTACGTGTGATAAAGTTGGAAGAATTGTCTTTATACACTTGTAAACAAAATATTTGTGATACCTTTCCTTCTCTAACCTGATGAAAGTTTTATTAAGATTAAATATAAATGTTTGATATATCATTTGTTTTATTTTGAATTTTGCCTTTAATGTTAACACATTGTGTTACTTTTATACCTTAGGGGCTGATGGAAGAAAACAAAGTCCAGATCACAGTTTTAAATCCCAAATCTATAACAATGGGTCAGCTGTATGGGCAGTTTGATCCAGTTTCACATGAATGGTCGGATGGCATCCTAGCAGTGAGTTTCCGAGCGTTTGCTTCTTCCCAAGTAAGTGCTAACAGGATTAAGGTGTTCTAAGAAATGACCTTTCATATGCATTTAGGAGTTCAGTTCTATCTGGTGTTCATAGCCATTGTAGGATTCATAAGCTTAACTATTTGCATGCAGAGAATACAGTTTGTTTTAGGTCTGTTTTGCTCCATGCACGTGACTTTTTGGGTGTTGGTAAATTAAGATCTGTGTTTTGAAATTTCTTATATAAAAACAAATGTTCTTCACATCTACTAGAGATAAATGAACGTTTAATCTTTTTACCGTACTGTACTTCCTTATTTTGTCTGGTTTGGATCCAAATCTCCAGTATTTACCTATATAGTAATTTTGATGTTAACATTGGATAAAACTGCTTCCTGAGTGTGCCTTATGTCTGAACTTCCATTGAATTCCATTGAAGCATTTTGACCAAATATAATAAGAAAAGGGTGAGAGAGATGGGGCTGTTCAACCTGCAGAAAAGATGGTTTTGGGAAGACCTAATAATGGCCTTCCAGGCTATGAAAGAGGACTTTAAGAAGGAAGGGGACAGACTCTGCTTGAGATAGTACAAGGGGAAATGGTCTCAAACCATTGGAGAGATTTAGACTGGATACAAGGAAGAAGGTTTTTACAGTATGGGTGGTGAGGCACTGGCAGAGGCTGTCCAGAGGTGGTCGATGCCCCATCCTTGGAGACACTCAGTCTGAATCAGGCTCTGAGCACCCTGACCTAATGTATGTGTCCCTAGATGACCTTCAAGGTTCCCTTGTCTACCTGACAGTTACTTGATTGTAGCATCTGAGGCTTAACCACTTCACCAAACTCCTGTGAGCTAATAGTGTTTTGAAGTAAATTGGTGTGAAATTCATGATCTCTAATAGAATTTGCAAAACTGCAGAAGTGATTTGTAGGTTGTTGTATAAGAAATATGATGAATACTTCTGATTACTTACTTATCTAGTAAAATACCATATTCCTTAGTTAGACCTATTGAATTCCATAGGGAATGTGGAGTATGTATTACTGATGGTTTGTATTTGTTGTATTAATACTTTCATTTTGTCATAAGTATTGGTGTTGTAGTTTAACTGAAGCAATATACTGCTTTGCAAGTGTAACAGAAAGTTTCTGGTAAAAAAATATTAAGTCTTTGTAGCTATCCACAGTATATGCTTCAGAGTAATACATCTAAATCGTGAATATAGATTGTATATGTGATTTCAGAAACTGTTTATGAATACAGCTCTGTACTTAGAATGTTTATTAATATTTTTTGTTGGAAAAATTTTAGTACTAAAATCTTGCTTTTACAGTGAACATAATAAAATACTAATCAGTGTTTTTTTTTGTTGTTGTTGTTGCTTTTGTTTTATTTTTGTTTTAACCAGACCCCAGATAGGAAATGGTTAATTTTTGATGGACCAGTGGATGCAGTATGGATTGAGAATATGAATACTGTGCTTGATGATAATAAAAAGTTATGCCTTATGAGTGGAGAGATCATCACAATGTCACAGCAAATGAGCCTTATTTTTGAACCAATGGATTTAGAAGTTGCTTCTCCTGCTACTGTAAGTACCTTTATTTCGATTTCTGATTACAGTCATCTTTTATCATGGAGGGTAAAGTGAAGATCTCTAACTTTTTAAAATGATGTATACCTCCTAACTAGAAAGTAATTATTTATTTGATGTTTGTTTAAGGTGAAAGACATTGCATCTTTTTTTTTTTTTTTCTTCAAATTTTTCCTAATCTCACACTATGACATGAGAGATTGTGTGTTCTGCCATGAGCTCTATAACTGTTCGGAGCCTGATCCTTGCAAACGTCTGACAAGAAAAATTAATGAATGTGCAAAACTTTCATCTGACAGATACACTGGTCACTGCATTTATGGTGGTTACCAATCTCTATTACATCTGTTTTCTTTTTATAATGGCATTTTGTGGAATGCAAAAGTTTCCCTCTGAATATGAGAATAAGTTCAGGCAATAATATAAGAGAACAAAATGTCATAGCATAGCGTAGTCATACTGGGAAGGAGAGTTTTTACTTCAAACTGATATAAAATTTAATTTAAAATTAGGTGCTAGGCAATCAAGTGGTCAGTTTATTGTCTTTTTGACCTTAATGCTGGGAACAAATTCTGTTAAGAGGAAAATCTCATTAAGATTATGGCTTCCACTTGCTCAAGGATAAAGATTGGTTTGATTTTGATCATATGACTCAAGGCTAACAGAACCTCGCTATACACTTCACACCATCTTAGAACTGTAGAATTATAGAATCAAGAAGGCTGGAAAAGACTTCCAAGATCAGTCAGTCCAACTGTCCACCTATAACCAGTGTTTCCCACTATAAACCACATCTCTCAGCACAACATCTGTATGTTTCTTAAATGCCTTTAGGGCTGGTGACTGCACCACCTTCTTGAGTGTTATTTTTCCATTATCTTCTCATAATCCTTGAAGTTGCATATTGTAATGTTTACTGTTACTTTCTTATAGTTAGAAAACTAAAACAACAAAACTTTGGAGATCACATAATGAACCTTTTCATTTACTTCTAGGTTTCAAGGTGTGGTATGGTCTATATGGAGCCCCATATGTTAGGCTGGAGACCATTAATGATGTCTTGGCTAAATACAATGCATTCAGGAATCAGCTCTACTCATAAAGAATTTATAGTAGGCCTGTTTGATGCAATGGCTCCTCTCTGTCTTGAGTTTATTAGGAAACACACAAAGGTGAGGTAAAGAGCTTTTCTGAAAAATGAAGAGCATATGAATTATTTTAACTTCCAAGGAATGAATCATTTTAGTGGGATGGTATCAGTTTATTTTTCATAACCGCAGTTATGAATATCTATGCTTACAACCCTTATATTTTAAACTGCTGTTATGAAAAATAAGGCTTGTAAGCAAGATGTTCATAGGATTAACTTGCTTCTGAATGTATTAAATGTGTAAGAACAAAAGGTGAAAAACAACAAACAAAATAAAACCAAAAAGAACCCAACCACCATGAAATTTCAACAAATAAAAGATACCTGAAATCAAGAGTATTTCTTCTTACTTTTCAGGAACTGTCTCCTACTTCAGATACAAACTTAATTCAATCACTAATGAATCTGATGGACTGCATGATGGATGAGTTTACAGATGAAGCCAAAATTAAATCTATGAATGACCATGACATTTTTTCTTGGCTTGAGGTAGGCAGCATGTTCAGTGTAAGGAGTCGGCACCTTCAAACTGGGATTTGGTGGGATGGATTTTACAGGCAATAATAATGCCTATATTCAGTCATTATAATAGTCATTTTGTAATGTCCACTTAGGAAAATGCAATTACCCGCATAATACCTGCGTAGTAACAGGGTTAACAATCATATGACTTTACGGGGTAGTCCTTTGAGTAATGGAAACGCAGTCTCAGTTGTTTTGGAATAAAAGTCGGTCTGTGTTTGAATCTTCTCAAAATAAGGGCTGTACACTGAGTAGGTCAGGGATTTTGCTGCACAGCAAAGGAGATCAGGTGTTGTTAGTCAGCATAAATGGTGCTCTGTTTTACTAGAAGCATGATGCCAACCTTAATACATAAAATTAAGTTGGTCAAGTATTATTATATTGTTATCTGTGGCAAAAATTTGTTTGGCTTAGCGAATAACAGATTTATAATTTATGGGTACTGAATTTGTTTCTTTTTTCTCCAACTGTAGGGCATCTTTTTATTTTCACTGATATGGTCTGTAGGAGCTAGCTGTAAGGAGGATGATCGTCTGAAATTTGACAAAGTTGTTCGAGAAATGCTTAAAGGACCAATTTGTGAGAAGACAAGAGAGCAGTATAAATTGTTGAGTCCTATTGATCAGCGTGCTTCAAAGGCATTCACAGTCCCATTTCCAACAGAAGGAACAATTTATGATTATCGGTTTGTCAAAAAGGTGAGGTTTGCAAAATAAGATGTGGCCCCTTGAAGGTTACATTGTTAAGTAAGTTTTGATGAATATTAGAAGGTCTGTATCATTATTGTAATTCTGTTTTGGTTTGGTTTTTGTTTTGTTATTCTGTATGCTCCTGTCACAGCATAGGCAGGATATCCTTCCTTCTAAGACAGTGCAAGGTCTATTGTTCTGACTGGAACCAGGACCTGTCTTTTCAGCTGCTGTAATAATTGTCTGCTGTAGAGAATTTGTGAACAGAGAACCTACTTCTATGCCTTCTCATCTGTCCCTTTTTCTGAGATTAAGATATGAATCTATGATATGCTTCTCCTGGATAAGAAGTAAACTGCATAAGCTATATCTACTATGCTCCAGAAGCTCCAAAATAAAATAAATGTTTTGGGTTTTTCATTCTTGTATATTTCTTGTTACTGTACAATGAGAATTAGAATGACAAACATCTAGATTTCAGCTTGTGCATGATTCGTGCATATTGCTGAGGAAAGAGAGATGTGAATCAGTTGTGAAGGCTTTATGTCTTCTGAAAATAAATTAGAAAAACATATTCTTCTTTACTTAAGAAGAGAGTAATCTCCAGGAAATTCATATGACTTTTATCTCCTTTTGGGGGTAGGATAGAACATAAAGGGTTTTTTTAGGGCTATTCGCAATTTTTTTATCTCCTTACATTAATTTTCTACTGGAGAGTTTTGACATGTTTTAAAGATGCCTCTAGTAGAAAGATCTACAAGAAGAAGCTTGGCTTGATTTATCCAAAAATTCCATAGTTTGGAGGTATTTGCAGTGAGTAATGATTCTGAGAAAGTAACAACTATGCTTTTATAATTTTTGTGACTGAATTTATACAGTAATTTCTTGTATGTACAAATTTAGGCACTGTGTATATAATTATGTGTCTTTTTACATTCTATGTGCAATATTCGTATTGATACGAAAGTTAAGGTAAGAAACCTGCCTTTCAGTAGTTGCACACTTCAGGCGTTGGCACAATGTTTCTACATAAGCAGCCTGAACTGACAGCACTGCATTGCATCCAAGTTAAATAAAAGCATTTCTATTATGTTTACACATATATATTTATAGTAATGAAACCTGCGAAGTTATTTTGAATACTTTTTAAGATTAGCCAATACCCCTGTCCATTAAATAGTAGAACTTTGATATTTCAATTTGCATTGATTTTATTCTGCTTTTTCCACTCTCTTATTAATATTTGACTTCCCCATAAATTAAAATAGGGAGCAGGAATTTGGGAACCTTGGGTGGAAACGCTCAAATCAGCTCCTCCTATACCTCCAGATGTAACATTTAATGAAATAATAGTGCCAACTCTGGATACAGTTCGATATATGGCACTGATGGAGTTGTTGACAGTGCATCGAAAGCCTTCTATAATTGTGGGGCCAACGGGAACTGGAAAAAGTACCTATATCACTGTAAGTACTTTTAAAACAGATGTTAGAGATTACTGGAAGAGGATAGATGAGGGATAAAATGAGGACACTATATAAAAGGAAAATGAGATATGAATTTTCTTGATATTATGAAATGAAACAATGGGCAACAAAGAAAAAAGCAGTAATGGAGGTATGGTATTTTTTCTTTTTTTATCTTGATTTTTCTCCCCACTTACAGACTAGATTCTTAAAGTGCACTCAAATGTCCATTGAACAAAGCTGCTAATACCACATAAACAAGACTCTTCAATTTGATTCCTGTATTGATTTACTTTGCATTGTGATTATATGCCACGCATACTTGGCATGGTCCCCAGAGACACTGGTGTACAAAAGACTGTTCACTAAATCATCCAGTCAAAACAAAAAAAAAGAAATATTCTAGAGTTAGAAGCAGCAAAAATGTGTGCCACTGTTACTGTGGAAAAGTTCAGGAGATAATAACCTTTATTCACATTCTACTATGTCAATTCCATGTATTGACAAACAATGGAGAGCAAGGATTTTACCACTGAAAGAAATCTGAAGGCAAAAAATTGGAAGCAACATCAATAATCAATTCTTTTTAGAAACAGATTGTAGTGGGAAGGAAAACCAGCATATCAGTTGTCCCAGACAATTTTCTTTATAAAATCAGTTGGATGGATCTGTTAATTACAATAAAAAAAAAAAAAAAATCAGCACATTAAAAAATAAAAACTATAAATGCCCAATCAAAGTAATAGCATTCTTTTTATAGAATGAGAAATACTCTTTATATCCTTGTCCTTGGGAGAAAATAAAAAAGAAATACAAATAATGCTGATAATCAGATTAGATTGTCTGTAGTTTTTGGTGATATTCAGTTTCTACTATTTCTGAAACAAAATGCTTTTGACAAAATGCTAACACTTGTTTC
Organism: Callipepla californica brunnescens; assembly: GCA_023055505.1. NCBI lineage: Eukaryota > Metazoa > Chordata > Aves > Galliformes > Odontophoridae > Callipepla > Callipepla californica. Next base: position 3,486,162 of record JALIRH010000020.1, read on the forward strand.
TGGTTTTCATGCTAAAGAAAGAAGAAAAAGGATAGTTTGTTTATTTGTTTGTTTGTTTTTGTTCTGAAAGAATTCTAACAAGAGCATGGATTATATAGATAAGAATTCTAATCTATGACATTGTGAAGTTTAGATAACTTTAATATTCAGATTGATCAGACAGATACTGTGAGTTAAATCCTGGTGCTATCAATCTTTCTGGGAGACTATTAAAACCTGATAAGTAATGGAACTGTAAGAACATAACGGTCCAGATGTCTAGGTTCACCTAGAAAAATTTCAAAGCCAGTTTTTCTCATTGCATTCCATCTAGATCCACAGTAAAGTATACTTTTATTTTTGAGGAAAAATAGTGTTTAAATCAATGGAGATGGCAAAGTCATTACTGCATTTTTAACTGAGATACTGTAAACGGTTCATCAGAGAGAAGACATTCCTCCCTTATGGCTTTTTGTAGGGTGTTTTGCTTTTGTTGATTCATGCCATCAGCACAAAACCTGTGTACAACAGTTTTGCAGAGAGCAAGACTTGAAAGTAACATAAGCAGATAAATAAGTTAAGTTTCATGTTTTTGAAGCTGTTATTCTCTCTTCCTTTAGTATCATTAAATTAACTGTAGTAAGTTACTGAGTAAGGATTATGTAACCTACTTCAATTTTTAAGTTATTCTGAAATAATATTAATAAAAAAGATCAAGAGTGGAACAAGATGTGCTCATAAAAACTGTTCCAGAAATACAATGAATCATAAATACAGCATTTCTTTACAACGAAATGCATGGTAAGTTTTTACTGCCCAGTTCATTCTGAGAGTAGTAAGAATGTGGTATTTCTTAGTTCAGTATTGATAAAAAGATTGAAAGAAATGTGCTCATTGAGTTTACACTGCTCTTCAGTTTTTGTATATTGTCATTATTATACTTTCATGCAGAAGTTCATTGTTTTCATTCAGAAATAGAAATTAGAAGTATTTTTTACTAGAAAGATTGTGAGGTCCAAAAACTTCAACATCTGTTGATAAGGGATTAAGCAAGTCACTGGAGACATTAATTCATATGCATTAATGCTCTGCATCACTGTCTGAAAGGATAACTTCCAACCCTGTGGTTTTACTTATGTGAGGGTAAGAAATGAATCCCATTCAGTCTTACTTAAAAGGGTGACTTTGATCCGGTGTTCCTCTGGAGATTAGGTGTAAACTAATAAAAAAGAGACTTTGGAAGGTATTATAAAACAACACTAATAAATTAATAAACAAACATTATAAAATATTAATAGATTAATAAATTATAAAACATTAATAAAATTATAAAACATTAATAATAAATTATAACACTAATAGATTAATAAATAAACATTCTAGAACAAGATCAATCTTCACCACATAACTTACTTTTACTTTTTTGTTTTCCTATGCCCTTTGAAGGAAACATTACTGGATATTCTTCCAAACTAAGCATAAGTATTTTTACCTGTGGCTGGTTTAGCATCTTTTTTTGTTTGAGTTAGTACAGATATTATAAAACAACTACTAAAAATGTGATGAAGTGTTTTGTTTGTGCAAATTACTAACCTACTGAATGTATATAATATACTGTTTTTTTGTTTTATTTTTTTTAGAATACATGAGAATATCTATAATGGGAAATAGAAATTTTGCTCAGAGAAATTAAATTCATCATTATTTTCTATATTGGCTTATCTGATGAAATATGATGAAAGTGTTTTCTTAGAGATAAGTTATTCTTTCTCAGTTTAGGTGAAATAAAAATTGCTGTTCGCAAAATTGCTTTTAACCTTGTCTTCATATGTATTTTAATTTTCTCCTCAATTCTTTCAGAATTTCCTTTTAAATAATTTGAATAAAGAAGTCTATAAGCCACTGCTCCTTAACTTTTCAGCACAAACTACAGCAGCTCAAACTCAGAATATTATAATGTCAAAGCTGGATAAAAGGAGAAAAGGAATTTTTGGGCCTCCTCTCGGGAAAAGAATGGTAATTGATGTATTTCTGTATGCAAGTGTTCAAATGCAAACAAATAAATGAATGTGTTATTTTTGCAGCTGATTGCAACTGGTAGCAAGAAAGGTTGATAAACTCTCAGAGTTCTAATATTTCTCATTTACATGCACAAATTTCCAGTCTCATTTCTCTCTTTCACCAGTAATACGCATTTCATTTTAATTAACTAAAAAAATGGCATGATACATACGTATGATGTGAATAACGGTGATCATACTTCCCCCTCCATGTTTTGTGACACTATGCTTTAGATAAAAGCTCTGTATGGGTAAGATGCTGCTGCAAGCATAGCTCTTGAGAGTTGTGGTCTCTGAATTTTATGTAAATCTAAAAGAGGAATTACCAAATATTTGTCATTTGTAGATCTGGGTTAGTTATGTTATGGAGAAGCTTGTTCACCCTTGTTGCTCATTTGTGTGGGCATCTGTGAAGGGAGACTCAGACAGAACTCTGGAGTAAGAAACATGGATATACAAGTTTCTTTCGAAGGGTCACTAAATTCAAAGCCATCTCCGTTTGTTGCTCAGTTTACAATTTTAACTAAGAGGAAGGGCTGTGACTTAACCTGTTTTCCTTCTGACCAAAGTTCTTCTCCATATCAATCAAAGAAAGAGAAGAAATAGGGGTAAAGCACATAAATGCATTTCTAGAACTTGCGTTATTTAAATTAGGTTAACTGTGTAAAAATGTTTCCTGATCAGTGGTGGCATATGCCTTAGGAATAGGAGTGCTAAAATGATATAATGCTTAATAGACTTATTAGTCTAAGTTTGAAATTTTTATGCCTCTTTTTGACTGGAATTTAAACAAGAAAAGGCATATAAGTGGTACAGAGGGCTTATGTAGTAAGGACTGTTTTGCAATCTTTCATTAAATGCTCTCAGATACAAGAAGAGAAATGCAGATTTTGTCCTCTGTAAGTATATTTTGGAATGTTTTAGAATTGGCACAGCTACTTCTAAAGTGTGTTTTTATTTAACTTGGCAGAAATCCAATAAGAACTCTGTGATGATTCTTCAAAGGTTGTACTTTTGTACTATTCCAATTCAGCAAAATCAATGAATTTCTTTGTTTTCATTCTTCAGGTTGTATTTGTAGATGATGTTAACATGCCAGCCCGAGAAGTCTATGGTGCTCAACCTCCTGTTGAATTATTACGACAGTGGTTAGATCACTGGAACTGGTATGACCTTAAAGACTGCTCAATGATTAAACTTGTTGATATTCAGATTGTTTGTGCAATGGGACCACCAGGTAAGAGATGTATAAGTTACATTTTTTCCCCTGTTTCTTTGGTTTCCAAATGCTAAATACTTATTGCTTTAGTTTTCGTCTTTATGACTATGGATAGGACACAGGGAATGCTTTCCTTGCAGGAAGCAGGAACTTTAGTCAAACTAAAGTGGTTGAGGAGCAGCAGAGTGACTAGACAAGCTTAACAGAAGGAAATATAGCACACCACCCACCACTTCATTGTGCTTCATCCACTGTTTGGTCTCCATAAATGTTCTGGAAGCACTAATGAATGTCAGTGGGTGTAATTTTTTCTGCATGGAGGTGTTCAGTTTTGTACCACAGCTTCATATATGCTCTTCCATATCAGATGGCCCTGTCTGCTGTCATCTGTCACACAACAACAAAATGTCATGGAATATTGGTTGGCACATTCAGCCTCTACTTCCACACCACCATCATCTGCCTCTAATGTTGTGGGCCGACATAATAAAATGGGAGGCATTACTTTCAGAGCAGCCCCTGAGCTATGCCTACCTGCTCTGCCAACTCCTCCCACCCTCTTCAGGTTTTTCTTTTACATCATGTCACATAATATGGAGTATTCTCTGGCCAGATTACGTCAGCTATCCTAGTTCTATTCTCTCCCTGATTCTTGTGTGTGTCCTCAGCCCCCCTCGCTGGTAGGATAGTATGAGAAGCTGAGAAACTGAAACATCCTTGGCTGCTCAGCAACAACTGTTATCAAGATTTTTTTTTTCTCCTAAAGCCAAAACATAGCACTATACCAGACACTATGAGGAAAAAAAGAAAATCAGCTTCCAGCTGAAACCAGGACATCAGTGTTCATCTACAGTTCAAAGCGCTTTATCTAAACCATCAGTCTGTGGAACTGGACAGAGGGAAACTGTGATAGAAAAAGCCCAGATTAATTGCACATCTTTCTTTTTTAAAACGATTTTTTATTTTGACCAAATCTTGGAGGCACTTCTTCTGTAAAGCCTCCCTTTGCTCCTATCTTAGGCTTTTTTTACATGGGGATGCTTCCAAAATCAAGAATAGATATGTAAAGTTTATGATAAAAACTTTCTTCTGCAACAGAAGCGTGGCTTAAATAATTTAAAGTCTCTCTATCTGTGACTTGACCTTTTCACTCTTTATTTTGCACGCTTTTCTTTTACAAGTGAGCACCATGAATATTTTTACTATCTCGTTCCTTTCAGTAACATGAAATGACGTGGTGCAGTACGCTTCAAGGTGGCACTGCTAGTTGAATGAAAGATGAATATTCAAGGGATATTGCTAGGCTTTTACTGTTTTACTTTTTATGTTTGTTTGTTGTTGTTATTTACAATTGTAGTGCTTTCTAATATTTAGGTGGTGGTCGAAACCCAGTAACACCACGATTCTTGAGGCACTTTAATAAAATTACCATTAATGAGTTTGATGATGGATCCATGTACACAATATTTTCTAGAATCTTAGACTGGCACCTGTCCACATGGTAAGAGACCTTTTTGTATGAAGAAAAATCAAAATAATTTAATTATGTTACTAGGAAATTTGAAAGATATGTTTGTAGGAATTTTCTCTTGTAAGGAAACGACCATCTTTTATATCCTGTGCCTTTTGTGAATATTACTCCGACTGAACTAATGATCCTGCTAAAATTGTGGAGAAGTTATTCTTCTGAAGTTTCCAACAAAGTTTTAGATTAGCTGAGGCTAATTAAGTTAATTGAGATATTTCTGTAATACAGTATTCTTTGATATATAAATATAATCTTATTAGTAATTGTTCAAAGAACAGAACCAGATTCTGTTCTTAAATTTCTTGTGGTTTGAGGTGTATTCTTTTTTCAGCCTTTCACTGGTGCATAATTTTAAATTGTATTATTAGATTTTTTAAGTATTTTTATTGATTCCACTTCCATTATTCTATCCATTCTAACAGCGAAATCTCAGAACATTGTAATATTCTGTTTTTAGACTAAGTTTATGCTTGACAGCTTCTGACCCTTTTAGAGGGAGGTAGAAGGAAGACAGCAAGGGCTATTAGACCAAGTTTTCTGTTGTTATTATCAGTTGTAGAAACATAGAGGAGAAAGAGTATACTTACTCATGCATAACATAGGCAATTTTTCTAACATGTTCCACTGTTGCTAGATTTGATTAATAGACAAGGTTAATCTTTAGATTAACTAGAGATTAGATTAATTAGAGAACAAATATTTGTAAAACTGCATATGAGGAAGTATAACTCTGTGCTGGTGAGACTTGTCTGGAGTACTGTGTCCAAATCTGGAGTCCTCAGTATAGGAGAAATGTGGGGCTGCTGAAGTGCATCCATGGGAGTGAGCCATTAAAAATGACCCTTAAGAATACCTTCCAGCTCAAGTGAGTTTTTGATAATGATTAAGTACAGAATTTTAGCACTGGCATGGACTCAAGAGTAGATCAAAATGTGCAAATATTGTTTATTAATTTGAATGCTAGTGTGATAGAATTGTGAGAGCCAGTCTGTTCTTACCTTTTATATCTTTTATATCTTATCAGTTATAGCTTTCCATCACAATATGTGGATTTGATTCCACAAATTATTAATGGAACCATGCATATATATAAAGAAGCTATGAAGAATCTGCTTCCTACCCCAGCCAAATCACACTATTTGTTCAATCTCCGTGATTTTTCACGTGTTATTCAAGGTGTTTGCCTGTCAAGGCCCGAAACAACAGAATCCACAGGAATGATAAAACGTCTCTGGGTTCATGAGGTAAATCATGTAATACTAAGAAATTATCTTTAAGATACAGATTGACTATCATTGTTTTAGATATATCATTTCCTGTTTTCTAGCAGCTGTAAATTGCTATCACATTCGTGAGACAGGGTTTTTTATGTTTTGTACGGGCAGGATAAATCAAACTTACTCAAATATGTCCAGGTGGAGACTGGTGACAAGTAGTGTCCTGCAATGATCACTCTTGGGACTGGTGCTCATCAACCTCTTTATCAGTGTCCCCTCAGCAAGTTTGCATATGACAGCAATCTGAGGGGTGCAGTTGATATTACAGAAGGATGGGATGTCATTCAGAGGCACCTGGACCCATGGAATTTAATGAGGCTTAACAAGGCCAAGTGCAGGATGTTGTACTTAGGTTAGGGAAGTCCCAGATACGTGCACAGACTGGCAGGAGAACTCCATGAGAGCAGCCCTGCTAAGAACTTAGAAGTCCTGGTGGATGAAGTGCTGAAGATGAACCAGTGTGTTCTTTTAGCCCATAATGGGCCAACAGTATCTGGGCTGCATCAAAAGAAAGGTGGCCTGCAGAGCAAGAGAGGTGACAGTCGTCCTTGACTCTGCCCTTGTGAGGCCCCATCTGGAGTATTGCATCCAGGTGTGGAGTCCTCACTTCAGGATAGATGTGGAGCTTTTGGAATGGGTCTAGAGGAGGGCCACAAAGATGATCGGAGCACCTGGCTGGAGCACCTCTTCTATAAAACAGGCTGAGGGAGCTGAGCTTATTCAGCCTGGGTAAGAGAAGGCTGCGGGAAGACCTCAGTGTAGCCTTCCAATACTTAAAGGGAGCTTATAATCAGGAGGGAAATCAACTTTTTACATAGGTAGATAGTGATAGGACAAGGGAGAATGGTTTAAACAAGGACAGGGGAGATTTAGTTTAAATGTCAGGGGGAAATTTTTCACTGAGAGTGTGGTTAGGTGCTAGAACAAGTTGCCCAGAGAAGTTGTGGATTTTCCATCCCTGAAGGTTTTCAAGATCAGGCTGAATAGGACCCTGGACAATCTGATCTATTGCCTGGTTTAGTGGTTGGAAACTGTCCCTGTGGCATGGGGAATGGAACTTGGAGGTCCCTTCCAACCCAAACCATTCTGTGATTCTAAGCAAATACGAATCATACCTCTGTAGACAAGTCAACTGATGATTCACTTTCATGTGATCACGTGGTCTCTGGTTGCTGCTTTGATTGCTTACACAGTCCTTTCCATTTCCTGTCTCCTTCCTCCCCGCAAAAAAAGAAGTAGATTAATCACGAAAATAACAGGATCTCTGGAAATTTGAGTGATCTAAAGTTTGATCCCTATTTTATTACTATTACTGTTTTTTCTTCTGGTTTTCCTTTAAAAGAAAATCCTAATCTTTCTGTCTTAAGCAAGTGCTTCCCATCAGTCATGGTAGGATGGACACTTTAGAAGGGCTCAAGTGAAAGGTCTCCTCTTTTTTTTTTCTCCGTTATGTTTCCTCTGGAATGAAAGGAAAGCAGGGTTGTTTTTAAAATATTTGGCAGTAGTTTACAGAATCAACGTGAAGTAGGAATGGAAGAGATCTTTGGTATTCCAGCCCATCCTTATTCCATCCAACTTATTTCCCTCAAAGCAGGATTTCGTAAAGAAAGGAGCAATAGCAAATTTTGAAAAGCTTTTCTAGAAGCTTATTCAAGTTCTCTAAGTACAAATGCAACTCACTCTGAACAGTCCACTCCTGTTCTTCACCATCTTTTTCATTAATAAGATTTTCTATTATCCAGCTGTGGTCTTTTTTTTTTTAAATACAAACCCATAACTTGCCCTATCTTTCTATAACAGAAAGATCAGAATGATTCCTTCCTCTCCGCAGCAGCCTCTTTTACAACTATGTACTAATAAACACGTAGTATTTATTAGGATACACATAGCAAATACATATATATATATATATATATATATATGTATTTCCACACAGATCTCTACAACAATTCCAAAATGATAATATTGTGCTTGACTGTTCTAATTGATTCTAAATATCTATTCCTTATTTTTCTATGTATGGAAGTTTAATACTTTGTATTCTGAAATCTTTTTTAACTGATTTGTATCTGGTTTATCTTTATTAAAATAAATATAAATTCAAGAGCAGGAGCAACTAATAAAATGTAACTATTTTGATCATACAGGTTCTTAGAGTGTATTACGATCGCTTGGTGGACAATACTGATCGGGCTTGGCTTGTTGGATTTATCCAAGAAGTTGTGAACAAAGAATTGCATGAAGACTTTCATGAACTTTTCCAGAATCTGGATGCCAATAATGATGGCAGAGTGGAAGAAGATGATTTGCGTACCTTAATGTTTTGTGATTTTCATGACCCTAAAAGAGATGACACTAAATATAGAGAGATCACTGATGTAGATCAGCTGAGATTAGTTGTAGAGAGTCATCTTGAAGAGTTTAATAACTTAAGCAAAAAGCCAATGCAGCTAGTCTTGTTCCAGTTTGCTATAGAACATATCTGTAGAATTTCCCGTATTCTGAAACAGCCTCGCAGCCACGCCCTCCTTGTTGGTGTTGGAGGTAGTGGTCGACAATCTCTTACTCGATTAGCAGCCCACATGGCTGAGTATAACCTTTTTCAGGTTGAAATAACTAAAAGTTATGGTATCAACGAATGGCACAAAGACTTAAAAGACATACTGAGGAAATCTACAGAAGCAGAAGTGCAGGGAGTTTTCTTGTTCACTGATACACAGATTAAAAAAGAGTCATTCTTAGAAGACATTAACAACTTATTAAATGTAGGTGAAGTGCCAAACCTCTTTGCAGTAGATGAGAAACAAGAAATTTGTGAACAAATGCGTCAAAGAGATCGCCAGAGGGACAGGACAAAACAAACTGATGGTAGTCCTATAGCTCTTTTTAACATGTTTGTTGATCGCTGCCGAGATCAGCTTCATATAGTACTGGCAATGAGCCCAATTGGAGATGCTTTTCGTAATCGCCTTCGTAAATTTCCTGCTCTTGTCAACTGCTGCACCCTAGACTGGTTTCAGGTAAAAAGAAAAAAATTATTTTGTTTGTTTTCCTAATAGAAATGCAATAGAAACATGACTTCTGCTGTTCTGTAGCAGTAAGTAGTAAGTAATTCTGATTAAGTTAGCAGTGAAAAAATACCTCGGATTTTTTTTTCGTATCGTGCTTTAAATTATTTACATGCTTAGAAAAAAAAATGTGACTGTAATAAATGCTAATACAGGAAGAATACAAAATCATCAAGAAAATAAATAATTGTGCTATAAGAGTATAACTGAGTGAACATAGTTCTGTAGGCATTACAGATTTTAAAATGTATCGTTTTCTATTATTACAAGGACTATCAGAATCTGTGTTCCAAAGAACGTTTAAAATAGAGATCTCTGTCAAGAAAAATACATCTTTTTGATGTAGACCATTTTCCCCCTGCTACTGTGCGGTTAAGAATGTATTTTACATGTGACAGGCTAAAAACCTTAGATACAATATGTAAAGAATAAGTAATCCAACAAGTTTTAAAAGGTCCTACTGTAACTTTAAAAACTTTTTTGGAGAGGGGTAACAATCATATACCGATACGGATATTTTAAAATGTGAGAATTTCCTTTTAGTAGCAATGCTTCCTCTAGATGAGCTTAGACACAGGGCCAGAACTAAATCTCTAGGTATTTGAATTCTTACTAGTTTCTAGTTATGTTATTGTCCTCTTCAATAATGATAATGCAGGCTATGTCTTTATGTCTCAGTGTCTTCAACTACGAAGTGGGATAAAGATTCTTGGTAGTTTTTGATTGTATGTTTGTTTATAAAATGTTTTGATATTTATAAGTGTGAACTACCGAATAAGAGAAGTGTTTATTCATTTGTTATAGACGTGGCCTGAAGATGCATTAGAAGCAGTTGCCTCCCGTTTCTTGGAAGATGTCGAAATGTCAGAAGGAACTCGAACTGGGTGTATTGATATGTGTAAAAGCTTTCATACATCCACCATTGTTTTATCTGATTTGTACCATGCGGAACTTCAAAGACACAACTATGTTACACCTACTTCGTACTTGGAATTGATCTCCACTTTTAAAACTCTGCTTGAAAAGAAGCGCACGTAAGGATTTATAACACGTCATTTACTAACAGAACACAAGTTCACAAAAAAAAAAAAAAATCTATATTCCATAGCTAATCTGAACAAAACAATGCAAATGGTGTAGTAAATTAAAACGTAATTAAAATTACAGTAATGAATACAGCCTGAGATTCATTGGAAGCTGTAAGAAAGATATCTGGGAAACCAGCTTCTGAGTTGCTAGGTGCTGCTGGCTTGCTAGTGGGCTACAGCTGTGCTGTGCTTGTTCAGAAAGGATTTCTGCACATCTGTGCAGCTGTTCATGGCTGGTGAGAGGAAGTTCTTTTGCTTTCCTTTTGTTTGAACTGATTGGACACTGCTGTAATAATTAAGACAAGTTCTTGATTTCACCAACATGCTTTAAGATGCTGTATGTTCACATTCTGCTACAAAGAGGATTTTCTCATTTATATTTATTCTTTTCCAGCTTCACCTCAAATAATGATTTCTTCTCTCTTCTCTCCTTGTCTTTTAACTATGGTATCATCTTGATTTTGTAGCTCCTGGCACTCTGTTGGCAGTAGCTTAATAATTGCTCATTGGAGCGATAATATATTTATCTATAAACCAGCCTCTGTGTATACATAGTGTAGCAGTTAAAGACCATGGCTCAAGTAATTCCTGGTATGTTTGTTATTCATTTAGCAAATAAAACAGGCGTGATAGAGTATTTGATTACTCAGTGTATTGAGAAATTTGGTGAATGCAGTGGGCAAGTACTGATAAAATGTTTTTATAATGAAATGCTGTTTATTTTCAGCAAGGTGATGAAAATGAAAAGAAGATACGAAGTTGGCTTGGAGAAACTGAACTCAGCTACATCTCAAGTTGCCTCAATGCAGTCTGAGCTGGAAGCTCTGCAGCCTCAGTTACAGGAAGCTAGCAAGCAAGTTGATGAGATGATGGTGGTTATTCAAAAAGAATCCTTGGAAGTAGCCAAAACTGAAAAAATTGTGAAAGCTGATGAAGCAGCAGCAAATGAGCAAGCTATGGCTGCCAGAGCCATCAAAGATGAGTGTGATGCTGACTTAGCTCAAGCGATGCCATATTTAGAAGCTGCTCTGGCTGCTCTTGACACTCTCACTGCACAGGTACATCTATCTATCTTTTGGTAGAGTGTTCTTGTCATCATACCAGGTACAAAGAGCGCTAACATTTTTACTGTAGTTATCAGATACTGATATCTTCCGCCATTCCCAAACAGAAATTCTTCTGCTTTTCTTACAGGTAGTCATAGAGTGATGGAAATTTTCTTATGCTTATGTAGCTTTTAGCTGCAACTTATTTTGCATTTAATCTTCAAAATAATCTCTCTTACTCTGCTTAAAACCCTCATCAATGGAAAGTTAATTTACATTTTGTCCTTAATTTTATTTCATGAAATGCCTAACCTTGGTCATTTGTTCTCTTAGATTTCCTTTCCTGGAAGTTCCTATCAATCAGTGTTTTGGCTGCCTCATTGAAATTCCTTGGCTTTGCTTATCTGCTGTCCTTTCTCTCACTTGAGCACTTGCCTGGTTACAGCTGTACTTAAAATGAAGCTTAAAGCTCCATTAACTTTAGTTCACAGTTGCAAAGAAATTATTTTCTTTATAATTTCATCCAGTCTAATCATTTCTGTGTTTTTGTGGCACGAATAAAGATTTTCAGTACACAAAACATCTGTCTTTCTATCCAAATTGTCAAGGTCTTAAAACAGAACAAAACAAAACAACAACAACAAAAATATAAACAAACAAAAATCCTTGGGCAAACTGTCAAAATCTGACACCAATTGGCAAGATAGTAATGAGATTCTAGAAATCCATTAATCTATAAGGCACGTATTCTCTGAGAAAGGCTATTAGAAAGAATACTTGAATTTCCATGCATATTTATTCTTCTGAAAAGGGTGTTCTTATGTAAATCTTCAGTTTACTAACCCTCTGTTTAATTAGTTGTGCTTGCATGTGTAGAATTACTTTGTTCTTTTATGTTATGTTTATGTATTTGCATTTTAAACTTTGCTTGTTCATATTAGAAATTGCAAATTTTTCTTCTTCTAATGCAATGTTTTTCTTAGTTGCTTCTTTCCTCCTTCAGTTCATTCTGGGGAGTTTAATAACTGAGCATAGTACTAACTGATTTAATTCTGTACTTGGAGAACATTTTACCTTGTGTTATCCCTAATCTACTAATCCACTGCTGAATTGATTCTATAAGTTTGGAACTACTGTGATAGAGCCTGAACTGAATGTTATTAGTGGAACATAAGAACTCCATAACTGAAGTACAATACCCACTGCTGTTTTAGTAGAAGAAAAAGTACATATAAAAATGAGTTAAAGATGTGACTTTTTTCAATCCTCCAGATGGATTGTTGACTAGATTTCAGTTCTTTTTGTTTAGAAGCCAATGTTAGTGTAACCTCTGTAGCACTTTAAAGAGAGAAATAGAGTAGTTAAAAAAAGTAAATCTTTTTTGAAAATGAAAGTGAGCTTATATATACATAGGCACTACAGTAGCTTTTGGTATGAACTTGAGATAATATGTTTCAAATTATCAGGAATGAAAATAGTAAATGTACATGGAAAAATATCTGGACAGAAAAAGGCTTATTATTTCTACTGTAATACAGGAATTAATTCAAACCTGTGTTCAGAGTTCTAAAAGTTGGATGTTTGTTTTGTTTTATTTGTTTGTATGTTTGCTTGTAAGGATATTACAGTGGTTAAATCCATGAAGAGTCCTCCTGCTGGTGTCAAGCTTGTAATGGAAGCTATATGCATCCTTAAAGGTATCAAGGCAGATAGGATTCCAGATCCATCGGGTTCTGGAAGAAAAATTGAGGATTTCTGGGGTCCTGCTAAGAGACTTCTGGGTGACATAAGGTTTCTTCAGTCCCTTCATGAATATGACAAGGATAACATTCCCCCGGCTTACATGGCTATCATAAGAAAACAGTATCTTACAAATCCTGAATTTGTGCCAGACAAGATTCGAAATGCTTCCACGGCAGCAGAAGGTCTATGCAAATGGGTAATAGCCATGGATGTTTATGATAAGTAAGTACGAGTAAAAATAATAGTTAAATTTTATTGGAGAAATGAGTTTATTTTTACACCGCAAGAGATTTGATACTACTACTAAAGATTCATTCATAGGAGATATCTGATCAACATCATTCCGGTGTGAATCCTGACCTTCAGTTCTAGATTCTTTTGAGAAGGCACAGGAACAATATTCTACTGAGTTAGCAAATACAGTTAACCTTTTTATAGTGTTGCATAGTGAAAAGAAGTATTACCTTCTTTGGAAGTTTCTGATCTGTAATCAAGCCCCAGGGATACCTTATGTCACACATTGTGTTTGATGCATTGAAAAAATATCGTTTTGATGATGTTTCTTACTTTGAAAAATCTGGACCCCACATTATACAGAAAGTCACCACTGGGTGACTGTCTATTTGAAATCTGAGTCATGGTATGTAGCACATGCCTTCATTAGAGAGAATGTTAGTCAGTGACTAAAATATTAGGAAATGGAGAGTTGTGTTTGAGAACAACGTAAAATGTTACAGGGACATATTTTTAGAGAGAAAATTAACTAAAAACGGGGACTTTAAAGAGGATAAACAGTATGTTCTCAATTTTGCGTTGCTTCCAGTGTTCTCCTCAGAGAAGTATCAGTGGAAAAGACTGGAATCCTCAAAACTGGAAAATTCATCCTTGGATATGAAAAGCTATTAATTTTCTTGTGGGTTAGCTAGTCGTGCATGTGTACAGTGTTTATGTAACTTAATACAATTATTTGTGTGTTTCTAATGACATAAATCCATCTGTAATGGGTTCTACATTGTGATTAAATAGCTTGGAAGGGTAACCATTTTCACTTTAAGGTATTAGTTATTACAGAGGATTTTGCAAAAACTGCTGAAGTCAGTAGCAGCACAGAAATAAGTAATGAAGTAAATGAAATAAATACCAGTTGTCTTCACATATCATCCAATAATCAAAAAGAGAACATTGCATAACTACTGAGTTGCTGACATTTCCCTTTGTCTTTCCTGTGTTAACTTTTTTTAATAGTAATTCTGGAATGAGGGGGTATCTTTCAGGTGTTTAATTTTTTATTTGGCTTTGCTTAGAGTGATAAAAAATGTTGCACCGAAAAAGCTGAAGTTGAATGAAGCTGAAGGAAAATTCAAGGTTGCTATGGATGGTCTAAGAAAGAAACAAGCTGACCTGAAAGAAATCCAGGATAAACTGGCTGTACTCCAGCAAACACTGGAATCCAAGAAACAGGAGAAGGTTGACTTAGAAAATCAGGTACATCACGCAAAATATGAACTGTTCCACTGATTTTTCAGCAGATTTGAAATTTACTTCATTATCAAATGGTATTTTTCTTTTTAACTGCCAATATGTTGTCTTACTTCTAGGTTAGCATTTTTATTTTAGTGTTATGGTCTTGAAGTTTTGAATGGACAAAGCATAGGGAATGAATGCTTTAAAGTAATGAAAAAATGCAGCTGTTTTGAATTTACTGACACCGCTCTACTGCATCCTCACTCATATCTGCTTTCTTAGGAGGTGTTTGATTTTCCACGACTTCAGTGGGTTTGAATAATCATTAACTTGCAGGCTAGTATGTTTAAAGTTGCATTTACACTTTTTGTGCTTAGCTATTATGTATTCAGAGACAGGCAATATTTAGAAGACAATAATTTTATTTTATGCTCTTAAGATTTGTAATATAATGTCATAAGTTTTTGTTACAGAATTTGTTTCAGAATTTGAAGTGGAGCCTGAATTCTTGTCTGTAGTTAGACTGATCTCTCTGTGTATTTCTTATTCAACCTGATACGGCAGAGTTTGGAAGAAAAAGGAAGAAGTAAACTGCATGAGCAGTTTGTTACTAGCATACTGTAAATTGACTGCTGCAGTTAGCAGAAGAGAAAAGGGATTAGAACAGCAATGAGAGCTGGCAACATTTTTCTCTTCCCCTTTTCCTGAAATGTGTCCACACTAGATAGCAAAGAACTCAGAGCTGGTTTACATAACTGTTAAATCAAATTGGAAAACTTGGAAATATCGCGGAAAGTTGATTTAGATAAAAAACAGCACTCACAGAAATGCAGATTATGTATTCGTAGGTATCTTTTTTTAATGAGACGGTGATCTCTTTGAGGTGTTCTTGATTTTCTTGTGACATGTAGATCATTCACTTGACTTAATGTTTTCTGTGTCACATGTGGTGCTATTACGAATTTCATGTTTTGTATTGGTTATCTTTCTTAATCTAGATGAAAACAGAGTTGAAATGTAATGGCTTTCACTGTGCCAGTAGTGAGATTGTTCTTTAAAAGTTTCTTAAAGTAGTATAAGAAAATACCTGCACAGAAAAATCAATTTTGAATGCTTTTAATATGTCAAATGTCTTTAAAGTGATCATGTAATATATATATATTTTTTTTCCTTTAAATTTTTCCTAAGGTTGACTTATGCTGCAAAAAAATGCAGCGAGCAGAGCAATTGATTGGAGGCCTTGGTGGTGAGAAAACTCGGTGGAATGACACTGCTTTGGAGCTGGCAAGGCAGTACATTAATTTGACTGGAGATATACTTATTTCATCAGGAATTGTAGCTTACCTAGGAGCATTTACATCCAGTTACAGAAAAGTAATATGCACTGTAATTTCATCATGTGTTTTGTAATAATCTAAATCTAATTTATTTTTATTCTAATATAAAGTTTGTATTTTCAAATAATTTTTCATAGAATTCATAGAACTGAAACCGTCATAGGATATTGAGCTTTGTTTGTAAGAATCTTACAGGAAATTATTCATCCATCTTGGCTTGTGTGAAGCATAGAGTCCTTTGATTGCTTTTTCTTGCTCTAAAGTAATTGTCAGTAACTTTATACCTTGTGACTCCTGTCAGTTGTATTCCATTCAGTGGCTTAATTATCCTTATGTTCAGGGAAGATAGAATTAGTGTCTCTATAGAAAGTAGCTCAGTTATATAGTAGATCTGTGCTGGCAACTCCCAGTGAAATGTATGGACAGGAAATGCATTGAACAACACATTTTTAAGTAGTTTTGGAAGTACTGTAAATAGGCAGAACTTTAGTTAGTATTTGCTTTTTTTCTTATCTAGATGCAAACTGAAAAGTGGACATTACTGTGTAAAGAAAAAAACATTCCTTGTTCTGAAGGTTTTTCCTTAACAACCACCTTGGGAGAGCCAGTGGAAATCAGAGCTTGGAACATTGCTGGTTTACCCTCTGATACATTTTCTATTGATAATGGCATAATTATCTCGTAAGTAAAATAAATAAATCTTAAAATTGATAATTGTTCTTAAACACTTTCTTACTACGTGCTTTTCTGCTAACTACTTGTGTAGACAATTTTCTACTGGACTGATTTAAACCGTATGGCTGGTTAGAAGTTATAAGATAAGTGACTGTAATGTTTCAGTTTATAAGAAATACTAGGAATGCCCTTTAACTTTACATTATAAAGTTTTCAAATCTGTGAATTCACTCTCCTCTTTAACTGCTGTGGATTGCTATAATGATACCAAAAGCAATGACATTTCACAAACATGAAGATTACTCTTCAGTTTAAGATTTTCTAAAGTGCTTCATCTGTGCTTTGGATGTTCTCCAGATCTGGATAAAGACAGGGCAAAAACAAAAACAAACTCTTTATCATTATTTTAAAATCAAGAACACGCAGGAAGTGAAAGAGTAGAATTTTGAATTCCATTCTTTTAGTATAATTAGTAGATATGGAAGTAACTGTTCTGAAAACAAAAAGCAAAGCAAAAAACTTTTAAAGAAAAGTGCTGTCTTACTACCAAGGCGTGGTTCTGAAGAGCTACTGAAGATTATTTTGTAAATCTTTCTCTGAGTATAACTTACTTTTTCCCTCAGATATAACTGGCAATGCTATAGATCTCAACTGTTTGTCTACAGACAGTATGTTGCCGAATGGCACAACATTCAGGCTTGTTATGACTAAACTAAGAACCTCTTATTTCTGTCCAGTATGCGTGCCAATACATAGATACTGATGTTCAGCTACTAGGTTTTGTTCTTAGGGCAATTGAAACTGAATTCACTTTGTTTTGATTGGTGTCCTGTTTGTGACTGCCACCCATTTACCTCATTTCACATTTGTTGGTTCTTATGATCTGTACAAGGAATAAAAAAAATTCTTATAACCAGGTTAGTGGCTGATACCTATATAACATTGTACCTGACAACATTGCATTGTATAAACTTGATATAAATCTTTAATTTTTATTAACATTTATGTGAAAATTCTTGTCACTGTTTGAGAAGTCTAATGTTGTGCAACATGGGCAGCTGGATACTTCTAGTGCAGAGTGAACATTTTCACACTTAGCTAATATTGTAGATGCGTGGTCAATAATTCAGCTTTGGTAATTAGGTAGATGCTGTGGGTGCAAAACTAAACAGATGTCAAAGAGTAATCCACTAGCTAAAATCCCCAACATATTTCTCACACTTTAAAATTAGAATTGATCGTATGTCTGAAAGCAAAACTTCTTACTGAAGTTTGCAGAGGTATGCTGGGATTATAAATGTAGTATGTAACTTTGTAAGCAATTACTGTATTAATAATTCAATCACTTAAGCTCAAAAGTTGACAGATGTTAATGAATCCAACACTTCCCGAGTACATCCCATCACATCACTTTTATAAAGCTTTGATCAAAATTCTCTTTGAACTAATGAAAAGATGATTAGCATTTTAAAACTAAATGATAGCTCTTAAATTTGAAATATGAGTCTCAGGTTTACCTCAGGTTGAAAATATGTATTACGTTTGTCATTATATGTATATGCCTGCATTTCTCTTTAGGAACCCAAGATCCATATAAAATGCAACTTGAGCTTTTTATAACAATACACTTTTTTTTTTTTTAAAGCAGGATCAGAGTTTTTTGAATACATACACAGAAATTGCTTATGCATTTCCATCAATAAAATACGATTTTAACAGTGATGAAAACCCCCTGTGTTTGGCTGTTCTTAGAGAATCCTTCTTTAGTCAAAGTACCTACATGTGGTAAAGAGTACTGCAAAACAAAAAATCTACAAAGTTGTTTTTAAGTCTGGCAAAAATAAAATGCAGACGTTCTGCCTGTCCATTGCACTTTAGGATTAGGTTTTAAAGATGATACCTTTGAAGTATAAAGTGTCTTGCATCAAAAAATCTATTCATGCGTTTGGAAATACTAACTTCCGTCTACTATACTAAAACTGTTCAAAATCTGAAAACTCAAAGCAATCTCATTATTTTGAAAGTATTATAAAATTAAATGAAAGTAATTTTCTAGGATTTAAGACTTATTATTCTAAGTTCTTTGTTTGGAAGGGGAAAATGATTTTTGTGAGGAAACAACTTGCAGATTCATGTTTCCTCTTAATCCAATAAAAATTATAGCAGAGTATGTGTCTAGTAGGATTTCAGACTTGCACGCTTTTGTTTAATGAGAAAAGGAAATGTATTACCTTAAAAACAACTTTGTGGTAACACTGAAGAGCTTATGTTTCAGCTTTGAAATTTGTATGTTTCCCTTTAGTAATGCAAGAAGATGGCCTCTTATGATAGACCCCCAGGGTCAAGCAAATAAATGGATAAAGAATATGGAGAAAGTCAATAGCTTGCATGTAATCAAGCCCGGTGACCCTCAGTTTGTTACGACACTGGAAAATTGCATTCAGTTTGGCAGTCCTGGTAAGTTATTGAATAATGAAAGTGTAAATTACAGAAGAACCTGGAGAGGGCACAATTAAGTAAAAAATGGAACTCCAGTGAGTGTCAAATGGTTTTCTTTTGGAATCAAATTAGAACTATCATAGTTGATGTCCTCAATGCAGGTTATTAACTAATTCTCAGGAGAAAATGATTCCAATCCTCAGTTTAATTGGTATCTTTTAATTGCTCTGTGAGGTTTATCACATCTTTATTTTCATTTTACATTCATTTGATTTTTAAAAAGTAATGTTGTTTCTATTTATGGCTTTTTAAGAATATAAATTAGAAGATTGGTAGGCTGTGATTATTTAATGATTCCTGTATTCTGTACAGTAATTTTCCTGCAGCTGCTGTACTGTTGTACTGTCAAACATAAATAAGTTAGTTAATAGAATACTTCATGATAATTGCAATTATTTTTAACGGATAACTGGAGTTCAAGTAAAGAAACAGGTTTATTTTCCATTGTTTCTCTCTCCGTGTTTATATTCATGTAGGCTTAGAGTGTAAAAGACTCAGATAATTGAAGTGATTTCTTGTGGTTGCATATGGCATATGATCTGTGGTTAGGTCCTCTTTTAGAAATGGTAATATTAAACTGCTGTTCTAGCCCATTAACAGCAGTAAAACAAGTTTCAGTTGCTTGTTTACAAATAGATATAGTATTAGAGGAAAAAAAAAATTAAAAGTACAGATCCTTAATTCTGTTTTCAATTGGCTGAATACTCTAAGAAGCATTAACCATATCAGTAAATATTCTCTGATTAATATTTACAAATAACACGTGTACATTGCAGAAAACAGTCATTAGTAATATAAATGGCAGGAGAGCCCTACTAACTCTTACATTATGTTGAAGTGCTTCTAGAGAATATTGGAGAAGAACTGGATCCTATTCTAGAGCCGCTGTTGCTCAAACAGACATTTAAGCAGTCAGGAAGTACATGCATTTGCCTTGGTGACTCTACTATAGAGTATGCTCCTGAATTCCGCTTTTATATTACAACTAAGCTGAGAAATCCACATTATCTTCCTGAAATATCTGTCAAGGTGAGAATTTTGAAAGCAAGTGTTCAACTCTGATTTAATTTTAGCGTGATTCCCTGGCAAAAGTAGGAAAGATTTTCCGGCATGTGTTCATTGCTCTTCACTTCACAACTTTTTTTTGGCATTGCTGCGAGACTGGTGTCGTATCTCATATCTAATATTTCACGTCACAATACTGACATATTTTCATACTCAAAGAAAATATTTATTTATTGAAACACCTTTTCTAATCTGTATCCCTTGATGCTGTTAGGTAACTTTTCTTAAAAAAGTGCATAAAGTGACTTAGCATTCGCTTCTCATGCAGGCTCTAATTACGTTTTCATATTCGAGGTTCTTTTTTTTTGTAGTATAGTTAAGTTCTGATGTAGTATCTTGTTTATGAAAGATATAAAAATATTTTCAGAATTTTGTACTTGATAAGAATTCTTATTTTTTATATTTAAGAACAATGACAAAAAAATGTTTCCCGCTTTCATGAATAAAATTGGTAGCATTATCATCTCAAAATTGCTTGTGAGATGTATTGCACATCTTATTCACAGCTGCTTCTAAAGAATTTTTAATAGAAAAATACTGCAAACTGACACTTCGGTTAAACATTGTACTGAAATGCAGAGTCTTGAAATCAAACTTTGTAAGCATGATATTCAGCAATGTGGAAGACTC
Organism: Callipepla californica brunnescens; assembly: GCA_023055505.1. Lineage (NCBI taxonomy): Eukaryota > Metazoa > Chordata > Aves > Galliformes > Odontophoridae > Callipepla > Callipepla californica. The sequence goes on from JALIRH010000020.1 coordinate 3,506,840, forward strand.
AGATAAGTATCATCTGTGAAGGAGCACCGGAAGCCGGAAAAATGCACAAAATTGACTGAAAGGGAATAACTTTTGTTCAGGTCTTTTCTCAAAAAAGATAGTTAGCTTCAGGTTCAGACAAAAAAAGATGAAATATCAAAGAGAGCTTCCAAAAGGTTTACTCTTAAAGTATGAAGGTGTTTAAAATGATATGAAAATTATTTCCTAAGAATTTTTTTGATTAAATAGAATTAAAATCTCTTAGTTGCCGATTGGCTGTTTATGCAGACTTTTTTTTTCCACCTCCAGTATACGAAGTTCATAAAGACAATTTTCTCTAGTTGGGGTTCCATGCAGTCATTTTTAATTGCTTGAACAAGCGGCATTTACTCTGTGACCTTCCTGCATATACTCTTAGCTACACACAAGCCAACTAAAGTGGCTTTTGTGCAGAGAGAAGTAGGCAGAAAAATAGTATCTAAATATCTTGATCTGAACATAATTCCAACACATATTGGAGTGGTAATACTGAAGATCTGAAGATTATTCTGGAATTTTTTTTCATTTACTGTTATTTTGTCATGAAAAAGAGATGTTTATATCCTAGTAATAGCATAATATCATCACCTGTGGTAGCAAAAACAGCACAAGCTACATGTGATGTGATTAAAGGGGGAAAACGTTGCAGAGGCAATACTAATTTAGCAGCATGAGTCATCACTTCATGAAAATTGCAAAGATTTTATAATAAGAAGTTTCTTAAAACTCTAAAATGTGGTCTTTATTTGTATTTATATGTTTCTAAAATACTGAGTCTGCATCCTTTTTGTAGGGGGATGTTCAGACTGAACAGATCCAGAAAACAAGCATCAAGAAATATATTTACAGAACTTGTACATTAGTTTGAATTTTCCATTCGTAGAATCTCTCTGCAAAGGCTATCTGATGCGTAAAGGTATCAAATGGGAAGATCCTTCTTATATGTACAAGTGTTCAATCGTGTTACATGGACCAGTCACTTGAAGCATTAAGAGTTTCAGTGTAATTTCAAGGAATGGAAAGAAACTGTTTTACAGTTAACCTTCTGGGTTAATCCTGATGTTAGCTTTCCAGCACACCATTTTAAACACTTCTCTCCAATTCATTTACTCTCAAATTTTGGTATATGTTGTTATATAATCCTCATTCTGTAAATGAGGGAGCATTTTAATTGCATACGGTCACCTCTTAAAACATCTTTCTTCTAACAGGTAACATTACTGAATTTCATGATAACTTCAGAAGGAATGCAGGATCAGCTTCTTGGAATTGTAGTTGCAAGAGAAAGACCAGATCTTGAAGGAGAAAAACAAGCCCTCATCCTTCAAGGATCTGTGAATAAAAGGTATGAGGAAAATTTCCCTTTGCAGATTGCAATTGAAGAAAATAAAAATCGCAGGAAATACATATCTGAGACATTTTTAATTGTTCTATTATGTATGTCTGATTTAACAGGAAATTCAAGACTAAGATTTTTGAGGGCCCAGGCTTGTCTCATTTGGTTTCTAGGCTGATTGAAATGCACAGCCTTACCCATAATCCTACTGGTTGAGGCTTTCTCCCACTGACACAGCTATTTGTAGGATCATAATAAAGTATTAAAGAACTTAATAGGGGGATGTGTCATTGTAGCGCAAACTTTAGGTCCTGTCTTCTGTTTTTATGTGTCCCTTTCAAGATGATATTAACATATGTCTTGCTGTCCCCATATAAGTTGATGCTTACAGATTTTTTTTCATTATGTGTTAGATTTGCAATTATTGCACGTGTGGAAGACATCTTTTCCCATAGGTCAAAGTGTGAAATCTGTAGCACTCAAAATGTGGCACTTTCTCCCTTTGCATTTACATGAACAATGTCCATTTCTTGTCTGAAATTGGCTTGATTTTTCAGAAATTTAAGCTAACACTTAATAACAAGAACAAAAAAAGATTTTTTTATGTAAGCAGCATACCATGAATAGTATCTACACAATATCTTCTTCTATTACAAAACTAGCAGAAAATGATTTTAGTATAAAAAACATTTGTATTTTATCTTAGGCAACTAAAAGAAATAGAAGACAAGATTTTAGAAGTTCTTTCAGCTTCAGAAGGAAACATTTTGGAGGATGAAACTGCTATTAAGATATTGTCTTCGTCCAAAGTTCTGGCTAATGAGATTTCTGAAAAGCAAGCTGTAGCTGAAGAAACAGAGAAGAAGATTGATGCCACTCGTATGGGCTATCGTCCTATTTCTGTCCATTCATCAATCTTGTTTTTTTCTATTACTGATCTAGCCAACATTGAGCCTATGTATCAGTACTCTCTCATGTGGTTTATTAACCTTTTCATCATGTCTATAGATAATTCAGAGAAATCAGAAGATCTACAAACAAGGTAAGAGCGATAATTTGCCATTTGTAATTGGAGATGTATTCTTCATTCCTCTAGAAAAGTCGCTGCTGTTTCTCCAAAGAGTGTTGCGTCAGGCATTGTGTTTTGAAATATTCTTTGCATATATATCTGCCAGACGTTTTTCTGGAAGATAATTTATTCTTAGAAACAATATTGTGTGATAATAATACAAGTGCAATATATTCCACTATTTGTATTTGGTAATTGCTAACTTAAGCCATGTGTGAATTTTTAAATTAAAATTTTAAACTAAAATTTAGATTAAAATGGTCCACTCACCATAATTTTATATTTAACGTACTGACTTTGTATGCCTTTCAGAAACAGATAAGAAACTTCTTAACACGACTGAAAAGATAGAATGAAGTCTTGTAACTGGGGCTTTTGGCTGTAGAGTAGGAAAAGCAGTAATTATTAACCCAGCAAATTTTGGACTGTTTGTTTACAGTTTTCTCATGCCCCTTCCTCTTCCAGTTTTATTTCATGAGAACAGAAGACACTGCAGTCTTTAGTGATCTAATAAAAGCAAGCCCTGTCTTTATTTTACACTCGATCATTCTCACAACTGCGATCACATTAGGATTATTCAAAATATTACGTTGAAGTGATTTGTCTATACGGAGATTTTTCTTAAGAGATCTTTTCAGTATTGTCACATCTGTAACTAAATTCCATTTGAGTGGCTTACTTGACCTGCAGATCTGTGAATTAAATGCACAGAGCTTTCCTTCTCTTGCTTAGCTACTTGCATGATCATTCAGTGAGCAAAAGATAACAAATACTACTCCAGAAAAGCTGTCTAGTTAGAGTTGCAAATGACAGTTTCTGAATTATCTATTACAGTCTATGTTTAATCTAAATACAAATAAGGCACAGAACCCAGAAAGGTAGTGCTTAACAGATAACATTTGTTTTAATGGCATGCTATGTTATGAAGGTTATTTTTTCATTAGAATTTGGTCAATGTCTGTACAGTTTAAGGGCAGCATACCTGTTTTATCAAAGATGCTAAGCATTTAAGTCGGAGTTAATATTTTGCTATCACATCTGAAACTAAATTCAAGTTATCCTTCTGCCAGTAAGATAGTCTGCATTCTATACACATATTTCTTTGACTTTAAATCTTACACGTTCTTCTCCCAGAAAAGCCTTGTGTGCCTATGTGCCTAAATCGAAGTCAGTGAGCAATAAGAGGAAAAAAAAATAGTTTTTTACCTATCTTATTTGCAACAAAAACTTTGCGCCATCAGAGATATAATGGTACAGGACCTGAATTCCAGTTGTCAGTATGCATTCCCAGGGCACGATTGGTGTAAGCTCATTTTCACAGTTTTGCCCACTGAAGATGTAATAAGGCACACCTGCCAAGGAACAGAAAATTCTCTGTCAGTTAATAATAATTCACATAGGATTTTTTGTCTTGTATTGTCTCCACTAATCAGATGCTTTTCACTGCATGCTCTGAGCTGAGATTTGTGACCTCTCATTTCCTCCAAAGTATGTGTTGAGAAGCTGTAATTCCACTTTAATGTTGCTTTCTCTCTCTCTCTTTTTTTTTTTCTGTTGTTGTTTCTAGTTTTTGTTATTTTGGTCACAAATGGTACACACGTTTATTGATTTTGAGGCTAATCGATGAGAGAGTTTGTTAGAACAAAGGAGATCCAATTTAGTTGTAATAGGTTTCAAAAAATGCATGGGCTTTGTGGGTGATATTAATGGAAGATTGTTCTTTTCCTGAAACCTGCAGGCTGAAGATTCTCAAGGATCATTTCACTTACTCACTTTATGTCAATATCTGTCGCTCACTGTTTGAAAAGGACAAGCTGCTCTTCTCTTTTTGTCTAACTGTGAATCTCCTGAAATATGAAAAATTGGTAAGTAATTAAAAATAACATGCTGTCGAGTCTGATAAATATTACACTACTGGCTGTATGAGTTTAGAGGATAGAATAAGAAGATAAGTTTATATGTAATAATCCTATTTAATTGACAATTTTGATGTGTTTGATTTTAATAAGGAATTAGAAGAACTGAAAAGGATTCTCTAGAATAAAATAAATATTTAGCAAACAGGTCTGGCAAAACTCTACTAGATGATAATAGTTTTTCTAGACATTATGTAAACCTAAGTCCATCTGATATTAATCACTGGGGTAATGTTTTACAAATCTTTACTATAACATAGTGTGAGTTCTAAGATAATTTAACTATGAATGGTAACCAGTAATTTAAGAAATTACTCATTGTTTCTTCAGGTGTTAAATGCTTACAAATAATTCTTGTAAAGCAAACCAGAATTCTGTTAATTTTAAGAAATTCTTTACAAAATATGTCTCTACTAGGATTTTTTTTTCTAACCCATGGTGAAATACGCATTCTTTAACCTCATTATCCACAAAGCAGTAATTAAAATTGCTCGGTGGTTTCACAGTATTGCAAAACATTTAAATGAATACTTTGAAGAGCTGACAGTAATGGAGAAGTTACTTAGATTTACAAATCCAAACCATAGAGTTCTGAGATAAAGGATTACTGAGAAAGGAATGAGGCATGTAATGGACTGATATTTGTTTCTCATATTTGGATGCGCGTTATAGTAAAAAAAATTTCAAACTGCACTCTGCCCTTAAATATTTCCAGGATGATTTTGGTTTTATTTATTTGCTTTTTCCACTTCAAAATCTATTTATATTTCAGAATCAGGTTTTTCAGTTCTTTTACTTAATTCTTAACTGAAAACAAGACACTAAATGCTTCGGCTAGGAATCTTTAGCCTAAGAAATCAGATAAGAATGTTGATTTCCCATAGAATGTATTAAAAACAAATCTTATTTACTTAGTTCTGAGAGCAGTGTTTTCCTTTGTAGATTAATGAGGATGAGTGGAAATTTCTGTTGACTGGTGGCATAGGTTTAGACAATCCCTTCCCTAATCCATGCACCTGGCTTCCTCCACAATCATGGGATGAAATTTGTCGGCTAGAAGACTTGCCACGCTTCAAAAACATTCGCAAGGATTTTATGCGACTTAAAGATGAATGGAAATTGGTATACGACAGCTTGGTATGTTAACATTCCTGATTGCTTGCTTTTTTTTGCTAATTAACACGCTGAATAAATTTAGTCAGGGAAAATAGTCTTGTCGTTTTACAGGGTCTGTTCCTGCATATATAAATGTCAACACTTAAGCAAATGGTGTGGAGTCATAGGTTATTGCCAGTTTGTCAGGCGGCTTCTGAATAACAGGTTATGATTTGGATTGGGCTGGAGTAAAAGACAGCAAAAGTAAGGCAACAGTGAAATGTGCTAAATTGAAGGCAACAACAATGCCTTGTCAGTCTATCCATTCGATCACTGTCCTTTAAGGATGCCTTTTTGCACTGTTATGTATTATTCAGCTTTTCTGGGTAAATTAAATTAAAAATAAGAATAAAAAAACAATAACAAAAACAGCTGTTTCTTCATAGAGGCACTCAAATGGAATGCAGGAGACTTGTACTCTATTCAGGCTTGGAAAGTAACAGATAGGCATGAATGATTTCTTTATATATTTTCACTGCTGTTTGCTTAAAATCTAAGCTCTTTAGATGACTTTCACTCTACACTTGGGTCCTTGCTTTGTCTTACTTTAAACTTTTCTTGGCAGCTGTTTTACCATACTGCTCCCCTCTTCTGCTTCTTGATGCACTGAGTCTTCATTGTACACACAGTTCCTGATCCAATGATTTTTAAAACTACCATTTCCCAGCATCGCTATGCCTGGCCATAACTGCTTCCAATACTGAAATCACGCTGGCCATTTATGCTAGTCCATTGAACCACTTTTCTCACCATTCCTTAAATGCAGAGAATATATCAATACACAGCTAAATAGGCTGTGGTGTGCTATACTCATTTTAAAAGGACTGTGTCTTATCCACTCCAAATTCCAATGATTTAGAAATCCTTTCTCTAATAAGGAGACTGGATGGAAGTAGAGAGGAAAAAATAATGGATTTTCAGTTGGAAATTCTCATATCCATATGATAAAATTTAAAGAAACTAAGCAGATATGGCTCCTTCAATTGCAGGAAACAGGCAAATAGCAACCTTCACTCCCTTGTGTTTCTCACCTGCTTCAGTGATTTCTAACTAGGACATTTTGAGCCAAACTCTTAAATAGTTGTTATAGTTTTCATTGTGATGCAACCTGTTTTCCCCATAAATTAATTGAAAAATATGGCAGCATTCTGGGTTCTGATCTTAAGCGTTAAGAAATTGTGTGCGGAGGGTCAGAATCCAGGTTCTTTGCCGAATGCAAGATCCACTGTGACTTGATTTACTAAATCAAAGCTGCTCAGTATCAGTAGTTTGCACAGGTTCATCTGCATACCTCTATGCCCAGTGCTCTACAAGCAAGCCTAAGAGGTTCCCCACTACAGCTGTAATACAAATATGCAGCTAGTGCTGTACTTTAGTAACTTTACACCACACGTTCTTTGCTATTCTAGTCTAGTGATTGCAGTAACATAGCTGGAATATTCATAAGCTGCTTACAAAATAAGATCTGTTTCATCTTTAACTCAGCTTTCCATTTTCTGTCCACTCAGATGCAGCCTAAATACTGATTATCATGTAGTGTGATTGTTATCAATTACAAGGTTATTGTTTTCAAGTGAAATAATTAAGCTCAAACATGCAGGAAGGAGGCTGAATTCGTTTCTAGGTTTCCTGTATCTCATCTCTCTTAATTTCTTCTTAGAGAAGAGGTGAATTGGGATTTTTATATTTTAAACACCTAAAAATGGATGGCTTCTCTGCTGCAGAAGCTTAGATATACTTAGCATGTTGTTTTCCCTTGCATTTAACACTTTTCTAAAAAAGAAAAGAAAGAAAATACATCAGTCCCATACCTTCAGATTAATAAAGAGTACCTTAACTTGATACATCAATTTGCAAGGTAATTGGTAACTCATAAATGCTCTAGCAAAAACTGAAATATATTTGTTTTTTAGGATCCTCAGCATGAGGATTTTCCTGGTGAGTGGCAAGAAAAGTTGGGAGAATTCCAAAGAATGCTCATCATTCGCTGTCTGAGACCTGACAAGGTATGTACTAAACTACCACCTTATAAAAAGAAAAGTGTATTTTAGAAACTGAAAGAATTTGCAAGTATGCATTTCAACTGAGTTGCTGTAGTTTAACCCCAGCAGGCAGCTAAACACTATGCAGCTACTTGCTCAGTACTCAATACAGAATAGGAATGGTGAGACTGTGAAAGCTCACATTGAGGTAATTTGGTTACCAGGTAGAAATATTGTCAAGACAAATACATCCTGTCTTCTCCTCTTTTACCCTAGCTTTTATGGTTGAACATGACAATACATGGTGGAATATACCTTTGTTTAGTCTGGACCGGAGATATTCCCTCCCAGAAAATTGCAAGTGTAAAGAACAGACTTCTTCATAGAAGAATATAGGCCTTCAGCTTTTGTTAAATTTCAGCATGTACACCATAATCTCCTGCACTTTTTCAGCTCAAGAGTCTCTTACAAGCCTCTTGACTTTTTTTTTTTTTTTTTACTACATCTGAAAGTTTGGCTTTCAAATTTTCTTTTTTAATGTCACTGTCTATAGTCAATTATGACCAGTCTAGGAAAATAATTTAACGATAGTGTAGACACTTAGGTAGTGATTACTGCACACACCCAAATCCATTTTGTTCTATAGAAAGTATTTTGATGCAGGACTGTTCTGAGTATCTAGCTTGAAGGCTTGAATCTGGCATTGATTGCAACAGGTGCTCACTATTATTCATCTTTATTCAAAGAAGTATGCTTACTAAAAACAATAGAGAAATGTTTTCTTAAATATTTTCCATACATTCACAGGTTACTGGGACTAGTATTGGCCTATGCCTAGCCATGACAAGGCATTTTGTGAAAGATAAAAATAAAACAGTTAGACTCTCTAGGACAGAAGTTCTATTAAAAAATACTCTACAATTCCTCACACAATTGTTCGGCTTAATATTAGTACTTGCACACAAATAAAAATACTCATACCGTATAAAGAGGAGAAATAAATGTCAGTCAGACTTCCAGAATTGTTTGGACAGGTAGTATGAACTTTGAGAAGGTTGGCAAGTTGGATCAGCTTGGAGGCACCGGTGTTTGTGGTGTATATTGATGTTTGGAGACAAAGTTCTCTACAAGACGCTTCCTAGTTGCAGCAACTTCTTCTTCAAAGGAGTTTATTATGCTTCTGCCAGTTTTGCACTTAAAGCAAAGCAGAAGATTGAGATTCAGAATTTAGATCCTCCAGAACTCATTAATCTACTGGTAATCCTAAATTAGAAGTCTGCCTTTGTTGACCAGCACCACTGTCTGAATGGCACACAGTGGTTTCTCAGGTACTTCGTATGCATATCACTATTTGATTCAGAAACTCTTCCACCATCCTTGCTAGTGGGGTTCAGTTCAGTGATTGTTTTGGGGTATATTTAGCCTACCTGTAAGTTGTGAGCCCATTGCTTAGCTATGTTTTAAACTGCATCAAGGAGAGATTCTTCAGTTTAGTTTTCTTCTGTGAAGCAAGTCATGATCTTGCTTCTCAGGAAAAAATACATTAGGATATCAGTGCTTCCAGACAGCCAATCTCTGTGGATCATCCCTAGTGTGTAGCACACTAAGCTATTGGTTAGGGCGTTACTGGGGAGAAAGTGTCCCTACTTGAGCCTGCCACTTCTAGTTTTCTAAATCCTGTACATAAAACACAGGCACTTCCGTACCTTGAAAATTGCTCTAAATCATCCACTCCTCAGGTATAGTTAAGTAATCTTTCTTACACTTAGACAACTTATTGAGGTATCAAACTGCTCCTATTATAGCTATTTGAGTGTTATTTATACTTGATGCAGTCTTGAGAGCCACCAGGTATGTATTCAATAGTGGACATTATCAGCAAGATATAAAGATCTATTGTGCAAAGCCATGGAAAGGTTAGAGGAAGATTAAGTGCAAAGTAAGTGTGCCCCATCAAGGAATTCAGCTCACTTCATTCTCTATTATGATCTCTTAATCCTATGGATAATATATCAAAGACAATTAATTAAAACAGCTCAGTTACATGTGCTTTGGTACTCATCAACAGTATGGCCTGCACAAACACTGAAGTGAAGATCAGAACTCCACAACTATGAATCATTTGAAACTGTCTTGAAATTCTGACAGCATAATGAGACACAAGAAAGCTAGACACAAAAAGGGCCAATTTCATCTTGTCACTTGTGTTATTCTCCCCTTCTGAGAAAGGGAGAGCTGCTAATTGTAATTTCCAAGAATGATTATCGCAACCAAGATAATATTTCTACTGTAATGAGTTTCTGGACAAACAGTTCTACTGGAAGCAAGTTTTCTTCCAGAAGCTAGACAATAGACTAGGTTTTGATATAGGTGCAAGTTTCGTAGCCCAATAATTCATGTTAGTTATTGCTTCAGAGTTAGACCCATTCTAGCATTACACCGTCATTCCTTTCCTAGTGTTCAATCATCTTAAAAAAAAAAAAATTCTGTTTTGGCAGCCTAGTCTTGCATCTTAAAATTATTTGGTTGACACTTACAAGGAAGTTTCTTAGCCGTGTCATCTCCAGCATGTAGTACTCCTCCATGGTCAGGTCATCAAAAGGCTTAGTAAGAGATAAAAAGCCACAGCTGTGACGTTTGGCATGTTCCTCCCTGTAGTGTAAACCCAGAATAAGAACAAGTAATAAAACCAGGAAAGTTCCATTTCAGGAGATGAAAATACTGGACAGGTCTCTTCAGTATTTTTAACCATGAGTAGAAGGGATATTTTACAGAAAAAATCTGAAATAGATTTTGGCAGATCTCAGATAAAATTTTGTGGTGTGAATTGTGAGCGAGAAAGAGTACAAGACAAGATTTAGACTGCCTTTACAACATTGAGAGAAACTATTTTCTTTTGATGCAAAAAGGAAAGTGGAAAATTGCATGGAGTCTAATTAACGAGTATTAGAAATTACAAGGTATGATAAGCTTTCAGCAGGCTTCAGTTTAGTGAAATGCTAGAAGAACTGGTAATTTCGTAGTGAATAAGGGGATGCTGTCAAGGGAATCTGGAGGAATACTTAAAGAATATTGCTACACCTGTGCTTACCATGGGTCATCATTTGGCTCCCAGCCCTCCAGTTCTATCAAGCAAAAGAAACATTTTGCCACATCTGGTTCATTTACATTTTGACAGTGGATAAAGCCCGCCTTTGCCATCTGCAAGTGACAGTTCAGAGGTTTAGAACTTCATCCAAAGCACAGCTCATGCTCACATCAAAATGCTCCAGAGAACTTACAATAATAATTCAGAATAATGCCTTTCCCTACTCTATCTATCAGGGCAGAACAAGCTGAAAAACAAGTTCTAAGGGTGAGGTCTGCAAGCAGGCAGATCACCAGCAAGTAAAGGAACAAGTAATAGTCTAAGAGTTTCAAACAGGTTTCTGCGTAGCTGTTTTTGTAGTCCACCAGAGTACTCCTATTTCAGTGCTTAGCTAGTGCACAAAGCAATCATTCCTATAGCAGTGCATGAAATCTGTTGTAGCCAGCAATAATAGTTTTTTTTTTTTTTTCTGAGAAAAAACATAGTATAATGCTGTGGACACAGCTTATATTTAAGGGTTCTCTATATGAGTAGACTAATACATTTTCCTGTCAGTTTAGATTCACATCTCATAAGAAAAGAAGTTTGTTTTGATTATCAAGCTTTACAGCTTAGAGAGCTCCTGCAGCATGACTTAGCTGATATCTAGCCCAAGTGTTTGCTACACATGCCAAAACAGAAGCATGGTCTCTTTTTTCAGTGCTCAAATTGGAGTCTGCCGGGAGATAAACGTGAAGTTTTCTAAAACCAAGATGACTTTAACTTTTGATTTAAGTAGTAATCATTCTGCTACTTCATCCTTTCTGCTGGATGAATACTTACTTCTTCTAGACTGATATCTGAAACCAAAATCTGCACGCAGGCATACCACATAATATAAAAAAAACTAAGTTTATGCTATGAATACAACAAATTAAATCTAGACCAGTGAAATGAACACATAAGTGTGCAGTCATTGTACTACAACACCTCTGAATTGACAGAAGAGGGAGCATTCAGCTTTTTCTCAGATCAAGTAGAGGCTCACAACTTCTCTTGAACACAAACATGCTAGCACAAGTGACTTTTCTTTCAGCCACAGTATACCAAGAATAAAATGTAGTTAAAGTATTCTTTTTCAGACTTACATTTTCTGGAGTGCACTTGCAGTTCTTTACAAAAGGCCAGTTGCTGAATGTTTTTAAACGGTTCTCATAGTCATACATCTCTTTAAAATCATTCAAAAGCTTTGAAGACGAAACAAGCTCTTTTAAAAGCACTTCCATCTACGTAGTCTGCAAGGAGCCTGCTCTGAGCTCCCTCTTTTCCTGCTCTTCATTTAAGGTACTTTACTAATTGGTGACACATTTCACCTGTAATGTAGAGTGGGGTTTAAAGTAAGTTAAAACAGGTGAGTGTAGGAGTGTGTGAATTGAGAAATAAACCTGCTGTTGCATGTAAGCTATTTCTCATGCCATATATTTATTGTCAGAAAGGAATTATGATAATGCAGTATGAAAATTACAAAATTTATAATCGAAATGTTGAAAGCATAAGTTAAAAGCTAATTGAAATTCAGCAATTTCACATATAGCTTACATTGAAACAATTAAAAATGCACCTATTGTGGCAGAAAAATGGCTGAATTATCACTGGTGTTTTTGAAATGTTTAGCATTTATTGAATTTCATATTTAGAGATTAGATTCAAAGATCTATGTTTGCAGATACTTTTGGGATTCTTTAAATGGTAATTATATGATATTCAGCATGTGTTTTAAGATACACCAGATGAGAGACAGATAAAGAAAATGGTGTTATGTAAGAGAAATTTAAGTGTTTATAGGATCAAAGCTTCAAACTGTCTTCTTATAAATTGTCTTTCATTTTTGATACTCTGCTTTCTTAACTTCAGTAGGAAATTAGAAGTGTGTCGAACACTGCTGTACAGAGCAGTTTCCAAAGCTAAGATGTTATCCGTTTTGAAACAAGCTCAGTTAGGAGGTTTGAAAATTAAAATTCTCTCTATGATACAAATGGAGTGCATGCAGGAAGAATCCCAGCTTCTTACACCAACATGTTTGCGCTTTCAGATGTGGGGCAGAAGTGATACTAAGGGTCATTTTTATGGGGCTTCTTATTTCAACTATCTTAGAGCACGTCTTAGCTACAAGGCTATTTCAGCCTCAGTTTATACATGCTAAGTCATGATTTCTCTGGGACTGTGCCTGTGCTTAATTTTCTGTGTAGCGATTCTCTCCTTGTCATTTATATTCATCTCTTTGAAGTAACACATTAATGCTTACACATAAATAGAACACTAAAATTCTGTTTTTTCTATTTTAGATAATACCAATGGTGCAGGAATTCATTATTCACAATCTGGGCCATCCATTTATTGAGCCACCTCCATTTGATTTGTCCAGAGCGTTTTCTGACAGCCACTCTTGTTCACCACTGATATTTGTACTTTCTCCTGGTGCTGACCCCATGGCAGCGCTCATGAAGTTTGCTGATGATCAGGTATACTATCTCCAGGCTCTCTGAAGATAGGTGATGTGTCTGTGTGTGTGTTTGTATGAACAGAAACCTGCTATTAGGAACCTAAAAACATGTTGAAACTTACGATCTCATGATTCCCCTTAACAGAAAATGTTTAATAGTATGGGTGGATTACTTTTAGGAAGTGTTTGTATGTTGTTTCTGAGTATTTTTATGTCAAATATTTTGGCATATTATATAGTTCTGTGATGTCCTGATCTATTTAATTGGCTCATGTAATCTCAAATGGAAAACAGAGAAAAAAGATAATGATTTAAAACTTTCAAGGTAATGGATCATACCTGAAAAGGGTGTTTCATCCACATTTACACCTCAGAAATAAAATGTGGGTTTTTGTTGGCTTTGACTGTTATTACTGTGGTATTTAAAACAAACAAACAAAAAATCCCAGAAGTGAAATCATCTTCTGTAAAAGAGCATCGTTAATATAAAGTTGCTAGTTTGCTGAGATGTATTTCTTATACTGCTTGCCTATGACTGCCAGAATTCTTTGCTGTTGAGTGACAGGCATCAAATTTGCAGCCACCAAGCTGTAAACACATCCTGCATTTTATAGCTGGTTGTCTGCATCCCTAAAGAACATCCTGTTTTCAGGAGTATTTTGTAACTGTCAGAACTGTAAAGTTCAGAATTAAGCAGACATGTAGTTGGGAGCATTTCACTAGCAGATGATAGATGAAAGGTTTTAGTCAACTGGAGTGATGTGAAAAAAAGTTATAAACTGTTACTTTAAAATATATAGTACATAAAGTATATCAAGACTACATAGAGATGTGAACTCTCATACCAGAAAATGTGTTGCGTTTCTGCAATACTATTCTTACTTACTGCGTGCTTTGTATATGCAGGGATACAGTGACACCAAGCTTAGTTCTCTGTCACTTGGTCAAGGCCAAGGCCCAATAGCCATGAAAATGATAGAGAAGGCAGTAAAGGAAGGAACATGGATAGTTCTGCAAAACTGCCATCTAGCAAGCTCGTGGATGCCAACGCTGGAAAGAGTCTGTGAGGTAAAAATAATTATCTTTGCCATACTTTTGAAAGAATGTCTGATCCATATAGACAGCTTGCCATACTTCATGATGATTCCCATTATTTAGCTAGAATCATCCCACTGGTTCTGTCTTTTTCCTTGTGCCTACTGCAGTAGGAAGCACTGACAAATACTGTGGGTGTGACCTATTCCTTGAACCCTAAATTGAGCACTACAGCTGCCTTCTATAGGTCGAGTGCTTTTTTCATGTCTGTTGCTGCAGAAGAGCGGTATGCTAAAGAATTTTACACTTGAACAGCTACAGGTTTCTACAGAAGTACTTAGAGTACATTTCTTGCTTCCCCTTTGCCAATATACTTGATATATTTCTGGTGTGTAAATATTGTTGTAGCCCTTCTGAGAAGAGCTGTTCACCAGTAATGTGCCCAGTATGCATTCTGATGCTGTTGAGGTGCTTTCATTTCTGTTCATGTATTCTGGAGAAGAAATTTTTAGCTCAAAAATTGGTATATTTGGTATTTTTGTCAGCTCCCTCCAAAAAAATTGCTTTGATAATAACAGGGGAGGTGTATATTAATCTATCATTTCTTCCAGTTATTTTTATATGTGTTTATTGTAGGAGCTTAACCCTGACACAACGCATCCAGATTTCAGGATTTGGCTCACCAGTTACCCATCTCCCGCATTTCCGGTGTCTGTACTTCAGAATGGAGTGAAAATGACTAATGAAGCACCAAAAGGTTTACGGGCCAATATCATTCGTTCATACCTGATGGATCCAATATCCAACCCTGACTTTTTCAACAGCTGCAAAAAACCGGTTAGTAGTGCAGTGGTGCTGTGACTTTGTAAAGCAGTTGAAGGCCATGGCTGTGTATGTTAAGCTCTGGAGGAAAAAAAATGTACCAAATTAAATAGTAGTTTTTCGCTGTTATTAAACTACTTTTGATTACTGGCAGCAGTGAAGGCAATGCTATTTTTTGTGTTATTGCTCATTTTCTATTTCTTCAAACGTAATTGTGTGGCATGGCATTAATAATATGCCTCTTTAATTAAGAAGTAAAAATCTCGCTATTTGCCATTGCAAATCTACAAGGTTGTTTCAGCATGGCTTTTATCCAAAACGTAAGATCGGTTCCTCTGTTGGCCTGAAAGGGCCATGTAATTTCAAATTGTAATTTATAGCATTCATATTTAAATGCCCTTCCCAATCCCTACCACCTTTATTAAGACAGACCCACTGTTTTCAGGATTGGCTTTCTGTGTTGACTGAAAAATATTGTACTTTATTTTTTCTATAATAAATAGCATAAATCTTGTAAATGAGCACTTACACTTTGCTAAATGTTCCCAACTGTAAACAAACCAAACCTACCTTCAGGTTTCCTTAAAGGCCTGAAATCTTTCTTGAGAAAGAACGTGGGAACATTGTCTAAACAGCATTTATAATACAACGCTGTAAAAAAAATGTTCCAAAGGCTTATAGTTGGCTGAATGGTGTGTGTCTTACATATGCACACAGGTGGCTACCTTGAACAGTAAAATTGCTCTGAGGGCTTACAGTGGTTTAAAAGAACATTAACAAATATTTGCAAAACAGTGCTTTAGATGTGATGACTTCTTGCTGAAGGCCATTGTATGCCAGGACAAAAAAGTTACCTTTGTTTTCCAAGCCGTGTGTTACTGAGGCAGGAGCTGCTGTGAGAGCACTGCTGCACACAGGGCATGAGGAAAGATCAAATTCTTTAATGTAAATATTAATTAGTAATGTAGTTGTATTTGGTTTTAAGGCTGAGTTCAAGGCGCTGCTGTATGGCCTCTGCTTCTTCCATGCACTGGTGCAAGAAAGGCGGAAGTTTGGGCCACTGGGTTGGAACATTCCGTATGAGTTCAACGAGACCGATCTGCGCATCAGTGTGCAGCAGCTGCACATCTTCCTCAACCAGTACGAGGTACAGAAATCTCCCCGGGCCCTGAGTGTGCCTCTCATGCACTGCCTAGAGTGGATAGTGTGTGTTCCAAGGCAGCAGAGCGCTCTGTTGGCAGCAGCTTAGTAGGGGCTGGTGAATGAACAATGAAGATATTTGTATTTGCAGCACTGTGAATGACATTCATTTGTAGAGGTTAGTGTGTCATGATCAGTAGGTAACTTATGTGGGAAACTTTCTGATTGCAATTTACACTTTCTACTATGCAAAATCTAGCAGAGTATGTTCCATGCTGCTATCTCTTTTGTTGGAATCTTATCCTGTTTCTCTATAGATGCTGTGGATTCAGCTCGTTAGAGATGTCGTTACAAGCTGTGAAACATTGCACTATAACAGCCATTAACTGTGACTTACTCAGCAATAGGGATAATAACTAAACTGCTGAGTACTGCAGATTAACTATGAACTTGATTTGCGTAGATTTAACATGACATCTTGTTTGCTGAGCTAAGCAGTGTTTTGTACAAATCTCTGTAGTTTACTAGCAGTACATGACACTTGTTTGTGCTTCAGCTTCCTAAGCAAATTACTATAGCCAGAACCCTTTAAAGTTATGGTTAGGGGTGCTACTGTCAAATTGCTGTCAGCCTGGTGTGTTTTTGGTTATGAGCATGATAGTAAGTCATGGATACAGGTGGGTGGTTTAGGGGAGTCAACTGTCTGTGTGTAGAATGTCCTCTTGTATAACGTCTCGTGAGCAAATACGTTGCCTAGCAGGAAGGGAAGTATTTTTCTTTCTGAAAGCTTAATGCTTTGTATACAGTTACCAGATTGCTCTATATGTTTTCCAGCTGGTTTTCTTTATCCCAATCCTCATCATACCACTAGTTGTTGCCCTGAATTTCTAAAGAGAATTTCTCTTTTATCTTCATAACTTCTTCCCCCCATACTCTTAAGAAGAGTCTAGCTGCTCCTAATTTCAATATTTTAACCACGTATTTCTTAAATTTTTCTCAAAAGCAAAACCATCTGTGTCTCTGTATTAGCCCACATGTCCCTTTCTTGTTCATTGCTGTCTTAAAGACTGTGAACGTTGTACAGCTATTGCCCTCTGACAGCTTACGTAATTACTTTATAAGTAACATTTAGCCATGCAAGTACTGACTGCTGTGGATAATTTTTTCATAAACCTGTACCCAGGGATTTCCATTTGCATTGGTATGGAGTTGTTTAATGCTATTAATCTTGTAAAGAGTAAGTAGTGGTTGATTGAATGGCTTAAGCTGAAGATCAGTAAATCCATGGAACTATCAGAAGCAAATAAGTTTCTAAAGTTTCCCGAGAAAGTTCTGGATGACTTAGAAGTAATTAGGACAATACCGACATGGCTGTCAGGATAAGTGCTGTGCTGTGGCTCAAATAATTCTTTTTTTCTCTAGGAGGTACCATATGATGCCCTTCGCTATATGACTGGGGAATGCAATTATGGTGGCAGAGTCACAGATGATTGGGATCGGCGTACACTCAGAAGTGTTCTGAGCATGTTCTTCTCATCAGAAATTATTACAAATGGAGATTATAAATTCGATTCAAGTGGCCTTTACTTTGTCCCTCCTGAAGGAGATGTGAGTACCTGAAAGCACTGGATTTATAAACAGCTTACTTGCTAAAGAATAAGTTGCCTAGTTAAGGAGAAAAAAAAATAGTTGTACCTCTGCTCATGTTAACCTGTGCTTCACCGCACCTACATTCTGGGCCATCTCTCAATTACCTGTAAGAATTAGAAATAATAGAACGAAAAGCAAAAACAAAAAACAACCCCACACCCTGAACTCCTCCTGCTAACTAAAGTGACAGCTCTGCACAAGTCTGCACACTTGGACAGTAAGAAAGAAATCTAGCCTCCTCCAGTTAAAAGCATTATAAAATAGGCATAAGATAATTAGCTGTTCTTAGCTGCTGGAGGTAGAAAGGACCTGGAAATCAATCAGCGTATCATGCCAGTGTGTTACATTAAGTGTGAGCACAGAGTGTACCTACAGAGGCGGCTCAGACACTGCCTGGACTGTCTTTCAACAGTGGTCCAAAAACAGGTCAAATCTTATTTCAGTAAGAGCAATCCTGATTTCAAAGGAAGGGAATGGACCAAAGGAATTTTGAGAGGTGCAGTCAGCTCATATCTACATCTGTTTAAAAGCATCTTAGTGTAGATACTGCCCACAGGGAAAGCTTTTAGTGGCTTTGAAATCAGCCTGTGGCCTCTTGAGAGCTGTTTTACCCCTTCTGCTTCTCAAGTGCGATGCCCTTGTTTTTACTTTTTCCAGCACCAAAGCTATATTGAATACACAAAGACGCTTCCACTGAATCCTTCCCCAGAGATATTTGGAATGAATGCAAATGCTGATATTACCAAGGATCAATCAGAAACACAGCTATTATTTGACAACATTCTTCTTACACAGGTATGTAAAAAGACCAAATGTCACACACCTTCCTAAAGAGCCTCCTCCTCTATTTGCACATTACTCCACCTTCCTGTTTGCTATATTCATACTGGTGAACTTATTATTCAACTTGAGCATATTTTAAGGGTTTTTTTTTTTTTTTTTTTTTTTTCTGCTTACCTTCCTAAGGACACACAGCTTCTGTGATTGTAGTCAGTTTACATTTCTTCCACTCCCCCCAGCTTTCAAGTTTTCAGAATTCTTGGCCTGTTTCAGACCTGTTTAGTAAGCCAGGTACAAGCTGGTACAAGTAAGAAACCAGGCACCAACAGTTCCTTTATAACCTTCCTTTATATATATGCCTTTATAACTTGACAGCTGTAGATTTATTTTCCTGTATTCTAACTACTTAATAAAGTAAGTAATTTCTCAAATAAACCTAATATTTTGTCTCTTTAGTCTCGGACCTCTGGTAGTGCAAAATCCGCTGACGATGTTGTTCATGAAGTCACAGGCAACATCCTGAGTAAACTTCCTTCAGACTTTGACATTGCAGCAGCAATGAGAAAATATCCAACCACTTACACTCAAAGCATGAATACTGTGCTTGTCCAAGAGATGGGACGCTTTAACAAGTTACTGCAGACGATACGTGAATCCTGTGTCAACATCCAGAAAGCGATAAAGGTGAGACAAAGATAACCTGTAAGGATACTGAGCTGTCAGTGCATGTACCTTAAAGAATTGATCCCAAAGCCTGATTCAGGTCAGACATTAAAAGCCTGCATTCCAAACTGATTTATCTATCTATATCTTAAAAGTGATTGGAGTACAGTGGAACATACAAATATTACTGCACCTAGAGAAACCAAATCAGAAAGCTCTTCTCGCTGTTGCTTTGCTAGCAAATAAGGCAAACAATACCTAGGTTTACATTTCCTTTTTGTACCTTGCTGGCATGAAAGACAGAAGTACCTCAGAATTTCTTACAGATGAAGGCAGATCGTCTCAACACTTCAAATAACCAGAACCTTACTGGTATTAATTAACCAAGCCACAACAGTCTTAAGTTAGTGCTTGTTATCAGCAGGAAACAAAAGCTACAGCTGTGCAAAATAGATGGAGTAGGGGGAAAGAAAGATAAGTTAGTCTGGACAGTTCTTCATCCCACTTAATGTGCATTAAGGTTGATGAGATGATTTTTTACTGTTTTAAAAAGAAGAAAAAGCTGCCAGGCCTGTTCCTCCAACAGCCGGCCCACAGGCTGAGAAGCCTGCCAATTCAGAGTAAGGCATCTACAGCATTGCTGCTTCAAGGAAACTTTTAAATAATAAATACCATAAAAACAGTTATACTCAGTAATAAGTGCTCTGGGAAGACTGTTTCTGAGGAGAGATGATGAGGGGGAATTTTCCACTACGGGCACTATTCTCTGAAACAGTCTATAACCCCTACTTCTGATGAGTCCTGGCTCAAACCACTGTAACTTTTCAACAAAATTTGTGATGTCCGTTTAAGTTTCCAGTGCTGCTCTTCGACTCAGCTAAAGGTGGTAAGATATATCGAACAATGAGCTATGTTAAAGCTAATTGTTAAAGCAAAGCTGTTAAGACTGCCATCTTCCCTTCATTTTAGGGGCTAGTAGTGATGTCAGCTGAACTGGAAGAAGTGGCAAACAGCATTCTGAAAGGCAAAATTCCAGGACTATGGATGAGTAAGTCCTACCCGAGCCTCAAGCCGCTGGGCAGCTATGTGAATGATTTTCTAAGCAGACTGAAATTCCTACAGGTAAGCACTACGCACTTAGACACAGCTTTTCAATGCTGTTTCTTACTTTTGTCTCTCAGTATCACGTGGCATCTCTATAAGCAAACACACATATGAATTACATGGAATAAATAGCATATATTTGTGCAGATTTTTGTCTAGTCATTAGTTGATCACAGCATCTAACAAAGCACTACATTTCACACATATTAACACCACAATAGAGCTGCAGTGGTCCAGCAGCACTGTATGACAGATGCCGGAATTGGCCCCCTGAGCTGCATTTACTTACAGACCTTTTAACATGGACACCGATCACTGTGGTAGTAGTGAAGGTAAATCGAAGAAGAGAACCTTAGGAGATACTGTCGAG
Source organism: Callipepla californica brunnescens (assembly GCA_023055505.1). Taxonomy (NCBI): domain Eukaryota; kingdom Metazoa; phylum Chordata; class Aves; order Galliformes; family Odontophoridae; genus Callipepla; species Callipepla californica. The sequence goes on from JALIRH010000020.1 coordinate 3,527,450, forward strand.
ATCCTTTTCCAATCAATCAGCAAAGCATTATAATACGTGAAATATATTTCTAGGAGGAAAAACATTGTTGATGTAATATTATATTTTAGTCACCCTAAAAAAAAAAAAAAAAAAAAAGAAGTCACCCTGGGTGCACAAAAGGAGAAATTACTTCAGCTGTTATTACACAAGTTGCTTTCTAAACACTGAAAAAAACAAAAGATGTCCACTCCAACATTTCTCTTTCGCTACTGCAGCTGTGGTATGAAAATGGAATGCCACCTGTCTTCTGGATTTCAGGATTCTTCTTCACACAAGCATTCCTAACAGGCGCGCAGCAGAACTATGCCAGAAAGTACTCTATTCCAATAGACCTGCTGGCATTTGACTATGAAGTGCTGGAGGACACGGAATATACAGTTGCTCCGGAAGATGGTGAGTAAACAAAATCAGAAAGTAACATTAATTTCCAGAAAAAAGTGTTGTGTTATTAAGTTGATGAATTCAGTCAGTCAGGTAAAAAACATACAAAAAGGCAGAGCTCTCCAAGAAATACACTAAACAACAAAGAGAATAGAATACAGATAGAATACAAAGAATATATATAGGACAGAATAGAAATAGTATATACAAGACAGACTAGAAAAAAGACAGAATAGAAATGGTATGCACAAGACAGACAAGAATACAGACAGAAAAACATATAGACAGCATAGCAATAGCATATAAAAGATAGACAAGACCACAGAAAAAATGGATTTCACGGAAGAGAGAATAAAAATAGTAACCATAAGAGAGAATAGAAATAGTATGCGTAAGAGCGAATAGAAACTGTATCCATAAGAGAGACTAGAATACAGAAATAGGAGAAAAAGTGTCAATAAGATAGCATGGAAATACTGTGTATAAGACGGAATAGAAATTGTGTCATCTGAGAACACGGGCGAAACAGGACACACAAAAATATGGATAAACCGTGATCGGTTCATTATCGGAACGGCATTATTCTTAGAGTGTTTAAGACCAAAGGCGAATAGAATAGAGTGCGAAATCATTGGCAAAGAGAATGGAGGAAAAAAAACTCTAAAAACAATCCCTGTGGATAACAATAGAATAAGGAGGGAATAGAAATAGCAGTGTCTATGAGTTAGAATAGAATACAGATGGAATAGAAAAGAGAGGGTGTATGAAATGGATTAGAATACAGATGGAATAGAACAAATAGTGTCTGTGAGCTGGAATAGAATACAGATGGAATAGAACAAACAGTGTCTATGACATGGAATAGAATACAGATGGATTGCAATTTTTTGTGTCTGTGAGCTAGAATACAATGCAGATGGAATAGAATAATTAGTGTCTATGATCTGGAATAGAATACAGATGGAATAGAACAAATATTGTCAATAAGCTGGAATAGAATACAGATGGAATAGAAAAAATCGTGTCTATGAGCTGGAATAGAATACAGATGGAATAGAACAAACAGTGTCTATGAAATGGAATAGAATACAGATGTAATGGAATTTTTGTGCATATCAACTGGAATAGAATACAGATGGAATAGAAATCATAGTCTGAGATTTTATAGAAAAAAAGGTTATAGATGAAATAGTGTGTATGAGCAGGAATGGAATACAGATGGAATAGAAGAAATAGAGTCTATGAGCTGGAATAGAATACAGATAGATTGGAATTGTTTGTGGCGATGAGCTGGAATAGAATGCAGATGGAATAGAACAAACAGTGTCTATGCGCTGGAAAAGAATACAGATGGAATACAAGAAATAGAGTCTATGAGCTGGAATAGAATAGAGATGAAATAGAATAAATAGTGTCTAAGAGCTGGAATAGAATACAGATGGAATAGAATTTTTTGTGTCTATGAGCTGGAATAGAATACAGATGGAATAGAACAAATAGTGTCTATGAGCTGGAATAGAATACAGATGGAATAGAACAAAGAGTGTCTTTGAAATGGAATATAATACAGATGGAATGGAATTTTTGTGCCTATTGACTGGAATAGAATACAGATGAAGTAGAAATCATAGTCTGAGATTTTATAGATAAAAAATTAATAGATGAAATAGTGTGTATGAGCAGGAATGGAATACAGATGGAATACAAGAAATAGTGTCTATGAACTGGAATAGAAAAAATATGGAATGGAATTTTTTGTGTCTATGTGCTGGAACAGAATACAGGTGGAGTAGAAATCATAGTCTTTGAGATATTATAGAAAAAAATAGTTATAGATGAAATAGTGTCTATGAGCTGGAATAGAAAAAAGATAGAATGGAATTTCTTGTGTCTATGAGATGGAATAGAATACAGATGGAATAGAAGAAATAGTGTCTATGAGCTGGAATAGAATACAGATGGAATAGAAAAATAGTGTCTATGAGCTGGAATAGAATACAGTTAGAATGGAAATTTTTGTGTCTATGAGATGAAATTCAATGGAGATGGAATAGAACAAACAGTGTCTATGAGATGGAATAGAATACAGATGGAAAACATAAATAGTGTGTATGAGCAGGAATGGAATACAGATGGAATAGAACAAATAGTGTCTATGAACTGGAATAGAATACAGATAGAATGGAATTTTTTGTGTCTGAGCTGGAATACTATACAGATGGAATAGAAAAAATCGTGTCTATGAGCTGGAATAGAATACAGATGGAATAGAAAAATTAGTGTCTATTTAGTGGAACAGAATGCAGAGAGAATGAATTTTTTTATATCTATGAGCTGGAATAGAATGCAGATGGAATGAAATTTATTGAATGCAGATGGAATGAAATTTATTGTGTTTATGAGCTAGAAAAGAATACAGAAAGAGTGGAATTTTTTGTGTCCGTAAGCTAGAATATAAAGAAGATGGAATGGAACAAATAGTGTCTATGAGCTGCAATAGAATACAGATGGAATTGAAAAAATATTGTATATGAGCTGGAATAGAAATCAGATGGTAGAGAACAAATATTGACTATGAGCTGGAATAAAATACAGATGGAATAGAACAAATAGTGTCAATGAACTGGGATAGAATACAGATAGAATGGAATTTTTTGTGCCTATGAGCTGGAATAGAATACAGATGGAATAGAATAATAATGTCTATGAGCTGGAATAGAACCCAGATGGAATAGAAAAAATAATGTCTATGATCAGGGATAGAATAAAGATAAAAAGGAATTTTTTATGTGTATTTTTTAGTGTATGATCTTGAATAGAATACAGATGGAATGGAATTTTTTGTGTCTATTAGCTAGAATAGAATGCAGATGGAATAGAACAAATAGTGTCTATGAGTTTGAATAGAATAGGGATGGTATAGAATAAATAGTGTCTATTAGCAGGGATAGAATACAGATGGAATAGAACAAACAGTGTCTATGAGCTGGAATAGAATACAGACGGAATAGAAGAAATAGTGTCTGTGAGCTGGAATTGAATATAGATGGAATCGAATTTTTGTGTCTATGAGCTGGAGTAGAATAAAGATGTAATAGAACAAATTGTGTCTATGAGCTGGAATAGAAAACAGAATGGAATTTATTGTGTCTATGTGCTGGAATACAATGCAGATGGAAGAGAACAAATAGAGTATATAAGCTGGAATAGAATACAGATGGAATGGAATTTTTTTATATCTATGAGCTGGAATAGAATACAGATGGAATAGAAGAAATAGAGTCTATGAGCTGGAATAGAATACAGATGAAATAGAACAAATAGTGTATATGAGCTGGAATAGAATACAGATAGAATGGAGTTTTTGGTGTATGATCCGGAATAGAATACAGATGGAAGAGAACAAATAGTGTCTATGAGCTGGAATAGAATACAGATGGAATAGAACAAATAGTGCCTATGAGCTGGAATACAATACAGATGGAATAGAACAAATAGTGTCTATGAGCTGGAATAGAATACAGATGGAATTGAATTTTTTGTGTCTAAGAGCTGGAATAGAATGCAGATTTAATGAAATTTATTGTGTCTATGTGCTGGAATAGAATGCAGATGGAATGAAATATATTGTGTATATGAATGGGAATAGAATAGAGATAGAATGGATTTTTTTTTGTGTCTATGAATTAGAATAGAATACAGATGGAATGGAATTTTTTATATGAACTGGAAAAGAATACAGATGAAGTAGAAATCATAGTCTGAGATTTTATAGAAAAAAAAGTTATAAATGAAATAGTGTGTATGAGCAGGAATGGAATACAGATGGAATAGAACAAATAGTGTCTATGAGCTGGAATAGAATTTTTTTTTTTATGATTTTTTGGTACTGGTATTCCACATCATGGCATCATGTAGTGCACTGGGAGTCAGGGAGAACTACATTCCCCAGAGGACTTTGCAATACTTTGTATTTTTTCAAGTGTTTTCCGCTCAGAGGGTACAGATAAAAACTCTCTCCATCACGGGACGCTCTCTATTTGCTCTAGGATCACTTAGGAGTGGGTGCTCGCTGCCGTCTCCCTTCAGCGTTAGCGTAAGGCCTTCGGTTTATTGGGCACTCACTCTCTCTCTCTCTCTCGCTCTCTCTTACTCGTTATTTTTGATTCATGGGGGTTAATTCCAAATGGTATTGCATTATATTGTGTTATTTACTTCCTGATGTCTTATTTAGTAAATTAGCTATTCCCTCTCAGATCGTTGCCACTGTTTTGTTTAGGGGCTTATTTCCCTTTTCTCCCATTCCCCCTTCCCCCTGTCCGGGGTGTGGGCCTGTGGGTCTCCTTCCTTGGTTGTTGCGTGGCCGGGCCGAACCGTCTCACAAACCCCTGACAAGAAGAAATCATAGTATTTGAGACTTAATGGAAAAAAAGTTATAGATGAAATACTGTATATGAGCTGGAATAGAATACAGATGGAATACAACAAATAGTGTCTATTAAATGGAATGGAATAAAGATAGAATGGAATTTTTTGTGTCTATGAGCAGGAATAGAATACAGATGGAATAGATCAAACAGTGTATATGAGCTGGAATAGAATACAGATGAAATGTAATTATTTGTCTCTATGAGCTGGAATAGAATACAGATGGAATAGAACAAATAGTGTCCATGAGCTGGAATAGAATACAGATTTAATAGAACAAATAGTGCCTGTGAGCTTGAATAGAATACAGATAGAATGGAATTTTTTTATATCTATGAGCTGGAATAGAATACAGATGGAGAGGAAATCATAGTCTTTGAAATTTTAAATAAAAACAGTTATAGAAGAAATAGTGTCTATGAGCTGGAAAAGAAAAGAGATAGAATGGAATTTTTTGTGTTTATTAGCTGGAATAGAATACAGATGGAATAGAAGAAATAGTGTCTATGAGCTGGAATAGAATTGAGATGGAAGAGAACAAATAGTGACTATGAACTAGAATAGAATGCAGATGGAACAGAACAAATAATGTCTACTAACTGAAATAGAATACAGATAGAATGGAATTTTTTGTGTCTACGAGCTGGAATTGAATACAGATGGAATGGAATTTTTTGTGTCTATGAGCTGGAATAAAATACAGATGGAATAGAAAAATAATTTCTAGGAACTGGAATAGAATACAGATCGAATAGAACAAAAATTGTCTATAAGATGGAATAGAATACAGATGGAATAGAAGAAATAGTGTCTATGAGCTGGATTAGAATACAGATGGAATAAAACAAATAGAGTCTATGAGCTGGAATAGAATACAGATGGAATGGATTTTTTTGTGCTTATGAGCTGGAATAGAATAGAGGTGCAATGGAATTTTTTGTTTCTATGAACTGCAATAGTACACAGATGGAAAAAAACATTATAGATGAAATAGTGTGTATGAGCAGGACTGGAATACAGATGGAATAGAAGAAATAGAGTCTATGAGCTGGAATAGAATGCAGATGGAATAGAACAATTAGTGTCTATTAAGTGGAATAGAATACAGATAGATTGGAATTGTTTGTGTCTATGATCTGGAAAAGAATACAGATGGAATAGAACAAACAGTGTCTATGAAATGGAATAGAATACAGATGAAATGGAATTTTTGTGCCTATGAACTGGAATAGAATACAGATGAAGTAGAAATCATAGTCTGAGATTTTATAGAAAAAAACGTTATAGATGAAATAGTGTGTATGAGCAGGAATGGAATACAGATGGAATACAAGAAATAGTGTCTATGAGCTGGAATAGAATAGAGATGGAATAGGACAATTAGTGTCTATTAACTGGAATAGAATACAGACAGAATGGAATTTTTTGTGTCTATGTGCTGGAATAGAATGCAGATAGAATGTATTTTTTTGTATCTGTGTGCTGGAATACAATACAGACGGAATAGAACAAACAGTGTCTATGAGCTGGAATAGAATACAGATGGAATAGAACAAAGAGTGTCTATGAGCTGGAATAGAATACAGATGGAATAGAACAAACGGTGTCTATGAAATGGAATAGAATACAGATGGAATGGAATTTTTGTGCCTATGAACTGGAATAGAATACAGATGAAATAGAAATCATAGTCTGAGATTTTAGAGAAAAAAAACGTTATAAATGAAATAGTGTGTATGTGCAGGAATGGAATACAGATGAAATAGAAGACATAGAGTCTATGAGATGGAATAGAATGCAGATGGAATAGAACAAATAGTGTCTATTGGTTGTTAAAGAATTGAGATGGAATACAAAAAATAGTGTATATGAAATGGAATAGAATACAGATAGAATGGAATTTTTTGTGTCTTTGAGCTGGAATAGAATACAGATGGAATAGAACAAAGAGTGTCTATGAGCTGGAATAGAATACAGATGGAATAGAACAACTAGTGTCTATGACCTGGAAAAGAATACAGATCGAATAGAAGAAATATAGTCTATGAGCTGGAATATATCACAGATGGAGTAGAACAAATAGTGTCTATGAGCTGGAATAGAATACAGATGGAAAAGAAAAAATAGTGTCTAAGAGCTGGAATAGAATACAGATGGAATAGAAAAATTAGTGTCTTTTTAGTGGAATAGAATACAGACAGAATGGAATTTTTTGTGTCTTTGAGCTGGAATAGAATACAGATGGAATAGAACAAACAGTGTCTATGAGCTGGTATAGAATACAGATAGAATAGAACAAACAGTGTCTATGAAATGGAATATAATAGAGATGGAATGGAATTTTTTTGCATATTGACTGGAATAGAATACAGATGAAGTACAAATCATAGTCACAGATTTTATAGAAAAAAAAGTAATAGGTGAAATAGTGTGTATGAGCAGGAATGGAATACAGATGGAATAGAAGAAATAGAGTCTATGAGCTGGAATAGAATAGAGTTGGAATAGGACAATTAGTGTCTATTAACTGGAATAGAATAGAGACAGAATGGTATTTTTTGTGTCTATGTGCTGGAATAGAATGCAGATGCAATAGAACAAATAGTGTCTGTAAGCTGGAATAGAATACAGATAGAATGGAATTTCTTGTGTCTATGAGTGTGAATCGAATACAGATAGAATGCAATTTTTTGTGTCTGTGAGCTGGAATAGAATACAGACAGAATAGAACAAACAGTGTATATGAAATGGAATAGAATACAGATGGATTGGAATTTTTGTGCCTATGAACTGGAATAGAACACAGATGAAGTAGAAATCATAGTCTGAGATTTTATTGAAGAAAAGTTATAGATGAAATAGTGTGTATGAGCAGGAATGGAATACAGATGGAATAGAAGAAATAGAGTCTATGAGATGGAACAGAATGCAGATGGAATAGAACAAATAGTGTCTATTTAGTGGAATAGAATGCAGATAGAATGGAAGAAATAGAGTCTATGAGCTGGAATAGAATGCAGATGGAATAGAACAAACAGTGTCTATGAGCTGGAATCGAATACAGATGGAATAGAAGAATTAGAGTCTATGAACTGTAATAGAATACAGATGGAATAGAACAAATAGTGTCTATGAACTGGAATAGAATAGAGATGGAATAGAACAATTAGTGTCTATTAAGTGGAATAGAATACAGATAGATTGGAATTGTTTGTGTCAATGAGCAGGAATAGAATGCAGATGGAATAGAAGAAATAGTGTATATGAACTGGAATAGAATAGTGATGGAATAGAAAAAATAGTGTCTATGAACTGGAATAGAATGCAGATGGAATAGAACAAATAGTGTCTATGAAATGGAATAGAATACAGACGGAATAGAATTTTTTGTGTCTACGAGCTGGATTAGAATACAGATGGAATAAAACAAATAGCGTCTATGAGCTGGAATAGAATACAGATGGAAAAGAACAAATATTGTCTATTGGCTGTTAAAGAATTCAGATGGAATACAACAAATAGTGTGTATGAAATGGAATAGAATACAAATAGAATGGAATTTTTTATGTCTATGAGCTGGAATAGAATTGAGATGGAAGGGAATTTTTTGTGTTTATGAGCTGGAATGGAATACAGATGGAATAGAATACAGATAGAATGGAATTATTTGTGTCTATGAGCTGGAATAGAACACAGATGGAGTAGAACAAATAGTGTCTATGAGCTGGAAATGAATACAGATGGAATAGGACAATATGTGTCTATTAATTGGAATAGAATACAGACAGAATGGAATTTATTGTGTCTATGTGCTGGAATATAGTGCAGATGGAATAGAACAAATAGTGTCTGTGAGCTGGAATAGAATACAGATAGAATGGAATTTTTTGTGTCGATGAGCTGGAATAGAATACAGATAGAATTGAATTTTTTACGTCTTTGAGCTGGGATACAATGCAGATGGAATAGAACAAATAGTGTCTATGAGCTGGAATAGAATGCAGATGGAATAGAACAATTAGTTTCTATTAAGTATAATAGATTACAGTTAGAGTGGAATTGTTTGTGTCTGTGAGCTGGAATAGATCACAGATGGACTAGAACAAATAGTGTCTATGAGCTGGAATAGTATAGAGATGGATTGGAATTTTTTGTGTCTATAAGCTGGAATAAAATACAGATGGAATAGAAGAAATACTGTCTATGAGGTGGAATGGAATACAGATGGAATACAAGAAATAGTGTCTATGAACTGGAATAGAAAAAATATGGAATGGAATTTTTTGTGTCTATGTGCTGGAAAAGAATATAGGTAAAAATCATAATCTTTGAAATCATAGTCTTTGAGATTTTATAGAAAAAATAGTTATAGATGAAATAGTGTCTATGAGCTAGAATAGAAAACAGATAGAATGGAATTTCTTGTGTCTATGAGATGGAATAGAATACAGATGGAATAGAAGAAATAGTGTCTATGAGCTGGAATAGAATACAGATGGAATAGAACAAATAGTGTCTCTTGGTTGTTAAAGAATTCAGAAGGAAAACAACAAATAGTGTGTATGAAATGGAATAGAATACAGATTGAATGGAATAATTAGTGTTTTTAAGTGGAATAGAATACAGATAGAATGGAATTATTTGTGTCGATGAGCTGGAATAGAATACAGATGGAATAGAAGAAACAGTGTCTATGAGCTGGAATAGAATGCAGATGGAATAGAACAAGTAGTGTCTGTGAGCTGGAATAGAATACAGATAGAATGGAATTTTTTGTGTCTATGAGCTGGAATACAATGCAGATAGAATGTAATTTTTTGTGTCTATGAGCTGGAATAGAATACAGATGGAATAGAACAAATAGTGTCTATGAAATGGAATAGAATACAGATGTAATGGAATTTTTGTGCCTATGAACTGGAATAGAATACAGATGAAGTAGAAATCATAGTCTGAGATTTTATAGAAAAAAACGTTACAGATGAAATAGTGTGTATGAGCAGGAATGGAATAGAGATGGAATAGAAGAAATAGTGTCTATGAGCTGGAATTGAAAACAGATGGAATGGAATTGTGTCTGTGAGCTGGAACAGAATACAGATAGAATGGAATTTTTTGTGTCTATGAGCTGGAATAGAATACAGATAGAGTGGAATTTTTTTTGTTTATAAGCTGGAATAAAATACAGATGGAATAGAAAAATAATTTCTATGAACTGGAATAGAATACAGATGGAATAGAACAAAAATTGTCTATGAGATGGAATAGAATACAGATGGAATACAAGAAATAGTGTTTATGAACTGGAATAGAAAAAATATGGATTGGAATTTTTTGTGTCTATGAGCTGGAATAGAATACAGATGGAGAAGAAATCATAGTCTTTGAAATTTAATATAAAAACAGCTATAGAAGAAATAGTGTCTATGAGCTGGAAAAGAAAAAAGATAGAAAGGAATTTTTTGTTTTTATGGGTTGGAATAGAATACAGATGGAATAGAACAAATAGTGTTTTGAGCCGGAATAGAATACAGATAGAGTGGAATTTTTTGTGTCTATAAGCTGGAATTGAATACAGATGGAATAGAAGAAATAGTGTCTATGAGCTGGAATTGAAAACAGATGGAATGGAATTGTGTCTGTGAGCTGGAACAGAATACAGATGAAATAGAACAATTAGTGTCTATGAGCTGGAATAGAATACAGATGGAATAGAAAAAATAGTGTTTATGAGCTGGAATAGAATACAGATGGAATGGAATTTTTTGCGTCTATGAGCTGGAATAGAATACAGATGGAATAGAATTTTTTGTGTCTATGAGCTGGAATAGAATACAGATGGAATAGAACAAATATTGTCTATGAGCTGGAATAGAATACAGATGGAAAAGAACAAACAGTGTCTATGAAATGGAATAGAATACAGATGGATTGCTATTTTTTGTGTCTGTGAGCTAGAATACAATGCAGATGGAATAGAACAAATATTGTCAATAAGCTGGAATAGAATACAGATGGAATAGAAAAAATCGTGTCTATGAGCTGGAATAGAATACAGATGGAATAGAACAAACAGTGTCTATGAAATGGAATAGAATACAGATGTAATGGAATTTTTGTGCCTATGAACTGGAATAGACTACAGATGAAGTAGAAATCATAGTCTGAGATTTTATAGAAAAAAACGTTACAGATGAAATAGTGTGTATGAGCAGGAATGGAATAGAGATGGAATAGAAGAAATAGAGTCTATGAGCTGGAAAAGAATAGAGAAAGAATAGGACAATTAGTGTCTATTAAGTGGAATAGAATACAGAGAGAATGGATTTTTTTGTGTCGATGTGCTGGAATAGAATGCAGATGGAATAGAACAAATAGTGTCTGTGAGCTGGAATAGAATACAGATAGAATAGAATTTTTTGTGTCTATGAGCTGGAATAGAATGCAGAAGGAATAGAAGAAATTTTGTCTATGAGCTGGAATAGAGTACAGATGGAATAGAACAAATAGTGTCTTTGATCTGGAATAGAATACAGATAGAGTGGAATTTTTTGTGTCTATAAGCTGGAATTGAATACAGATGGAATAGAAGAAATACTGTCTATGTGGTGGAATGGAATACAGACGGAATACATGAAATAGTGTCTATGAACTGGAATAGAAAAAATATGGAATGGAATTTTTTGTGTCTATGTGCTGGAACAGAATACAGGTGGAGTAGAAATCATAGTCTTTGAGATTTTATAGAAAAAATAGTTATAGATGAAATAGTGTCTATGAGCTAGAATAGAAAACAGATAGAATGGAATTTCTTGTGTCTATGAGATGGAATAGAATACAGATGGAATAGAAGAAATAGTGTCTATGAGCTGGAATTGAAAACAGATGGAATGGAATTGTGTCTGTGAGCTGGAACAGAATACAGATGAAATAGAACAATTAGTGTCTATGAGCTGGAATAGAATACAGATGGAATAGAAAAAATAGTGTTTATGAGCTGGAATAGAATACAGATGGAATGGAATTTTTTGCGTCTATGAGCTGGAATAGAATACAGATGGAATAGAATTTTTTGTGTCTATGAGCTCGAATAGAATACAGCTGGAATAGAACAAATATTGTCTATGAGCTGGTATAGAATACAGATGGAATAGAACAAATAGTGTCTGTGAGCTGGAATAGAATACAGATGGAATAGAACAAACAGTGTCTATGAAATGGAATAGAATACAGATGGATTGCAATTTTTTGTGTCTGTGAGCTAGAATACAATGCAGATGGAATAGAACAAATATTGTCAATAAGCTGGAATAGAATACAGATGGAATAGAAAAAATCGTGTCTATGAGCTGGAATAGAATACAGATGGAATAGAACAAACAGTGTCTATGAAATGGAATAGAATACAGATGTAATGGAATTTTTGTGCCTATGAACTGGAATAGAATACAGATGAAGTAGAAATCATAGTCTGAGATTTTATAGAAAAAAACGTTACAGATGAAATAGTGTGTATGAGCAGGAATGGAATACAGATGGACTAGAAGAAATGGAGTCTATTAGCTGGAATAGAATGCAGATGGAATAGGACAATTAGTGTCTATTAAGTGGAATAGAATCAGATAGATTGGAATTGTTTGTGTCTATGAGCTGGAATAGAATGCAGATGGAATAGAACAAACAGTGTCTATGAGCTGGAATAGAATACAGATGGAATAGAATTTTTTGTGTCTATGAGCTGGAATAGAATACAGATGGAATAGAACAAACAGTGTCTATGAGCTGGTATAGAATACAAATGGAATAGAACAAACAGTGTCTATGAGCTGGAATAGAATACAGATGGAATAGAACAAATAGTGTCTGTGAGCTGGAATAGAATACAGATGGAATAGAACAAACAGTGTCTTTGATCTGGAATAGAATACAGATGGATTGGAATTTTTGTGCCTATGAACTGGAATAGAACACAGATGAAGTAGAAATCATAGTCTGAGATTTTATAGAAAAAAAAGTAATAGATGAAATACTGTGTATGAGCAGGAATAGAGTGCAGATGGAATAGAAGAAATAGAGTCTATGAGATGGAATAGAATGCAGATAGAATAGAAGAAATAGTGTCTATTATGTGGAAGAGAATACAGATAGAATGGAATTGTTTGTGTCTATGAGCTGGAATAGAACACAGATGGAGTAGAACAAATAGTGTCTATGAGCTGGAATAGAATAGAAATGGAATAGAAAAAATAGTGTCTATGAGCTGGAATAGAATAGAGATGGATTGGAATTTTTTGTGTCTATAAGCTGGAATAAAATACAGATGGAATAGAAGAAATACTGTCTATGAGGTAGAATGGGATACAGATGGAATACAAGAAATAGTGTCTATGAACTGGAATAGAAAAAATATGGAATGGAATTTTTTGTGTCTATGTGCTGGAACAGAATACAGGTAAAAATCATAATCTTTGAAATCATAGTCTTTGAGATTTTATAGAAAAAATAGTTATAGATGAAATAGTGTCTATGAGCTAGAATAGAAAACAGATAGAATGGAATTTCTTGTGTCTATGAGATGGAATAGAATACAGATGGAATAGAAGAAATAGTGTCTATGAGCTGGAATAGAATACAGATGGAATAGAACAAATAGTGTCTCTTGGTTGTTAAAGAATTCAGAAGGAAAACAACAAATAGTGTGTATGAAATGGAATAGAATACAGATATAATGGAATTTTTGTGCCTATGAACTGGAATAGAATACAGATGAAGTAGAAATCACAGTCTGAGATTTTATAGAAAAAAACGTTACAGATGAAATAGTGTGTATGAGCAGGAATGGAATACAGATGGACTAGAAGAAATGGAGTCTATGAGCTGGAATAGAATGCAGATGGAATAGGACAATTAGTGTCTATTAAGTGGAATAGAATCAGATAGATTGGAATTGTTTGTGTCTATGAGCTGGAATAGAATGCAGATGGAATAGAACAAACAGTGTCTATGAGCTGGAATAGAATACAGATGGAATAGAACAAACAGTGTCTATGAAATGGAATAGAATACAGATGGAATAGAACAAACAGTGTCTATGAGCTGGAATAGTATACAGATGGAATAGAACAAACAGTGTCTATGAGCTGGTATAGAATACAGATGGAATAGAACAAACAGTGTCTATGAGCTGGAATAGAATACAGATGGAATAGAACAAATAGTGTCTGTGAGCTGTAATAGAATACAGATGGAATAGAACAAACAGTGTCTATGAAATGGAATAGAATACAGATGGATTGGAATTTTTGTGCCTATGAACTGGAATGGAACACAGATGAAGTAGAAATCATAGTCTGAGATTTTATAGAAAAAAAAAGTAATAGATGAAATACTGTGTATGAGCAGGAATGGAGTACAGATGGAATAGAAGAAATACTGTCTATGAGGTGGAATGGAATACGGATGGAATACAGGAAATAGTGTCTATGAACTGGAATAGAAAAAATATGGAATGGAATTTTTTGTGTCTATGTGCTGGAACAGAATACAGGTGGAGTAGAAATCATAGTCTTTGAGATTTTATAGAAAAAATAGTTAGAGATGAAATAGTGTCTATGAGCTAGAATAGAAAGCAGATAGAATGGAATTTCTTGTGTCTATGAGATGGAATAGAATGCAGATGGAATAGAAGAAATAGTGTCTATGAGCTGGAATAGAATACAGATGGAATAGAACAAATAGTGTCTATTGGTTGTTAAAGAATTCAGAAGGAATACAACAAATAGTGTGTATGAAATGGAATAGAATACAGATAGAATGGAATTTTTTGTGTCTATGAGCTGGAATAGAATACAGATGGAATAGAATTTTTTGTGTCTATGAGCTGGAATAGAATACAGATGGAATAGAACAAATAGTGTCTATGAGCTGGTATAGAATACAGATGGAATAGAACAAACAGTGTCTATGAAATGGAATAGAATACAGATGGATTGCAATTTTATGTGTCTGTGAGCTAGAATACAATGCAGGTGGAATAGAACAAATATTGTCAATAAGCTGGAATAGAATACAGATGGAATAGAAAAAATCGTGTCTATGAGCTGGAATAGAATACAGATGGAATAGAACAAACAGTGTCTATGAAATGGAATAAAATACAGATGAAATGGAATTTTTGTGCCTATGAACTGGAATAGAATACAGATGAAGTAGAAATCATAGTCTGAGATTTTATAGAAAAAAACGTTACAGATGAAATAGTGTGTATGAGCAGGAATGGAATAGAGATGGAATAGAAGAAATAGAGTCTATGAGCTGGAAAAGAATAGAGAAAGAATAGGACAATTAGTGTCTATTAAGTGGAATAGAATACAGAGAGAATGGATTTTTTTGTGTCGATGTGCTGGAATAGAATGCAGATGTAATAGAACAAATAGTGTCTGTGAGCTGGAATAGAATACAGATAGAATAGAATTTTTTGTGTCTATGAGCTGGAATAGAATGCAGAAGGAATAGAAGAAATTTTGTCTATGAGCTGGAATAGAGTACAGATGGAATAGAACAAATAGTGTCTTTGATCTGGAATAGAATACAGATAGAGTGGAATTTTTTGTGTTTATAAGCTGGAATAAAATACAGATGGAATAGAACAAATATTGTCTATGAGATGGAATAGAATACAGATGGAATAGAACAAACAGTGTCTATGAAATGGAATAGAATACAGATGGATTGGAATTTTTGTGCCTATGAACTGGAATAGAACACAGATGAAGTAGAAATCATAGCCTGAGATTTTATAGAAAAAAAAGTAATAGATGAAATACTGTGTATGAGCAGGAATGCAATAGAGATGGAATAGAAGAAATAGAGTCTATGAGCTGGAAAAGAATAGAGATGGAATAGAACAAATAGTGTCTTTGAGCTGGAATGGAATAGAGATGGAATAGAAGAAATAGAGTCTATGAACTGGATTAGAATACTGATGGAATAGAACAAATAGTGTCTATGAACTGGAAAAGGATAGAGATGGAATAGAGCAAATTGTGTCTATGAGCTGGAATAGAATGCAGATAGAGTGGAATTTTTTGTTTCTATAAGCTGGAATAAAAAACAGATGGAATAGAAAAATAATTTCTATGAACTGGAATAGAATACAGATGGAATAGAACAAAAATTGTCTATGAGATTGAATAGAATACAGATAGAATGGAATTTTTTGTATCTATGAGCTGGAATAGAATACAGATGGAATAGAACAAACAGTGTCTATTGGCTGTTAAAGAATTCAGATGGAATACACCAAATAGTGTGTATGAAATGGAATAGAATACAGATAGATTGGAACTTTTTGTGTCTATAAGCTGGAATAAAATACAGATGGAATAGAAAAATAATTTCTATTAACTGGAATAGCATACAGATTGTATAGAACAAAAATTGTCTATGAGCTGGATTAGAATATATATGGAATAGAACAAATAGTGCCTATTAGCTGGAATAGAATATAGTTAGAATGGAATGTTTTGTGTTTATGAGCCGGAATAGAATACTGATGGAAAAGAACAAATATTGTCTATGAGCTGGAAGAGAATACTGATGGAATTGAAGAAATAGTGTCTATGAGTTGGAATAGAATACAGATGGAAGAGAACAAATATTGTCGATGAGATGGAATAGAATGCAGATTTTATGGATTTTTTTGTGTTTATAAGCTGGAATAGAATACAGATGGATTGAAATTTCTTGTGTCTATGAGCTGGAATTGAATACAGAAGGAATAGAATAATAATGTCTATTTATTGGAACAGAATGCAGATAGAATGAATTTTTTTTATGATAGAGTGGAAATTTTTGTGTCTGTGAGCTAGAATACAGTGCAGATGGAATAGAATAATTACTGTCTATGATCTGGAATAGAATACAGATGGAATAGAACAAATATTGTCAATAAGCTGGAATAGAATACAGATGGAATAGAAAAAATCGTGTCTATGAGCTGGAATAGAATACAAATGGAATAGAACAAACAGTGTCTATGAAATGGAATAGAATACAGATGGAATGGAATTTTTGTGCCTATGAACTGGATTAGAATACAGATGAAGTAGAAATCATAGTCTGAGATTTTATAGAAAAAAACGTTATAGATGAAATAGTGTGTATGAGCAGGAATGGAATGCAGATGGAATAGAAGAAATAGTGTCTTTGAGCTGGAATAGAATACAGATAGATTGGAATTGTTTGTGTCTATGAGCTGGAATAGAATGCAGATGGAATAGAACAAACAGTGTCTATGAGCTGGTATAGAATACAGATGGAATAGAACAAACAGTGTCTATGAACTGTAATAGAATACAGATGGAATAGAACAAATAGTGTCTGTGAGCTGGAATAGAATACAGATGGAATAGAACAAACAGTGTCTATGAAATGGAATAGAATACAGATGGATTGGAATTTTTGTGCCTATGAACTGGAATAGAATACAGATGAAGTAGAAATCATAGTCTGAGATTTTATAGAAAAAAACGTTACAGATGAAATACTGTGTATGAGCAGGAATGGAATACAGATGGACTAGAAGAAATGGAGTGTATGAGCTGGAATAGAATGCAGATGGAATAGGACAATTAGTGTCTATTAAGTGGAATAGAATCAGATAGATTGGAAATGTTTGTGTCTATGAGCTGGTATAGAATGCAGATGGAATAGAACAAACAGTGTCTATGAAATGGAATAGAATACAGATGGAATAGAATTTTTTGTGTCTATGAGCTGGAATAGAATACAGATGGAATAGAACAAACAGTGTCTGTGAGCTGGAATAGAATACAGATGGAATAGAACAAACAGTGTCTATGAGCTGGAATAGAATACAGATGGAATAGAATAATTAGTGTCTTTTTAGTGGAATAGAATACAGATAGAATGGAATTATTTGTGTCGATGAGCTGGAATAGAATACAGACGGAATAGAACAAACAGTGTCTATGAGCTGGAATAGAATGCAGATGGAATAGAACAAACAGTGTCTATGAAATGGAATAGAATACAGATGGAATGGAATTTTTGTGCCTATTAACTGGAATAGAATACAGATGAAGTAGAATTCATAGTCTGAGAATTTATAGAAAAAAAAGTTATAGATGAAATAGTGTGTATGAGCAGGAATGGAATACAGATGGAATAGAGGAAATAGAGTCTATGAGCTGGAATAGAATACAGATGGAATAGAACAAATAGTGTCTTTGAGCTGGAATAGAATACAGATAGAGTGGAATTTTTTGTGTCTATAAGCTGGAATAAAATACAGATGGAATAGAAAAATAATTTCTATGAACTGGAATAGAATACAGATGGAATAGAACAAAAATTGTCTATGATATGGAATAGAATACAGATGGAATAGAACAAACAGTGTCTATGAAATGGAATAGAATACAGATGTAATGGAATTTTTGTGCCTATGAACTGGAATGGAACACAGATGAAGTAGTAATCATAGTCTGAGATTTTATAGAAAAAAACGTTACAGATGAAATAGTGTGTATGAGCAGGAATGGAATACAGATGGACTAGAAGAAATGGAGTCTATGAGCTGGAATAGAATGCAGATGGAATAGAACAAATAGTGTCTGTGAGCTGGAATAGAATACAGATGGAATAGAACAAACAGTGTCTATGAAATGGAATAGAATACAGATGTAATGGAATTTTTGTGCCTATGAACTGGAATAGAATACAGATGAATTAGAAATCATAGTCTGAGATTTTATAGAAAAAAACGTTACAGATGAAATAGTGTGTATGAGCAGGAATGGAATACAGATGGACTAGAAGAAATGGTGTCTATGAGCTGGAATAGAATGCAGATGGAATAGGACAATTAGTGTCTATTAAGTGGAATAGAATCAGATAGATTGGAATTGTTTGTGTCTATGAGCTGGAATAGAATGCAGATGGAATAGAACAAATAGTGTCTATGAGCTGGAATAGAATGCAGATGGAATAGACCAAACAGTGTCTATGAAATGGAATAGAATACAGATGGAATAGATTTTTTTGTGTCTATGAGCTGGAATAGAATACAGATGGAATAGAACAAACAGTGTCTATGAGCTGGTATAGAATACAGATTGAATAGAACAAACAGTGTCTATGAGCTGGAATAGAATACAGATGGAATAGAACAAACAGTGTCTGTGAGCTGGAATATAATACAGATGGAATAGAACAAACAGTGTCTATGAAATGGAAGAGAATACAGATGGATTGGAATTTTTGTGCCTATGAACTGGAATGGAACACAGATGAAGTAGAAATCATAGTCTGAGATTTTATAGAAAAAAAAGTAATAGATGAACTACTGTGTATGAGCAGGAATGGAATAGAGATGGAATAGAAGAAATAGAGTCTATGAGCTGGAAAAGAATAGAGATGGGATAGAACAAATAGTGTCTTTGAGCTGGAATAGAATACAGAGAGAGTGGAATTTTTTGTGTTTTTAAGGTGGAATAAAATACAGATGGAATAGAGAAATAATTTCTGTGAACTGGAATAGAATACAGACGGAATAGAACAAAAATTGTCTATGAGCTGGAATAGAATACAGATGGTGAAGAAATCATAGTCTTTGAAATTTAATATAAAAACAGTTATAGAAGAAATAGTGTCTATGAGCTGGAAAAGAAAAAAGATAGAATGGAATTTTTTGTGTTTATGAGCTGGAATAGAATGCAAATGGAATAGAACAATTAGTGTCTATTAAGTGGAATAGAATACAGATAGATTGGAATTGTTTGTGTATATGAGCTGGAATAGAACGCAGATGGAATAGAACAAACAGTGTCTATGAGCTGGAATAGAATACAGATGGAATAGAATTTTTTGTGTCTATGAGCTGGAATAGAATACAGATGGAATAGAACAAATAGTGTCTATGAGCTGGTATAGAATACAGATGGAATAGAACAAACAGTGTATATGAACTGTAATAGAATACAGATGGAATAGAACAAACAGTGTCTATGAAATGAAATAGAATACAGATGGATTGCAATTTTTTGTGTCTGTGAGCTAGAATACAATGCAGGTGGAATAGAACAAATATTGTCAATAAGCTGGAATAGAATACAGATGGAATAGAAAAAATCGTGTCTATGAGCTGGAATAGAATACAGATGGAATAGAACAAACAGTGTCTATGAAATGGAATAGAATACAGATGTAATGGAATTTTTGTGCCTATGAACTGGAATAGAATACAGATGAAGTAGAAATCATAGTCTGAGATATTATAGAAAAAAACGTTACAGATGAAATAGTGTGTATGAGCAGGAATGGAATAGAGATGGAATAGAAGAAATAGAGTCTATGAGCTGGAAAAGAATAGAGAAAGAATAGGACAATTAGTGTCTATTAAGTGGAATAGAATACAGAGAGAATGGATTTTTTTGTGTCGATGTGCTGGAATAGAATGCAGATGGAATAGAACAAATAGTGTCTGTGAGCTGGAATAGAATACAGATAGAATAGAATTTTTTGTGTCTATGAGCTGGAATAGAATGCAGAAGGAATAGAAGAAATTTTGTCTATGAGCTGGAATAGAGTACAGATGGAATAGAACAAATAGTGTCTTTGATCTGGAATAGAATACAGATAGAGTGGAATTTTTTGTGTTTATAAGCTGGAATAAAATACAGATGGAATAGAACAAAAATTGTCTATGAGATGGAATAGAATACAGATGGAATAGAACAAACAGTGTCTATGAAATGGAATAGAATACAGATGGATTGGAATTTTTGTGCCTATGAACTGGAATAGAACACAGATGAAGTAGAAATCATAGCCTGAGATTTTATAGAAAAAAAAGTAATAGATGAAATACTGTGTATGAGCAGGAATGGAATAGAGATGGAATAGAAGAAATAGAGTCTATGAGCTGGAAAAGAATAGAGATGGAATAGAACAAATAGTGTCTTTGAGCTGGAATAGAATACAGATGGAATAGAAGAAATAGTGTCTATGAACTGGATTAGAATACTGATGGAATAGAACAAATAGTGTCTATGAACTGGAAAAGGATAGAGATGGAATAGAGCAAATTGTGTCTATGAGCTGGAATAGAATGCAGATAGAGTGGAATTTTTTGTTTCTATAAGCTGGAATAAAAAACAGATGGAATAGAAAAATAATTTCTATGAACTGGAATAGAATACAGATGGAATAGAACAAAAATTGTCTATGAGATTGAATAGAATACAGATAGAATGGAATTTTTTGTATCTATGAGCTGGAATAGAATACAGATGGAATAGAACAAACAGTGTCTATTGGCTGTTAAAGAATTCAGATGGAATACACCAAATAGTGTGTATGAAATGGAATAGAATACAGATAGATTGGAACTTTTTGTGTCTATAAGCTGGAATAAAATACAGATGGAATAGAAAAATAATTTCTATGAACTGGAATAGCATACAGATGGTATAGAACAAAAATTGTCTATGAGCTGGATTAGAATATATATGGAATAGAACAAATAGTGCCTATTAGCTGGAATAGAATATAGTTAGAATGGAATGTTTTGTGTTTATGAGCCGGAATAGAATACTGATGGAAAAGAACAAATATTGTCTATGAGCTGGAAGAGAATACTGATGGAATTGAAGAAATAGTCTATGAGTTGGAATAGAATACAGATGGAAGAGAACAAATATTGTCGATGAGCTGGAATAGAATGCAGATTTTATGGATTTTTTTGTGTTTATAAGCTGGAATAGAATACAGATGGATTGAAATTTCTTGTGTCTATGAGCTGGAATTGAATACAGAAGGAATAGAAAAATAATGTCTATTTATTGGAACAGAATGCAGATAGAATGAATTTTTTTATGATAGAGTGGAAATTTTTGTGTCTGTGAGCTAGAATACAGTGCAGATGGAATAGAATAATTACTGTCTATGATCTGGAATAGAATACAGATGGAATAGAACAAATATTGTCAATAAGCTGGAATAGAATACAGATGGAATAGAAAAAATCGTGTCTATGAGCTGGAATAGAATACAAATGGAATAGAACAAACAGTGTCTATGAGCTGGTATAGAATACAGATGGAATAGAACAAACAGTGTCTATGAACTGTAATAGAATACAGATGGAATAGAACAAATAGTGTCTGTGAGCTGGAATAGAATACAGATGGAATAGAACAAACAGTGTCTATGAAATGGAATAGAATACAGATGGATTGGAACTTTTGTGCCTATGAACTGGAATGGAACACAGATGAAGTAGAAATCATAGTCTGAGATTTTATAGAAAAAAAAGTACTAGATGAAATACTGTGTATGAGCAGGAATGGAGTACAGATGGAATAGAAGAAATAGAGTCTATGAGATGGAATAGAATGCAGATAGAATAGAAGAAATAGTGTCTATTATGTGGAAGAGAATACAGATAGAATGGAATTGTTTGTGTCTATGAGCTGGAATAGAACACAGATGGAGTAGAACAAATAGTGTCTATGAGCTGTAATAGAATAGAAATGGAATAGAAAAAATAGTGTCTATGAGCTGGAATAGAATAGAGATGGATTGGAATTTTTTGTGTCTATAAGCTGGAATAAAATACAGATGGAATAGAAGAAATACTGTCTATGAGGTGGAATGGAATACAGATGGAATACAAGAAATAGTGTCTATGAACTGGAATAGAAAAAATATGGAATGGAATTTTTTGTGTCTATGTGCTGGAACAGAACACAGGTAAAAATCATAATCTTTGAAATCATAGTCTTTGAGATTTTATAGAAAAAATAGTTATAGATGAAATAGTGTCTATGAGCTAGAATAGAAAACAGATAGAATGGAATTTCTTGTGTCTATGAGATGGAATAGAATACAGATGGAATAGAACAAATAGTGTCTATGAGCTGGAATAGAATACAGATGGAATAGAACAAAAATTGTCTATGAGATGGAATAGAATACAGATGAAATAGAACAAATAGCATCTATGAGCTGGAATGAATACAGATGAAATGGAATTTTTTGTGTCTATGAGCTGGAATAGAATACAGATGGAGAAGAAATCATA
Organism: Callipepla californica brunnescens; assembly: GCA_023055505.1. Classification (NCBI taxonomy): domain Eukaryota; kingdom Metazoa; phylum Chordata; class Aves; order Galliformes; family Odontophoridae; genus Callipepla; species Callipepla californica. The sequence goes on from JALIRH010000020.1 coordinate 3,550,386, forward strand.
GTCTTTGAAATTTAATATAAAAACAGCTATAGAAGAAATAGTGTCGATGAGCTGGAAAAGAAAATAGATAGAAAGGAATTTTTTGTTTTTATGGGTTGGAATAGAATACAGATGGAATAGAACAAATAGTGTCTTTGAGCTAGAATAGAATACAGATAGAGTGGAATTTTTTGTGTCTATAAGCTGGAATTGAATACAGATGGAATAGAAGAAATACTGTCTATGTGGTGGAATGAAATACAGATGGAATACAAGAAATAGTGTCTATGAACTGGAATAGAAGAAATATGGAATGGAATTTTTTGTGTCTATGAGCTGGAACAGAATACAGGTGAGGTAGAAATCATAGTCTTTGGGATTTTATAGAAAAAATAGTTATAAATGAAATAGTGTCTATGAGCTAGAATAGAAAACAGATTGGAATTTCTTGTGTCTATGAGATGGAATAGAATACAAATGGAATAGAAGAAATAGTGTCTATGAACTGGAAAAGGATAGAGGTGGAATAGAACAAATAGTGTCTATGAGCTGGAATAGAATACAGATAGAGTGGAGTTTTTTGTGTTTATAAGCTGGAATAAAATACAGATGGAATAGAAAAATAATTTCTATGAACTGGAATAGAATACAGATGGAATAGAACAAAAATTGTCTATGAGATTGAATGGAATACAGATAGAATGGAATTTTTTGTATCTATGAGCTGGAATAGAATACAGATGGAATAGAACAAATAGTGTCTATTGGCTGTTAAAGAATTCAGATGGAATAGAACAAATAGTGTCTGTGAGCTGGAATAGAATACAGATGGAATAGAACAAACAGTGTCTATGAAATGGAATAGAATACAGATGTAATGGAATTTTTGTGCCTATGAACTGGAATAGAATACAGATGAAGTAGAAATCATAGTCTGAGATTTTATAGAAAAAAACGTTACAGATGAAATAGTGTGTATGAGCAGGAATGGAATACAGATGGACTAGAAGAAATGGATTCTATGAGCTGGAATAGAATTCAGATGGAATAGGACAATTAGTGTCTATTAAGTGGAATAGAATCAGATAGATTGGAAATGTTTGTGTCTATGAGCTGGAATAGAATGCAGATGGAATAGAACAAACAGTGTCTATGAGCTGGAATACAATGCAGATGGAATAGAACAAACAGTGTCTATGAGCTGGAATAGAATACAGATGGAATAGAATTTTTTGTGTCTATGAGCTGGAATAGAATACAGATGGAATAGAACAAACAGTGTCTATGAAATGGAATAGAATACAGATGGAATAGAATTTTTTGTGTCTATGAGCTGGAATAGAATACAGATGGAATAGAACAAACAGTGTCTATGAAATGGAATAGAATACAGATGGAATAGAATTTTTTGTGTCTATGAGCTGGAATAGAATACAGATGGAATAGAAGAAACAGTGTCTATGAGCTGGTATAGAATACAGATGGAATAGAACAAACAGTGTCTATGAGCTGGAATAGAATACAGATGGAATAGAACAAATAGTGTCTGTGAGCTGGAATAGAATACAGATGGAATAGATCAAACAGTGTCTATGAAATGGAATAGAATACAGATGGATTGGAATTTTTGTGCCTATGAACTGGAATGGAACACAGATGAAGTAGAAATCATAGTCTGAGATTTTATAGAAAAAAAAAGTAATAGATGAAATACTGTGTATGAGCAGGAATGGAGTACAGATGGAATAGAAGAAATAGAGTCTATGAGCTGGAATAGAATACAGATGGAATAGAACAAATAGTGTCTTTGAGCTGGAATTGAATACAGATAGAGTGGAATTTTTTGTGTCTATAAGCTGGAATAAAATACAAATGGAATAGAAAAATAATTTCTATGAACTGGAATAGAATACAGATGGCATAGAACAAAAATTGTCTATGAGATGGAATAGAATACAGATGGAATACAGGAAATAGTGTCTATGAACTGGAATAGAACAAATATGGAATGGAATTTTTTGTGTCTATGAGCTGGAATAGAATACAGATGGAGAAGAAATCATAGTCTTTGAAATTTAATATAAAAACAGCTATAGAAGAAATAGTGTCTATGAGCTGGAAAAGAAAAAAGATAGAAAGGAATTTTTTGTTTTTATGGGTTGGAATAGAATACAGATGGAATAGAACAAATAGTGTCTTTGAGCTGGAATAGAATACAGATAGAGTGGAATTTTTTGTGTCTATAAGCTGGAATAAAATACAGATGGAATAGAAGAAATACTGTCTATGAGGTGGAATGGAATACAGATGGAATACAAGAAATAGTGTCTATGAACTGGAATAGAAAAAATATGGAATGGAATTTTTTGTGTCTATGTGCTGGAACAGAATACAGGTGGAGTAGAAATCATAGTCTTTGAGATTTTATAGAAAAAATAGTTATAGATGAAATAGTGTCTATGAGCTAGAATAGAAAACAGATAGAATGGAATTTCTTGTGTCTATGAGATGGAATAGAATACAGATGGAATAGAAGAAATAGTGTCTATGAGCTGGAATAGAATACAGATGGAATAGAACAAATAGTGTCTATTGGTTGTTAAAGAATTCAGAAGGAATACAACAAATAGTGTGTATGAAATGGAATAGAATACAGATAGAATGGAATTTTTTGTGTCTATGAGCTGGAATAGAATACAGATGGAATAGAATTTTTTGTGTCTATGAGCTGGAATAGAATACAGATGGAATAGAACAAATAGTGTCTATGAGCTGGTATAGAATACAAATGGAATAGAACAAACAGTGTATATGAACTGTAATAGAATACAGATGGAATAGAACAAACAGTGTCTATGAAATGGAATAGAATACAGATGTAATGGAATTTTTGTGCCTATGAACTGGAATAGAATACAGATGAAGTAGAAATCATAGTCTGAGATTTTATAGAAAAAAACGTTACAGATGAAATAGTGTGTATGAGCAGGAATGGGATAGAGATGGAATTGAAGAAATAGAGTCTATGAGCTGGAAAAGAATAGAGAAAGAATAGGACAATTAGTGTCTATTAAGTGGAATAGAATACAGAGAGAATGGATTTTTTTGTGTCGATGTGCTGGAATAGAATGCAGATGGAATAGAACAAATAGTGTCTGTGAGCTGGAATAGAATACAGGTAGAATAGAATTTTTTGTGTCTATGAGCTGGAATAGAATGCAGAAGGAATAGAAGAAATTTTGTCTATGAGCTGGAATAGAGTACAGATGGTATAGAACAAATAGTGTCTTTGATCTGGAATAGAATATAGATAGAGTGGAATTTTTTGTGTTTATAAGCTGGAATAAAATACAGATGGAATAGGACAAAAATTGTCTATGAGATGGAATTGAATACAGATGGAATAGAACAAACAGTGTCTATGAAATGGAATAGAATACAGATGGATTGGAATTTTTGTGCCTATGAACTGGAATAGAACACAGATGAAGTAGAAATCACAGCCTGAGATTTTATAGAAAAAAAAGTAATAGATGAAATACTGTGTATGAGCAGGAATGGAATAGAGATGGAATAGAAGAAATAGAGTCTATGAGCTGGAAAAGAATAGAGATGGAATAGAACAAATAGTGTCTGTGAGCTGGAATAGAATACAGATAGAATAGAATTTTTTGTGTCTATGAGCTGGAATAGAATGCAGAAAGAATAGAAGAAATTTTGAATATGAGCTGGAATAGAATAGAAATGGAATAGAAAAAATAGTGTCTATGAGCTGGAATAGAATAGGGATGGATTGGAATTTTTTGTGTCTATAAGCTGGAATTGAATACAGATGGAATAGAAGAAATACTGTCTATGTGGTGGAATGGAATACAGACGGAATACAAGAAATAGTGTCTATGAACTGGAATAGAAAAAATATGGAATGGAATTTTTTGTGTCTATGTGCTGGAACAGAATACAGGTGGAGTAGAAATCATAGTCTTTGAGATTTTATAGAAAAAATAGTTATAGATGAAATAGTGTCTATGAGCTAGAATAGAAAACAGATAGAATGGAATTTCTTGTGTATATGAGATGGAATAGAATACAGATGGAATAGAAGAAATAGTGTCTATGAGCTGGAATTGAAAACAGATGGAATGGAATTGTGTCTGTGAGCTGGAACAGAATACAGATGAAATAGAACAATTAGTGTCTATGAGCTGGAATAGAATACAGCTGGAATAGAATTTTTTGTGTCTATGAGCTGGAATAGAATACAGCTGGAATAGAACAAATAGCATCTGTGAGCTGGAATAGAATAGAGATGGAATAGAACAAACAGTGTCTATGAAATGAAATAGAATACAGATGGATTGCAATTTTTTGTGTCTGTGAGCTAGAATACAATGCAGATGGAATAGAACAAATATTGTCAATAGACTGGAATAGAATACAGATGGAATAGAAAAAATCGTGTCTATGAGCTGGAATAGAATACAGATGGAATAGAACAAAAATTGTCTATGAAATGGAATAGAATACAGATGTAATGGAATTTTTGTGCCTATGAACTGGAATAGAATACAGATGAAGTAGAAATCATAGTCTGAGATTTTATAGAAAAAAACGTTACAGATGAAATAGTGTGTATGAGCAGGAATGGTATACAGATGGACTAGAAGAAATGGAGTCTATGAGCTGGAATAGAATGCAGATGGAATAGGACAATTAGTGTCTATTAAGTGGAATAGAATCAGATAGATTGGAATTGTTTGTGTCTATGAGCTGGAATAGAATGCAGATGGAATAGAACAAACAGTGTCTATGAGCTGGAATAGAATACAGATGGAATAGAATTTTTTGTGTCTATGAGCTGGAATAGAATACAGATGGAATAGAACAAACAGTGTCTATGAAATGGAATAGAATACAGATGGAATAGAATTTTTTGTGTCTATGAGATGGAATAGAATACAGATGGAATAGAAGAAACAGTGTCTATGAGCTGGTATAGAATACAGATGGAATAGAACAAACAGTGTCTATGAGCTGGAATAGAATACAGATGGAATAGAACAAATAGTGTCTGTGAGCTGGAATAGAATACAGATGGAATAGAACAAACAGTGTCTATGAAATGGAATAGAATACAGATGGATTGGAATTTTTGTGCCTATGAACTGGAATGGAACACAGATGAAGTAGAAATCATAGTCTGAGATTTTATAGAAAAAAAAAGTAATAGATGAAATACTGTGTATGAGCAGGAATGGAGTACAGATGGAATAGAAGAAATAGAGTCTATGAGCTGGAATAGAATACAGATGGAATAGAACAAATAGTGTCTTTGAGCTGGAATTGAATACAGATAGAGTGGAATTTTTTGTGTCTATAAGCTGGAATAAAATACAGATGGAATAGAAAAATAATTTCTATGAACTGGAATAGAATACAGATGGCATAGAACAAAAATTGTCTATGAGATGGAATAGAATACAGATGGAATACAGGAAATAGTGTCTATGAACTGGAATAGAAAAAATATGGAATGGAATTTTTTGTGTCTATGAGCTGGAATAGAATACAGATGGAGAAGAAATCATAGTCTTTGAAATTTAATATAAAAACAGGTATAGAAGAAATAGTGTCTATGAGCTGGAAAAGAAAAAAGATAGAAAGGAATTTTTTGTTTTTATGGGTTGGAATAGAATACAGATGGAATAGAACAAATAGTGTCTTTGAGCTGGAATAGAATACAGATAGAGTGGAATTTTTTGTGTCTATAAGCTGGAATAAAATACAGATGGAATAGAAGAAATACTGTCTATGAGGTGGAATGGAATACAGATCGAATACAAGAAATAGTGTCTATGAACTGGAATAGAAAAAATATGGAATGGAATTTTTTGTGTGTATGTGCTGGAACAGAATACAGGTGGAGTAGAAATCATAGTCTTTGAGATTTTATAGAAAAAATAGTTATAGATGAAATAGTGTCTATGACCTAGAATAGAAAACAGATAGAATGGAATTTCTTGTGTCTATGAGATGGAATAGAATACAGATGGAATAGAAGAAATAGTGTCTATGAGCTGGAATAGAATACAGATGGAATAGAACAAATAGTGTCTATTGGTTGTTAAAGAATTCAGAAGGAATACAACAAATAGTGTGTATGAAATGGAATAGAATACAGATAGAATGGAATTTTTTGTGTCTATGAGCTGGAATAGAATACAGATGGAATAGAATTTTTTGTGTCTATGAGCTGGAATAGAATACAGATGGAATAGAACAAATAGTGTCTATGAGCTGGTATAGAATACAAATGGAATAGAACAAACAGTGTATATGAACTGTAATAGAATACAGATGGAATAGAACAAACAGTGTCTATGAAATGGAATAGAATACAGATGTAATGGAATTTTTGTGCCTATGAACTGGAATAGAATACAGATGAAGTAGAAATCATAGTCTGAGATTTTATAGAAAAAAACGTTACAGATGAAATAGTGTGTATGAGCAGGAATGGGATAGAGATGGAATTGAAGAAATAGAGTCTATGAGCTGGAAAAGAATAGAGAAAGAATAGGACAATTAGTGTCTATTAAGTGGAATAGTATACAGAGAGAATGGATTTTTTTGTGTCGATGTGCTGGAATAGAATGCAGATGGAATAGAACAAATAGTGTCTGTGAGCTGGAATAGAATACAGGTAGAATAGAATTTTTTGTGTCTATGAGCTGGAATAGAATGCAGAAGGAATAGAAGAAATTTTGTCTATGAGCTGGAATAGAGTACAGATGGAATAGAACAAATAGTGTCTTTGATCTGGAATAGAATATAGATAGAGTGGAATTTTTTGTGTTTATAGGCTGGAATAAAATACAGATGGAATAGAACAAAAATTGTCTATGAGATGGAATTGAATACAGATGGAATAGAACAAACAGTGTCTATGAAATGGAATAGAATACAGATGGATTGGAATTTTTGTGCCTATGAACTGGAATAGAACACAGATGAAGTAGAAATCATAGCCTGAGATTTTATAGAAAAAAAAGTAATAGATGAAATACTGTGCATGAGCAGGAATGGAATAGAGATGGAATAGAAGAAATAGAGTCTATGAGCTGGAAAAGAATAGAGATGGAATAGAACAAATAGTGTCTGTGAGCTGGAATAGAATACAGATAGAATAGAATTTTTTGTGTCTATGAGCTGGAATAGAATGCAGAAGGAATAGAAGAAATTTTGTCTATGAGCTGGAATAGAGTACAGATGGAATAGAACAAATAGTGTCTTTGATCTGGAATAGAATACAGATAGAGTGGAATTTTTTGTGTCTATAAGCTGGAATTGAATACAGATGGAATAGAAGAAATACTGTCTATGTGGTGGAATGGAATACAGACGGAATACAAGAAATAGTGTCTATGAACTGGAATAGAAAAAATATGGAATGGAATTTTTTGTGTCTATGTGCTGGAACAGAATACAGGTGCAGTAGAAATCATAGTCTTTGAGATTTTATAGAAAAAATAGTTATAGATGAAATAGTGTCTATGAGCTAGAATAGAAAACAGATAGAATGGAATTTCTTGTGTCTATGAGATGGAATAGAATACAGATGGAATAGAAGAAATAGTGTATATGAGCTGGAATTGAAAACAGATGGAATGGAATTGTGTCTGTGAGCTGGAACAGAATACAGATGAAATAGAACAATTAGTGTCTATGAGCTGGAATAGAATACAGATGGAATAGAAAAAATAGTGTTTATGAGCTGGAATAGAATACAGATGGAATGGAATTTTTTGCGTCTATGAGCTGGAATAGAATACAGCTGGAATAGAATTTTTTGTGTCTATGAGCTGGAATAGAATACAGCTGGAATAGAACAAATATTGTCTATGAGCTGGTAAAGAATACAGATGGAATAGAACAAATAGCGTCTGTGAGCTGGAATAGAATAGAGATGGAATAGAACAAACAGTGTCTATGAAATGGAATAGAATACAGATGGATTGCAATTTTTTGTGTCTGTGAGCTAGAATACAATGCAGATGGAATAGAACAAATATTGTCAATAGACTGGAATAGAATACAGATGGAATAGAAAAAATCGTGTCTATGAGCTGGAATAGAATACAGATGGAATAGAACAAAAATTGTCTATGAAATGGAATAGAATACAGATGTAATGGAATTTTTGTGCCTATGAACTGGAATAGAATACAGATGAAGTAGAAATCATAGTCTGAGATTTTATAGAAAAAAACGTTACAGATGAAATAGTGTTTATGAGCAGGAATGGTATACAGATAGACTAGAAGAAATGGAGTCTATGAGCTGGAATAGAATGCAGATGGAATAGGACAATTAGTGTCTATTAAGTGGAATAGAATCAGATAGATTGGAATTGTTTGTGTCTATGAGCTGGAATAGAATGCAGATGGAATAGAACAAACAGTGTCTATGAGCTGGAATAGAATACAGATGGAATAGAATTTTTTGTGTCTATGAGCTGGAATAGAATACAGATGGAATAGAACAAACAGTGTCTATGAAATGGAATAGAATACAGATGGAATAGAATTTTTTGTGTCTATGAGCTGGAATAGAATACAGATGGAATAGAAGAAACAGTGTCTATGAGCTGGTATAGAATACAGATGGAATAGAACAAACAGTGTCTATGAGCTGGAATAGAATACAGATGGAATAGAACAAATAGTGTCTGTGAGCTGGAATAGAATACAGATGGAATAGAACAAACAGTGTCTATGAAATGGAATAGAATACAGATGGATTGGAATTTTTGTGCCTATGAACTGGAATGGAACACAGATGAAGTAGAAATCATAGTCTGAGATTTTATAGAAAAAAAAAGTAATAGATGAAATACTGTGTATGAGCAGGAATGGAGTACAGATGGAATAGAAGAAATAGAGTCTATGAGCTGGAATAGAATACAGATGGAATAGAACAAATAGTGTCTTTGAGCTGGAATTGAATACAGATAGAGTGGAATTTTTTGTGTCTATAAGCTGGAATAAAAGACAGATGGAATAGAAAAATAATTTCTATGAACTGGAATAGAATACAGATGGCATAGAACAAAAATTGTCTATGAGATGGAATAGAATACAGATGGAATACAGGAAATAGTGTCTATGAACTGGAATAGAACAAATATGGAATGGAATTTTTTGTGTCTATGAGCTGGAATAGAATACAGATGGAGAAGAAATCATAGTCTTTGAAATTTAATATAAAAACAGCTATAGAAGAAATAGTGTCTATGAGCTGGAAAAGAAAAAAGATAGAAAGGAATTTTTTGTTTTTATGGGTTGGAATAGAATACAGATGGAATAGAACAAATAGTGTCTTTGAGCTGGAATAGAATACAGATAGAGTGGAATTTTTTGTGTCTATAAGCTGGAATAAAATACAGATGGAATAGAAGAAATACTGTCTATGAGGTGGAATGGAATACAGATGGAATAGAAGAAGTAGTGTCTATGAACTGGAATAGAAAAAATATGGAATGGAATTTTTTGTGTCTATGTGCTGGAACAGAATACAGGTGGAGTAGAAATCATAGTCTTTGAGATTTTATAGAAAAAATAGTTATAGATGAAATAGTGTCTATGAGTTAGAATAGAAAACAGATAGAATGGAATTTCTTGTGTCTATGAGATGGAATAGAATACAGATGGAATAGAAGTAATAGTGTCTATGAGCTGGAATAGAATACAGATGGAATAGAACAAATAGTGTCTATTGGTTGTTAAAGAATTCAGAAGGAATACAACAAATAGTGTGTATGAAATGGAATAGAATACAGATAGAATGGAATTTTTTGTGTCTATGAGATGGAATAGAATACAGATGGAATAGAATTTTTTGTGTCTATGAGCTGGAATAGAATACAGATGGAATAGAACAAATAGTGTCTATGAGCTGGTATAGAATACAAATGGAATAGAACAAACAGTGTATATGAACTGTAATAGAATACAGATGGAATAGAACAAACAGTGTCTATGAAATGGAATAGAATACAGATGTAATGGAATTTTTGTGCCTATGAACTGGAATAGAATACAGATGAAGTAGAAATCATAGTCTGAGATTTTATAGAAAAAAACGTTACAGATGAAATAGTGTGTATGAGCAGGAATGGAATAGAGATGGAATTGAAGAAATAGAGTCTATGAGCTGGAAAAGAATAGAGAAAGAATAGGACAATTAGTGTCTATTAAGTGGAATAGAATACAGAGAGAATGGATTTTTTTGTGTCGATGTGCTGGAATAGAATGCAGATGGAATAGAACAAATAGTGTCTGTGAGCTGGAATAGAATACAGGTAGAATAGAATTTTTTGTGTCTATGAGCTGGAATAGAATGCAGAAGGAATAGAAGAAATTTTGTCTATGAGCTGGAATAGAGTACAGATGGAATAGAACAAACAGTGTCTATGAAATGGAATAGAATACAGATGGATTGGAAGTTTTGTGCCTATGAACTGGAATAGAACACAGATGAAGTAGAAATCATAGTCTGAGATTTTATAGAAAAAAAAGTAATAGATGAAATACTGTGTATGAGCAGGAATGGAATAGAGATGGAATAGAAGAAATAGAGTCTATGAGCTGGAAAAGAATAGAGATGGAATAGAACAAATAGTGTCTGTGAGCTGGAATAGAATACAGATGGAATAGAAGAAATAGAGTCTATGAACTGGATTAGAATACTGATGGAATAGAACAAATAGTGTCTATGAACTGGAAAAGGATAGAGATGGAATAGAGCAAATTGTGTCTATGAGCTGGAATAGAATGCAGATAGAGTGGAATTTTTTGTTTCTATAAGCTGGAATAAAAAACAGATGGAATAGAAAAATAATTTCTATGAACTGGAATAGAATACAGATGGAATAGAACAAAAATTGTCTATGAGATTGAATAGAATACAGATAGAATGGAATTTTTTGTATCTATGAGCTGGAATAGAATACAGATGGAATAGAACAAACAGTGTCTATTGGCTGTTAAAGAATTCAGATGGAATACACCAAATAGTGTGTATGAAATGGAATAGAATACAGATAGATTGGAACTTTTTGTGTCTATAAGCTGGAATAAAATACAGATGGAATAGAAAAATAATTTCTATGAACTGGAATAGCATACAGATGGTATAGAACAAAAATTGTCTATGAGCTGGATTAGAATACATATGGAATAGAACAAATAGTGCCTATTAGCTGGAATAGAATATAGTTAGAATGGAATGTTTTGTGTTTATGAGCCGGAATAGAATACTGATGGAAAAGAACAAATATTGTCTATGAGCTGGAAGAGAATACTGATGGAATTGAAGAAATAGTGTCTATGAGTTGGAATAGAATACAGATGGAAGAGAACAAATATTGTCGATGAGCTGGAATAGAATGCAGATTTTATGGATATTTTTGTGTTTATAAGCTGGAATAGAATACAGATGGATTGAAATTTCTTGTGTCTATGAGCTGGAATTGAATACAGAACGAATAGAAAAAAAATGTCTATTTATTGGAACAGAATGCAGATAGAATGAATTTTTTTATGATAGAGTGGAAATTTTGTGTCTGTGAGCTAGAATACAGTGCAGATGGAATAGAATAATTACTGTCTATGATCTGGAATAGAATACAGATGGAATAGAACAAACAGTGTCTATGAGCTGGAATAGAATGCAGATGGAATAGAAAAAATCGTGTCTATGAGCTGGTATAGAATACTGATGGAATAGAACAAACAGTGTCTATGAACTGTAATAGAATACAGATGGAATAGAACAAATAGTGTCTGTGAGCTGGAATAGAATACAGATGGAATAGAACAAACAGTGTCTATGAAATGGAATAGAATACAGATGGATTGGAATTTTTGTGCCTATGAACTGGAATAGAATACAGATGAAGTAGAAATCATAGTCTGAGATTTTATAGAAAAAAAAGTTATAGATGAAATAGTGTGTATGAGCAGGAATGGAGTACAGATGAAATAGAAGAAATAGAGTCTATGAGATGGAATAGAATACAGATAGATTGGAATTGTTTGTGTCTATGAGCTGGAATAGAATGCAGATGGAATAGAACAAACAGTGTCAATGAGCTGGTATAGAATACAGATGGAATAGAACAAACAGTGTCTATGAGCTGGAATAGAATACAGATGGAATAGAAAAATCGTGTCTATGAGCTGGAATAGAATACAGATGGAATAGAACAAACAGTGTCTATGAAATGGAATAGAATACAGACGGATTGGAATTTTTGTGCCTATGAGCTGGAATAGAACACAGATGAAGTAGAAATCATAGTCTGAGATTTTATAGAAAAAAAAGTAATAGATGAAATACTGTGTATGAGCAGGAATGGAGTACAGATGGAATAGAAGAAATAGAGTCTATGAGATGGAATAGAATGCAGATATAATAGAACAAATAGTGTCTATTATGTGGAAGAGATTACAGATAGAATGGAATTGTTTGTGTCTATGAGCTGGAATAGAACACAGATGGAGTAGAACAAATAGTGTCTATGAGCTGGAATAGAATAGAAATGGAATAGAAAAAATAGTGTCTATGAGCTGGAATAGAATAGAGATGGATTGGAATTTTTTGTGTCTATAAGCTGGAATAAAATACAGATGGAATAGAAGAAATACTGTCTATGAGGTGGAATGGAATACAGATGGAATACAAGAAATAGTGTCTATGAACTGGAATAGAAAAAATATGGAATGGAATTTTTTGTGTCTATGTGCTGGAACAGAATACAGGTAAAAATCATAATCTTTGAAATCATAGTCTTTGAGATTTTATAGAAAAAATAGTTATAGATGAAATAGTGTCTATGAGCTAGAATAGAAAACAGATAGAATGGACTTTCTTGTGTCTATGAGATGGAATAGAATACAGATGGAATAGAAGAAATAGTGTGTATGAGCTGGAATAGAATACAGATGGAATAGAACAAATAGTGTCTATAGGTTGTTAAAGAATTCAGAAGGAATACAACAAATAGTGTGTATGAAATGGAATAGAATACAGATAGAATGGAATTTTTTGTGTCTATGAGCTGGAATAGAATACAGATGGAATAGAATTTTTTGTGTCTATGAGCTGGAATAGAATACAGATGGAATAGAACAAATAGTGTCTATGAGCTGGTATAGAATACAGATGGAATAGAACAAACAGTGTATATGAACTGTAATAGAATACAGATGGATTGCAATTTTTTGTGTCTGTGAGCTAGAATACAATGCAGATGGAATAGAACAAATATTGTCAAAAAGCTGGAATAGAATACAGATGGAATAGAAAAAATCGTGTCTATGAGCTGGAATAGAATACAGATGGAATAGAACAAACAGTGTCTAGGAAATGGAATAGAATACAGATGGAATGGAATTTTTGTGCCTATTAACTGGAATAGAATACAGATGAAGTAGAAATCATAGTCTGAGATTTTATAGAAAAAAACGTTATAGATGAAATAGTGTGTATGAGCAGGAATGGAATACAGATGGAATAGAGGAAATAGAGTCTATGAGCTGGAATAGAATAGAGATGGAATAGGACAATTAGTGTCTATTAAGTGGAATAGAATACAGACAGAATGGATTTTTTTTGTGTCTATGTGCTGGAATAGAATGCAGATGGAATAGAACAAATAGTGTCTGTGAGCTGGAATAGAATACAGATGGAATAGAACAAACAGTGTCTATGAAATGGAATAGAACACAGATGAAGTAGAAATCATAGTCTGAGATTTTATAGAAAAAAAAGTTATAGATGAAATAGTGTGTATGAGCAGGAATGGAGTACAGATGGAATAGAAGAAATAGAGTCTATGAGATGGAATAGAATGCAGATGGAATAGAACAAATAGTGTCTATTAAGTGGAATAGAATACAGACAGAATAGAAGTGTTTGTGTCTATGAGCTGGAATAGAACACAGGTGGAGCAGAACAAATAGTGTCTATGAGCAGGAATAGAATAGAAATGGAATAGAAACAATAATGTCTATGAGCTGGAATAGAATAGAGATGGATTGGAATTTTTTGTGTCTATGAGCTGGAATAGAATACAGATGGAATAGAACAAACAGTGTCTATGAGCTGTAATAGAATGCAGATGGAATAGAACAAACAGTGTCTATGAGCTGGAATAGAATGCAGATGGAATAGAACAAGTAGTGTCTGTGAGCTGGAATAGAATACAGATAGAATGGAATTTTTTGTGTCTATGAGCTGGAATACAATGCAGATAGAATGTAATATTTTGTGTCTATGAGCTGGAATAGAATACAGATGGAATAGAACAAATAGTGTCTTTGAGCTGGAATAGAATACAGATAGAGTGGAATTTTTTGTGTTTATAAGCTAGAATAAAATACAGATGGAATAGAAAAATAATTTCTATGAACTGGAATAGAATACAGATGGAATAGAACAAAAATTGTCTATGAGATGGAATAGAATACAGATGGAATACAAGAAATAGTGTCTATGAACTGGAATAGAAAAAATATGGAATGGAATTTTTTGTGTCTATGAGCTGGAATAGAATACAGATGGAATAGAAGAAACAGTGTCTATGAGCTGGAATAGAATACAGATGGAATAGAAAAAATAGTGTCTATGAGCTGGAATTGAAAACAGATGGAATGGAATTGTGTCTGTGAGCTGGAACAGAATACAGATGAAATAGAACAAATAGTGTCTATGAGCTGGAATAGAATACAGATGGAATAGAAAAAATAGTGTTTATGAGCTGGAATAGAATACAGATGGAATGGAATTTTTTGCGTCTATGAGCTGGAATAGAATACAGATGGAATAGAATTTATGTGTCTATGAGCTGGAATAGAATACAGATGGAATAGAACAAACAGTGTCTATGAGCTGGTTTAGAATTCAGATTGAATAGAACAAACAGTGTCTATGAGCTGGAATAGAATACAGATGGAGAAGAAATCATAGTCTTTGAAATTTAATATAAAAACAGCTATAGAAGAAATAGTGTCTATGAGCTGGAAAAGAAAAAAGAAAGGAATTTTTTGTTTTTATGGGTTGGAATAGAATACAGATGGAATAGAACAAATAGTGTCTTTGAGCTGGAATAGAATACAGATAGAGTGGAATTTTTTGTGTCTATAAGCTGGAATTGAATACAGATGGAATAGAAGAAATACTGTCTATGTGGTGGAATGGAATACAGACGGAATACAAGAAATAGTGTCTATGACCTGGAATAGAAAAAATATGGAATGGAATTTTTTGTGTCTATGTGCTGGAACAGAATACAGGTGGAGTAGAAATCATAGTCTTTGAGATTTTATAGAAAAAATAGTTATAGATGAAATAGTGTCTATGAGCTAGAATAGAAAACAGATAGAATGGAATTTCTTGTGTCTATGAGATGGAATAGAATACAGATGGAATAGAAGAAATAGTGTCTATGAGCTGGAATTGAAAACAGATGGAATGGAATTGTGTCTGTGAGCTGGAACAGAATACAGATGAAATAGAACAAATAGTGTCTATGAGCTGGAATAGAATACAGATGGAATAGAAAAAATAGTGTTTATGAGCTGGAATAGAATACAGATGGAATGGAATTTTTTGCGTCTATGAGCTGGAATAGAATACAGATGGAATAGAATTTTTTGTGTCTATGAGCTGGAATAGAATACAGATGGAATAGAACAAACAGTGTCTATGAGCTGGTATAGAATACAGATTGAATAGAACAAACAGTGTCTATGAGCTGGAATAGAATACAGATGGAATAGAAGAAATAGTGTCTGTGAGCTGAATAGAATACAGATGGAATAGAACAAACAGTGTCTATGAAATGGAATAGAATACAGATGGAATAGAAGAAATAGTGTCTGTGAGCTGAATAGAATACAGATGGAATAGTACAAACAGTGTCTATGAAATGGAATAGAATACAGATGGATTGCAATTTTTTGTGTCTGTGAGCTAGAATACAATGCAGATGGAATAGAACAAATATTGTCAAGAAGCTGGAATAGAATACAGATGGAATAGAAAAAATCGTGTCTATGAGCTGGAATAGAATACAGATGGAATAGAACAAACAGTGTCTATGAAATGAAATAGAATACAGATGGATTGGAATTTTTGTGCCTATGAACTGGAATGGAACACAGATGAAGTAGAAATCATAGTCTGAGATTTTATAGAAAAAAAAGTAACAGATGAAATACTGTGTATGAGCAGGAATGGAGTACAGATGGAATAGAAGAAATAGAGTCTATGAGCTGGAAAAGAATAGAGATGGAATAGAACAAATAGTGTCTTTGAGCTGGAATAGAATACAGATAGAGTGGAATTTCTTGTGTTTTTAAGCTGGAATAAAATACAGATGGAATAGAGAAATAATTTCTGTGAACTGGAATAGAATACAGACGGAATAGAACAAAAATTGTCTATGAGATGGAATAGAATACAGATGGAATAGAACAAATAGTGTCTATGAGTTGGATTAGAATACAGATGGAATAAAACAAATAGCGTCTATGAGCTGGAATAGAATACAGATGGAGAAGAAATCATAGTCCTTGAAATTTAATATATAAACAGTTATAGAAGAAATAGTGTCTATGAGCTGGAAAAGAAAAAAGATAGAATGGAATTTTTTGTGTTTTTGAGCTGGAATAGAATGCAAATGGAATAGAACAAAGAGTGTCTATTAAGTGGAATAGAATACAGATAGATTGGAATTGTTTGTGTCTATGAGCTTGAATAGAACGCAGATGGAATAGAACAAACAGTGTCTATGAGCTGGTATAGAATACAGATGGAATAGGGGAAAGTGTGTCTATGCACTGGAAAAGAATACAGATGGAATAGAAGAAATAGAGTCTGTGAGCTGGAATAGAATACAGATGGAATAGAACAAACAGTGTCTATGAAATGGAATAGAATACAGATGGATTGGAATTTTTGTGCCTATGAACTGGAATAGAACACAGATGAAATAGAAATCATACTCAGAGATTTTATAGAAAAAAAAGTAATAGATGAAATACTGTGTATGAGCAGGAATGGAGTACAGATGGAATAGAAGAAATAGAGTCTATGAGATGGAATAGAATGCAGATGGAATAGAACAAATAGTGTCTATTAAGGGGAATAGAATACAGACAGAATGGAAGTGTTTGTGTCTATTAGCTGGAATAGAACACAGATGGAGTAGAACAAATAGTGTCTATGAGCTGGAATAGAATAGAAATGGAATAGAAAAAATAATGTCTATGAGCTGGAATAGAATAGAGATGGATTGGAATTTTTAGTGTCTATGAGCTGGAATAGAATACAGATGTAATAGAATAATTAGTGTCTTTTTAGTGGAATAGAATACAGATAGAATGGAATTATTTGTGTCGATGAGCTGGAATAGAATACAGATGGAATAGAACAAACAGTGTCTATGAGCTGGAATAGAATGCAGATGGAATAGAACAAACAGTGTCTATGAAATGGAATAGAATACAGATGGAATGGAATTTTTGTGCCTATTAACTGGAATAGAATACAGGTGAAGTAGAAATCATAGTGAGAGATTTTATAGAAAAAAAAGTAATAGATGAAATAGTTTGTATGAGCAGGAATGGAATACAGATGGAATAGAGGAAATAGAGTCTATGAGCTGGAATAGAATAGATATGGAATAGGACAATTAGTGTCTATTCAGTGGAATAGAATACAGACAGAATGGATTTTTTTGTGTCTGTGTGCTGGAATAGAATGCAGATGGAATAGAACAAATAGTGTCTGTGAGCTGGAATAGAATACAGATGGAATAGAACAAACAGTGTCTATGAAATGGAATAGAATACAGATGGATTGGAATTTTTGTGCCTATGAACTGGAATAGAACACAGATGAAGTAGAAATCATAGTCTGAGATTTTATAGAAAAAAAAGTAATAGATGAAATACTGTGTATGAGCAGGAATGGAGTACAGATGGAATAGAAGAAATAGAGTCTATGAGATGGAATAGAATGCAGATGGAATAGAACAAATAGTGTCTATTAAGGGGAATAGAATACAGACAGAATAGATGTGTTTGTGTCTATGAGCTGGAATAGGACACAGATGGAGTAGAACAAATAGTGTCTATGAGCTGGAATAGAATAGAAATGGAATAGAAAAAATAGTGTCTATGAGCTGGAATAGAATAGAGATGGAGTGGAATTTTTTGTGTCTATGAGCTGGAATAGAATACAGATGTAATAGAATAATTAGTGTCTTTTTAGTGGAATAGAATACAGATAGAATGGAATTATTTGTGTCGATGAGCTGGAATAGAATACAGATGGAATAGAACAAACAGTGTCTATGAGCTGGAATAGAATGCAGATGGAATAGAACAAACAGTGTCTATGAAATGGAATAGAATACAGATGGAATGGAATTTTTGTGCCTATTAACTGGAATAGAACACAGATGAAGTAGAAATCATACTCAGAGATTTTATAGAAAAAAAAGTAATAGATGAAATAGTGTGTATGAGCAGGAATGGAATACAGATGGAATAGAGGAAA
Organism: Callipepla californica brunnescens; assembly: GCA_023055505.1. NCBI lineage: Eukaryota > Metazoa > Chordata > Aves > Galliformes > Odontophoridae > Callipepla > Callipepla californica. The sequence goes on from JALIRH010000020.1 coordinate 3,568,992, forward strand.
TAGAGTCTATGAGCTGGAATAGAATAGAGATGGAATAGGACAATTAGTGTCTATTAAGTGGAATAGAATACAGACAGAATGGATTTTTTTGTGTCTATGTGCTGGAATAGAATGCAGATGGAATAGAACAAATAGTGTCTGTGAGCTGGAATAGAATACAGATAGAATGGAATTTTTTGTGTCTATGAGCTGGAATAGAATGCAGATAGAATGTAATTTTTTGTGTCTATGAGCTGGAATAGAATACAGATGGAATAGAACAAATAGTGTCTTTGAGCTGGAATAGAATACAGATAGAGTAGAATTTTTTGTGTTTATAAGCTGGAATAAAATACAGATGGAATAGAAAAATAATTTCTATGAACTGGAATAGAATACAGATGGAATATAACAAAAATTGTCTATGAGATGGAATAGAATACAGATGGAATAGAACAAATAGCATCTATGAGCTGGAATAGAATACAGATAAAATGGAATTTTTTGTGTCTACGAGCTGGAATAGAATACAGATGGAGAAGAAATCATAGTCTTTGAAATTTAATATAAAAACAGCTGTAGAAGAAATAGTGTCTATGAGCTGGAAAAGAAAATAGACAGATAAATAGAAATATAGGTAGATAGATAAATAGAAAGGAATTTTTTGTTTTTATGGGTTGGAATAGAATACAGATGGAAGAGAACAAATAGTGTCTTTGAGCTAGAATAGAATACAGATAGAGTGGAATTTTTTGTGTCTATAAGCTGGAATTGAATACAGATGGAATAGAAGAAATACTGTCTATGTGGTGGAATGAAATACAGATGGAATACAAGAAATAGTGTCTATGAACTGGAATAGAAAAAATATGGAATGGAATTTTTTGTGTCTATGAGCTGGAACAGAATACAGGTGGAGTAGAAATCATAGTCTTTGGGATTTTATAGAAAAAATAGTTATAAATGAAATAGTGTCTATGAGCTAGAATAGAAAACAGAATGGAATTTCTTGTGTCTATGAGATGGAATAGAATACAAATCGAATAGAAGAAATACTGTCTATGAACTGCAATAGAATACTGATGGAATAGAACAAATAGTGTCTATGAACTGGAAAATGATAGAGATGGAATAGAACAAATAGTGTCTATGAGCTGGAATAGAATACAGATAGACTGGAATTTTTTATTTCTATAAGCTGGAATAAAAAACAGATGGAATAGAAAAATAATTTCTATGAACTGGAATAGCATACAGATGGTATAGAACAAAAATTGTCTATGAGCTGGATTAGAATACATATGGAATAGAACAAATAGTGCCTATTAGCTGGAATAGAATATAGTTAGAATGGAATGTTTTGTGTTTATGAGCCGCAATAGAATACTGATGGAAAAGAACAAATATTGTCTATGAGCTGGAAGAGAATACTGATGGAATTGAAGAAATAGTGTCTATGAGTTGGAATAGAATACAGATGGAAGAGAACTAATATTGTCGATGAGCTGGAATAGAATGCAGATTTTATGGATATTTTTGTGTTTATAAGCTGGAATAGAATACAGATGGATTGAAATTTCTTGTGTCTATGAGCTGGAATTGAATACAGAAGGAATAGAAAAATAATGTCTGTTTATTGGAACAGAATGCAGATAGAATGAATTTTTTTATGATAGAGTGGAAATTTTTGTGTCTGTGAGCTAGAATACAGTGCAGATGGAATAGAATAATTACTGTCTATGATCTGGAATAGAATACAGATGGAATAGAACAAACAGTGTCTATGAGCTGGAATAGAATGCAGATGGAATAGAACAAACAGTGTCTATGAGCTGGTATAGAATACAGATGGAATAGAACAAACAGTGCCTATGAACTGTAATAGAATACAGATGGAATAGAAAAAATCGTGTCTATGAGCTGGAATAGAATACAGATGGAATAGAACAAACAGTGTCTATGAAATGGAATAGAATACAGATGGATTGGAATTTTTGTGCCTATGAACTGGATTAGAACACAGATGAAGTAGAAATCATAGTCTGAGATTTTATAGAAAAAAACGTTACAGATGAAATACTGTGTATGAGCAGGAATGGAATACAGATGGAATAGAAGAAATAGAGTCTATGAGATGGAATATAATACAGATAGATTGGAATTCTTTGTGTCTATGAGCTGGAATAGAATGCAGATGGAATAGAACAAACAGTGTCTATGAGCTGGTATAAAATACAGATGGAATAGAACAAACAGTGTCTATGAGCTGGAATAGAATACAGATGGAATAGAACAAACAGTGTCTATGAAATGGAATAGAATACAGATGGATTGGAATTTTTGTGCCTATGAACTGGATTAGAACACAGATGAAGTAGAAATCATAGTCTGAGATTTTATAGAAAAAAACGTTACAGATGAAATAGTGTGTATGAGCAGGAATGGAATAGAGATGGAATAGAAGAAATAGAGTCTATGAGCTGGAAAAGAATAGAGAAAGAATAGGACAATTAGTGTCTATTAAGTGGAATAGAATACAGAGAGAATGGATTTTTTTGTGTCGATGTGCTGGAATAGAATGCAGATGGAATAGAACAAATAGTGTCTGTGAGCTGGAATAGAATACAGGTAGAATAGAATTTTTTGTGTCTATGAGCTGGAATAGAATGCAGAAGGAATAGAAGAAATTTTGTCCATGAGCTGGAATAGAGTACAGATGGAATAGAACAAATAGTGTCTTTGATCTGGAATAGAATACAGATAGAGTGGAATTTTTTGTGTTTATAAGCTGGAATAAAATACAGATGGAATAGAACAAAAATTGTCTATGAGATGGAATAGAATACAGATGGAATAGAACAAACAGTGTCTATGAAATGGAATAGAATACAGATGGATTGGAATTTTTGTGCCTATGAACTGGAATAGAACACAGATGAAGTAGAAATCAAAGCCTGAGATTTTATAGAAAAAAAAGTAATAGATGAAATACTGTGTATGAGCAGGAATGGAATAGAGATGGACTAGAAGAAATAGAGTCTATGAGCTGGAAAAGAATAGAGATGGAATAGAAGAAATAGAGTCTATGAACTGGATTAGAATACTGATGGAATAGAACAAATAGTGTCTATGAACTGGAAAAGGATAGAGATGGAATAGAGCAAATTGTGTCTATGAGCTGGAATAGAATGCAGATAGAGTGGAATTTTTTGTTTCTATAAGCTGGAATAAAAAACAGATGGAATAGAAAAATAATTTCTATGAACTGGAATAGAATACAGATGGAATAGAACAAAAAATGTCTATGAGATTGAATAGAATACAGATAGAATGGAATTTTTTGTATCTATGAGCTGGAATAGAATACAGATGGAATAGAACAAACAGTGTATATTGGCTGTTAAAGAATTCAGATGGAATACACCAAATAGTGTGTATGAAATGGAATAGAATACAGATAGATTGGAACTTTTTGTGTCTATAAGCTGGAATAAAATACAGATGGAATAGAAAAATAATTTCTATGAACTGGAATAGCATACAGATGGTATAGAAGAAAAATTGTCTATGAGCTGGATTAGAATACATATGGAATAGAACAAATAGTGCCTATTAGCTGGAATAGAATATAGTTAGAATGGAATGTTTTGTGTTTATGAGCCGGAATAGAATACTGATGGAAAAGAACAAATATTGTCTATGAGCTGGAAGAGAATACTGATGGAATTGAAGAAATAGTGTCTATGAGTTGGAATAGAATACAGATGGAAGAGAACAAATATTGTCGATGAGATGGAATAGAATGCAGATTTTATGGATTTTTTTGTGTTTATAAGCTGGAATAGAATACAGATGGATTGAAATTTCTTGTGTCTATGAGCTGGAATTGAATACAGAAGGAATAGAATAATAATGTCTATTTATTGGAACAGAATGCAGATAGAATGAATTTTTTTTATGATAGAGTGGAAATTTTTGTGTCTGTGAGCTAGAATACAGTGCAGATGGAATAGAATAATTACTGTCTATGATCTGGAATAGAATACAGATGGAATAGAACAAATATTGTCAATAAGCTGGAATAGAATACAAATGGAATAGAACAAACAGTGTTTATGAAATGGAATAGAATACAGATGGAAAGGAATTTTTGTGCCTATGAACTGGAATAGAATACAGATGAAGTAGAAATCATAGTCTGAGATTTTATAGAAAAAAACGTTATAGATGAAATAGTGTGTATGAGCAGGAATGGAATGCAGATGGAATAGAAGAAATAGTGTCTTTGAGCTGGAATAGAATACAGATAGATTGGAATTGTTTGTGTCTATGAGCTGGAATAGAATTCAGATGGAATAGAACAAACAGTGTCTATGAGCTGGTATAGAATACAGATGGAATAGAACAAACAGTGTCTATGAACTGTAATAGAATACAGATGGAATAGAACAAATAGTGTCTGTGAGCTGGAATAGAATACAGATGGAATAGAACAAACAGTGTCTATGAAATGGAATAGAATACAGATGGATTGGAATTTTTGTGCCTATGAACTGGAATAGAACACAGATGAAGTAGAAATCATAGTCTGAGATTTTATAGAAAAAAAAGTAATAGATGAAATACTGTGTATGAGCAGGAATGGAGTACAGATGGAATAGAAGAAATAGAGTCTATGAGATGGAATAGAATGCAGATAGAATAAAAGAAATAGTGTCTATTATGTGGAAGAGAATACAGATAGAATGGAATTGTTTCTGTCTATGAGCTGGAATAGAACACAGATGAAGTAGAAATCATAGTCTGAGATTTTATAGAAAAAAACGTTACAGATGAAATAGTGTGTATGAGCAGGAATGGAATAGAGATGGAATAGAAGAAATAGAGTCTATGAGCTGGAAAAGAATAGTGATGGAATAGGACAATTAGTGTCTATTAAGTGGAATAGAATACAGATAGAATGGAATTTTTTGTGTCTATGAGCTGGAATAGAATACAGATGGAATAGAACAAATAGTGTCTTTGAGCTGGAATAGAATACAGATAGAGTGGAATTTTTTGTGTCTATAAGCTGGAATAAAATACAGATGGAATACAAGAAATAGTGTCTATGAACTGGAATAGAAAAAATATGGAATGGAATTTTTTGTGTCTATGTGCTGGAACAGAATACAGGTGGAGTAGAAATCATAGTCTTTGAGATTTTATAGAAAAAATACTTATAGATGAAATGGTGTCTATGAGCTAGAATAGAAAACAGATAGAATGGAATTTCTTGTGTCTATGAGCTGGAATAGAATACAGATGGAATAGAACAAATAGTGTATATTGGTTGTTAAAGAATTCAGAAGGAATACAACAAATAGTGTGTATGAAATGGAATAGAATACAGATAGAATGGAATTTTTTGTGTCTATGAGCTGGAATAGAATACAGATGGAATAGAATTTTTTGTGTCTATGAGCTGGAATAGAATACAGATGGAATAGAACAAATAGTGTCTATGAGCTGGTATAGAATACAGATGGAATAGAACAAACAGTGTATATGAACTGTAATAGAATACAGATGGAATAGAACAAGCAGTGTCTATGAAATGGAATAGAATACAGATGGATTGCAATTTTTTGTGTCTGTGAGCTAGAATACAATGCAGGTGGAATAGAACAAATATTGTCAATAAGCTGGAATAGAATACAGATGGAATAGAAAAAATCGTGTCTATGAGCTGGAATAGAATACAGATGGAATAGAACAAACAGTGTCTATGAAATGGAATAGAATACAGATGTAATGGAATTTTTGTGCCTATGAACTGGAATAGAATACAGATGAAGTAGAAATCATAGTCTGAGATTTTATAGAAAAAAACGTTACAGATGAAATAGTGTGTATGAGCAGGAATGGAATACAGATGGACTAGAAGAAATGGAGTCTATGAGCTGGAATAGAATGCAGATGGAATAGGACAATTAGTGTCTATTAAGTGGAATAGAATCAGATGGATTGGAATTGTTTGTGTCTATGAGCTGGAATAGAATGCAGATGGAATAGAACAAACAGTGTCTATGAAATGGAATAGAATACAGATGGAATAGAATTTTTTGTGTCTATGAGCTGGAATAGAATACAGATGGAATAGAACAAACAGTGTCTATGAGCTGGTATAGAATACAGATGGAATAGAACAAACAGTGTCTATGAGCTGGAATAGAATACAGATGGAATAGAACAAATAGTGTCTGTGAGCTGGAATAGAATACAGATGGAATAGAACAAACAGTGTCTATGAAATGGAATAGAATACAGATGGATTGGAATTTTTGTGCCTATGAACTGGAATGTAACACAGATGAAGTAGAAATCATAGTCTGAGATTTTATAGAAAAAAAAGTAATAGATGAAATACTGTGTATGAGCAGGAATGGAGTACAGATGGAATAGAAGAAATAGAGTCTATGAGCTGGAAAAGAATAGAGATGGAATAGAACAAATAGTGTCTTTGAGCTGGAATAGAATACAGATAGAGTGGAATTTTTTCTGTTTTTAAGCTGGAATAAAATACAGATGGAATAGAGAAATAATTTCTGTGAACTGGAATAGAATACAGACGGAATAGAACAAAAATTGTCTATGAGATGGAATAGAATACAGATGGAATAGAACAAATAGTGTCTATGAGCTGGATTAGAATACAGATGGAATAAAACAAATAGCGTCTATGAGCTGGAATAGAATAAACATGGAGAAGAAATCATAGTCTTTGAAATTTAATATAAAAATAGTTATAGAAGAAATAGTGTCTATGAGCTGGAAAAGAAAAAAGATAGAATGGAATTTTTTGTGTTTTTGAGCTGGAATAGAATGCAAATGGAATAGAACAATTAGTGTCTATTAAGTGGAATAGAATACAGATAGATTGGAATTGTTTTTGTCTATGAGCTTGAATAGAACGCAGATGGAATAGAACAAACAGTGTCAATGAGCTGGTATAGAATACAGATGGAATAGAGCAAAGAGTGTCTATGAAATGGAATAGAATACAGATGGAAAGGAATTTTTGTGCCTATGAACTGGAATAGAATACAGATGAAGTAGAAATCATAGTCTGAGATTTTATAGAAAAAAACGTTACAGATGAAATAGTGTGTATGAGCAGGAATGGAATGCAGATGGAATAGAAGAAATAGTGTCTTTGAGCTGGAATAGAATACAGATAGATTGGAATTGTTTGTGTCTATGAGCTGGAATAGAATGCAGATGGAATAGAACAAACAGTGTCTATGAGCTGGTATAGAATACAGATGGAATAGAACAAACAGTGTCTATGAACTGTAATAGAATACAGATGGAATAGAACAAATAGTGTCTGTGAGCTGGAATAGAATACAGATGGAATAGAACAAACAGTGTCTATGAAATGGAATAGAATACAGATGGATTGGAATTTTTGTGCCTATGAACTGGAATAGAACACAGATGAAGTAGAAATCATAGTCTGAGATTTTATAGAAAAAAAAGTAATAGATGAAATACTGTGTATGAGCAGGAATGGAGTACAGATGGAATAGAAGAAATAGAGTCTATGAGATGGAATAGAATGCAGATGGAATAGAACAAATAGTGTCTATTAAGGGGAATAGAATACAGACAGAATAGATGTGTTTGTGTCTATGAGCTGGAATAGGACACAGATGGAGTAGAACAAATAGTGTCTATGAGCTGGAATAGAATAGAAATGGAATAGAAAAAATAGTGTCTATGAGCTGGAATAGAATAGAGATGGAGTGGAATTTTTTGTGTCTATGAGCTGGAATAGAATACAGATGTAATAGAATAATTAGTGTCTTTTTAGTGGAATAGAATACAGATAGAATGGAATTATTTGTGTCGATGAGCTGGAATAGAATACAGATGGAATAGAACAAACAGTGTCTATGAGCTGGAATAGAATGCAGATGGAATAGAACAAACAGTGTCTATGAAATGGAATAGAATACAGATGGAATGGAATTTTTGTGCCTATTAACTGGAATAGAACACAGATGAAGTAGAAATCATACTCAGAGATTTTATAGAAAAAAAAGTAATAGATGAAATAGTGTGTATGAGCAGGAATGGAATACAGATGGAATAGAGGAAATAGAGTCTATGAGCTGGAATAGAATAGAGATGGAATAGGACAATTAGTGTCTATTAAGTGGAATAGAATACAGACAGAATGGATTTTTTTGTGTCTATGTGCTGGAATAGAATGCAGATGGAATAGAACAAATAGTGTCTGTGAGCTGGAATAGAATACAGATAGAATGGAATTTTTTGTGTCTATGAGCTGGAATAGAATGCAGATAGAATGTAATTTTTTGTGTCTATGAGCTGGAATAGAATACAGATGGAATAGAACAAATAGTGTCTTTGAGCTGGAATAGAATACAGATAGAGTGGAATTTTTTGTGTTTATAAGCTAGAATAAAATACAGATGGAATAGAAAAATAATTTCTATGAACTGGAATAGAATACAGATGGAATAGAACAAAAATTGTCTATGAGATGGAATAGAATACAGATGGAATACAAGAAATAGTGTCTATGAACTGGAATAGAAAAAATATGGAATGGAATTTTTTGTGTCTATGAGCTGGAATAGAATACAGATGGAATAGAAGAAACAGTGTCTATGAGCTGGAATAGAATACAGATGGAATAGAAAAAATAGTGTCTATGAGCTGGAATTGAAAACAGATGGAATGGAATTGTGTCTGTGAGCTGGAACAGAATACAGATGAAATAGAACAAATAGTGTCTATGAGCTGGAATAGAATACAGATGGAATAGAAAAAATAGTGTTTATGAGCTGGAATAGAATACAGATGGAATGGAATTTTTTGCGTCTATGAGCTGGAATAGAATACAGATGGAATAGAATTTATGTGTCTATGAGCTGGAATAGAATACAGATGGAATAGAACAAACAGTGTCTATGAGCTGGTTTAGAATTCAGATTGAATAGAACAAACAGTGTCTATGAGCTGGAATAGAATACAGATGGAGAAGAAATCATAGTCTTTGAAATTTAATATAAAAACAGCTATAGAAGAAATAGTGTCTATGAGCTGGAAAAGAAAAAAGAAAGGAATTTTTTGTTTTTATGGGTTGGAATAGAATACAGATGGAATAGAACAAATAGTGTCTTTGAGCTGGAATAGAATACAGATAGAGTGGAATTTTTTGTGTCTATAAGCTGGAATTGAATACAGATGGAATAGAAGAAATACTGTCTATGTGGTGGAATGGAATACAGACGGAATACAAGAAATAGTGTCTATGACCTGGAATAGAAAAAATATGGAATGGAATTTTTTGTGTCTATGTGCTGGAACAGAATACAGGTGGAGTAGAAATCATAGTCTTTGAGATTTTATAGAAAAAATAGTTATAGATGAAATAGTGTCTATGAGCTAGAATAGAAAACAGATAGAATGGAATTTCTTGTGTCTATGAGATGGAATAGAATACAGATGGAATAGAAGAAATAGTGTCTATGAGCTGGAATTGAAAACAGATGGAATGGAATTGTGTCTGTGAGCTGGAACAGAATACAGATGAAATAGAACAAATAGTGTCTATGAGCTGGAATAGAATACAGATGGAATAGAAAAAATAGTGTTTATGAGCTGGAATAGAATACAGATGGAATGGAATTTTTTGCGTCTATGAGCTGGAATAGAATACAGATGGAATAGAATTTTTTGTGTCTATGAGCTGGAATAGAATACAGATGGAATAGAACAAACAGTGTCTATGAGCTGGTATAGAATACAGATTGAATAGAACAAACAGTGTCTATGAGCTGGAATAGAATACAGATGGAATAGAAGAAATAGTGTCTGTGAGCTGAATAGAATACAGATGGAATAGAACAAACAGTGTCTATGAAATGGAATAGAATACAGATGGAATAGAAGAAATAGTGTCTGTGAGCTGAATAGAATACAGATGGAATAGTACAAACAGTGTCTATGAAATGGAATAGAATACAGATGGATTGCAATTTTTTGTGTCTGTGAGCTAGAATACAATGCAGATGGAATAGAACAAATATTGTCAAGAAGCTGGAATAGAATACAGATGGAATAGAAAAAATCGTGTCTATGAGCTGGAATAGAATACAGATGGAATAGAACAAACAGTGTCTATGAAATGAAATAGAATACAGATGGATTGGAATTTTTGTGCCTATGAACTGGAATGGAACACAGATGAAGTAGAAATCATAGTCTGAGATTTTATAGAAAAAAAAGTAACAGATGAAATACTGTGTATGAGCAGGAATGGAGTACAGATGGAATAGAAGAAATAGAGTCTATGAGCTGGAAAAGAATAGAGATGGAATAGAACAAATAGTGTCTTTGAGCTGGAATAGAATACAGATAGAGTGGAATTTCTTGTGTTTTTAAGCTGGAATAAAATACAGATGGAATAGAGAAATAATTTCTGTGAACTGGAATAGAATACAGACGGAATAGAACAAAAATTGTCTATGAGATGGAATAGAATACAGATGGAATAGAACAAATAGTGTCTATGAGTTGGATTAGAATACAGATGGAATAAAACAAATAGCGTCTATGAGCTGGAATAGAATACAGATGGAGAAGAAATCATAGTCCTTGAAATTTAATATATAAACAGTTATAGAAGAAATAGTGTCTATGAGCTGGAAAAGAAAAAAGATAGAATGGAATTTTTTGTGTTTTTGAGCTGGAATAGAATGCAAATGGAATAGAACAAAGAGTGTCTATTAAGTGGAATAGAATACAGATAGATTGGAATTGTTTGTGTCTATGAGCTTGAATAGAACGCAGATGGAATAGAACAAACAGTGTCTATGAGCTGGTATAGAATACAGATGGAATAGGGGAAAGTGTGTCTATGCACTGGAAAAGAATACAGATGGAATAGAAGAAATAGAGTCTGTGAGCTGGAATAGAATACAGATGGAATAGAACAAACAGTGTCTATGAAATGGAATAGAATACAGATGGATTGGAATTTTTGTGCCTATGAACTGGAATAGAACACAGATGAAATAGAAATCATACTCAGAGATTTTATAGAAAAAAAAGTAATAGATGAAATACTGTGTATGAGCAGGAATGGAGTACAGATGGAATAGAAGAAATAGAGTCTATGAGATGGAATAGAATGCAGATGGAATAGAACAAATAGTGTCTATTAAGGGGAATAGAATACAGACAGAATGGAAGTGTTTGTGTCTATTAGCTGGAATAGAACACAGATGGAGTAGAACAAATAGTGTCTATGAGCTGGAATAGAATAGAAATGGAATAGAAAAAATAATGTCTATGAGCTGGAATAGAATAGAGATGGATTGGAATTTTTAGTGTCTATGAGCTGGAATAGAATACAGATGTAATAGAATAATTAGTGTCTTTTTAGTGGAATAGAATACAGATAGAATGGAATTATTTGTGTCGATGAGCTGGAATAGAATACAGATGGAATAGAACAAACAGTGTCTATGAGCTGGAATAGAATGCAGATGGAATAGAACAAACAGTGTCTATGAAATGGAATAGAATACAGATGGAATGGAATTTTTGTGCCTATTAACTGGAATAGAATACAGGTGAAGTAGAAATCATAGTGAGAGATTTTATAGAAAAAAAAGTAATAGATGAAATAGTTTGTATGAGCAGGAATGGAATACAGATGGAATAGAGGAAATAGAGTCTATGAGCTGGAATAGAATAGATATGGAATAGGACAATTAGTGTCTATTCAGTGGAATAGAATACAGACAGAATGGATTTTTTTGTGTCTGTGTGCTGGAATAGAATGCAGATGGAATAGAACAAATAGTGTCTGTGAGCTGGAATAGAATACAGATGGAATAGAACAAACAGTGTCTATGAAATGGAATAGAATACAGATGGATTGGAATTTTTGTGCCTATGAACTGGAATAGAACACAGATGAAGTAGAAATCATAGTCTGAGATTTTATAGAAAAAAAAGTAATAGATGAAATACTGTGTATGAGCAGGAATGGAGTACAGATGGAATAGAAGAAATAGAGTCTATGAGATGGAATAGAATGCAGATGGAATAGAACAAATAGTGTCTATTAAGGGGAATAGAATACAGACAGAATAGATGTGTTTGTGTCTATGAGCTGGAATAGGACACAGATGGAGTAGAACAAATAGTGTCTATGAGCTGGAATAGAATAGAAATGGAATAGAAAAAATAGTGTCTATGAGCTGGAATAGAATAGAGATGGAGTGGAATTTTTTGTGTCTATGAGCTGGAATAGAATACAGATGTAATAGAATAATTAGTGTCTTTTTAGTGGAATAGAATACAGATAGAATGGAATTATTTGTGTCGATGAGCTGGAATAGAATACAGATGGAATAGAACAAACAGTGTCTATGAGCTGGAATAGAATGCAGATGGAATAGAACAAACAGTGTCTATGAAATGGAATAGAATACAGATGGAATGGAATTTTTGTGCCTATTAACTGGAATAGAACACAGATGAAGTAGAAATCATACTCAGAGATTTTATAGAAAAAAAAGTAATAGATGAAATAGTGTGTATGAGCAGGAATGGAATACAGATGGAATAGAGGAAATAGAGTCTATGAGCTGGAATAGAATAGAGATGGAATAGGACAATTAGTGTCTATTAAGTGGAATAGAATACAGACAGAATGGATTTTTTTGTGTCTATGTGCTGGAATAGAATGCAGATGGAATAGAACAAATAGTGTCTGTGAGCTGGAATAGAATACAGATAGAATGGAATTTTTTGTGTCTATGAGCTGGAATAGAATGCAGATAGAATGTAATTTTTTGTGTCTATGAGCTGGAATAGAATACAGATGGAATAGAACAAATAGTGTCTTTGAGCTGGAATAGAATACAGATAGAGTAGAATTTTTTGTGTTTATAAGCTGGAATAAAATACAGATGGAATAGAAAAATAATTTCTATGAACTGGAATAGAATACAGATGGAATATAACAAAAATTGTCTATGAGATGGAATAGAATACAGATGGAATAGAACAAATAGCATCTATGAGCTGGAATAGAATACAGATAAAATGGAATTTTTTGTGTCTACGAGCTGGAATAGAATACAGATGGAGAAGAAATCATAGTCTTTGAAATTTAATATAAAAACAGCTGTAGAAGAAATAGTGTCTATGAGCTGGAAAAGAAAATAGACAGATAAATAGAAATATAGGTAGATAGATAAATAGAAAGGAATTTTTTGTTTTTATGGGTTGGAATAGAATACAGATGGAAGAGAACAAATAGTGTCTTTGAGCTAGAATAGAATACAGATAGAGTGGAATTTTTTGTGTCTATAAGCTGGAATTGAATACAGATGGAATAGAAGAAATACTGTCTATGTGGTGGAATGAAATACAGATGGAATACAAGAAATAGTGTCTATGAACTGGAATAGAAAAAATATGGAATGGAATTTTTTGTGTCTATGAGCTGGAACAGAATACAGGTGGAGTAGAAATCATAGTCTTTGGGATTTTATAGAAAAAATAGTTATAAATGAAATAGTGTCTATGAGCTAGAATAGAAAACAGAATGGAATTTCTTGTGTCTATGAGATGGAATAGAATACAAATCGAATAGAAGAAATACTGTCTATGAACTGCAATAGAATACTGATGGAATAGAACAAATAGTGTCTATGAACTGGAAAATGATAGAGATGGAATAGAACAAATAGTGTCTATGAGCTGGAATAGAATACAGATAGACTGGAATTTTTTATTTCTATAAGCTGGAATAAAAAACAGATGGAATAGAAAAATAATTTCTATGAACTGGAATAGCATACAGATGGTATAGAACAAAAATTGTCTATGAGCTGGATTAGAATACATATGGAATAGAACAAATAGTGCCTATTAGCTGGAATAGAATATAGTTAGAATGGAATGTTTTGTGTTTATGAGCCGCAATAGAATACTGATGGAAAAGAACAAATATTGTCTATGAGCTGGAAGAGAATACTGATGGAATTGAAGAAATAGTGTCTATGAGTTGGAATAGAATACAGATGGAAGAGAACTAATATTGTCGATGAGCTGGAATAGAATGCAGATTTTATGGATATTTTTGTGTTTATAAGCTGGAATAGAATACAGATGGATTGAAATTTCTTGTGTCTATGAGCTGGAATTGAATACAGAAGGAATAGAAAAATAATGTCTGTTTATTGGAACAGAATGCAGATAGAATGAATTTTTTTATGATAGAGTGGAAATTTTTGTGTCTGTGAGCTAGAATACAGTGCAGATGGAATAGAATAATTACTGTCTATGATCTGGAATAGAATACAGATGGAATAGAACAAACAGTGTCTATGAGCTGGAATAGAATGCAGATGGAATAGAACAAACAGTGTCTATGAGCTGGTATAGAATACAGATGGAATAGAACAAACAGTGCCTATGAACTGTAATAGAATACAGATGGAATAGAAAAAATCGTGTCTATGAGCTGGAATAGAATACAGATGGAATAGAACAAACAGTGTCTATGAAATGGAATAGAATACAGATGGATTGGAATTTTTGTGCCTATGAACTGGATTAGAACACAGATGAAGTAGAAATCATAGTCTGAGATTTTATAGAAAAAAACGTTACAGATGAAATACTGTGTATGAGCAGGAATGGAATACAGATGGAATAGAAGAAATAGAGTCTATGAGATGGAATATAATACAGATAGATTGGAATTCTTTGTGTCTATGAGCTGGAATAGAATGCAGATGGAATAGAACAAACAGTGTCTATGAGCTGGTATAAAATACAGATGGAATAGAACAAACAGTGTCTATGAGCTGGAATAGAATACAGATGGAATAGAACAAACAGTGTCTATGAAATGGAATAGAATACAGATGGATTGGAATTTTTGTGCCTATGAACTGGATTAGAACACAGATGAAGTAGAAATCATAGTCTGAGATTTTATAGAAAAAAACGTTACAGATGAAATAGTGTGTATGAGCAGGAATGGAATAGAGATGGAATAGAAGAAATAGAGTCTATGAGCTGGAAAAGAATAGAGAAAGAATAGGACAATTAGTGTCTATTAAGTGGAATAGAATACAGAGAGAATGGATTTTTTTGTGTCGATGTGCTGGAATAGAATGCAGATGGAATAGAACAAATAGTGTCTGTGAGCTGGAATAGAATACAGGTAGAATAGAATTTTTTGTGTCTATGAGCTGGAATAGAATGCAGAAGGAATAGAAGAAATTTTGTCCATGAGCTGGAATAGAGTACAGATGGAATAGAACAAATAGTGTCTTTGATCTGGAATAGAATACAGATAGAGTGGAATTTTTTGTGTTTATAAGCTGGAATAAAATACAGATGGAATAGAACAAAAATTGTCTATGAGATGGAATAGAATACAGATGGAATAGAACAAACAGTGTCTATGAAATGGAATAGAATACAGATGGATTGGAATTTTTGTGCCTATGAACTGGAATAGAACACAGATGAAGTAGAAATCAAAGCCTGAGATTTTATAGAAAAAAAAGTAATAGATGAAATACTGTGTATGAGCAGGAATGGAATAGAGATGGACTAGAAGAAATAGAGTCTATGAGCTGGAAAAGAATAGAGATGGAATAGAAGAAATAGAGTCTATGAACTGGATTAGAATACTGATGGAATAGAACAAATAGTGTCTATGAACTGGAAAAGGATAGAGATGGAATAGAGCAAATTGTGTCTATGAGCTGGAATAGAATGCAGATAGAGTGGAATTTTTTGTTTCTATAAGCTGGAATAAAAAACAGATGGAATAGAAAAATAATTTCTATGAACTGGAATAGAATACAGATGGAATAGAACAAAAAATGTCTATGAGATTGAATAGAATACAGATAGAATGGAATTTTTTGTATCTATGAGCTGGAATAGAATACAGATGGAATAGAACAAACAGTGTATATTGGCTGTTAAAGAATTCAGATGGAATACACCAAATAGTGTGTATGAAATGGAATAGAATACAGATAGATTGGAACTTTTTGTGTCTATAAGCTGGAATAAAATACAGATGGAATAGAAAAATAATTTCTATGAACTGGAATAGCATACAGATGGTATAGAAGAAAAATTGTCTATGAGCTGGATTAGAATACATATGGAATAGAACAAATAGTGCCTATTAGCTGGAATAGAATATAGTTAGAATGGAATGTTTTGTGTTTATGAGCCGGAATAGAATACTGATGGAAAAGAACAAATATTGTCTATGAGCTGGAAGAGAATACTGATGGAATTGAAGAAATAGTGTCTATGAGTTGGAATAGAATACAGATGGAAGAGAACAAATATTGTCGATGAGATGGAATAGAATGCAGATTTTATGGATTTTTTTGTGTTTATAAGCTGGAATAGAATACAGATGGATTGAAATTTCTTGTGTCTATGAGCTGGAATTGAATACAGAAGGAATAGAATAATAATGTCTATTTATTGGAACAGAATGCAGATAGAATGAATTTTTTTTATGATAGAGTGGAAATTTTTGTGTCTGTGAGCTAGAATACAGTGCAGATGGAATAGAATAATTACTGTCTATGATCTGGAATAGAATACAGATGGAATAGAACAAATATTGTCAATAAGCTGGAATAGAATACAAATGGAATAGAACAAACAGTGTTTATGAAATGGAATAGAATACAGATGGAAAGGAATTTTTGTGCCTATGAACTGGAATAGAATACAGATGAAGTAGAAATCATAGTCTGAGATTTTATAGAAAAAAACGTTATAGATGAAATAGTGTGTATGAGCAGGAATGGAATGCAGATGGAATAGAAGAAATAGTGTCTTTGAGCTGGAATAGAATACAGATAGATTGGAATTGTTTGTGTCTATGAGCTGGAATAGAATTCAGATGGAATAGAACAAACAGTGTCTATGAGCTGGTATAGAATACAGATGGAATAGAACAAACAGTGTCTATGAACTGTAATAGAATACAGATGGAATAGAACAAATAGTGTCTGTGAGCTGGAATAGAATACAGATGGAATAGAACAAACAGTGTCTATGAAATGGAATAGAATACAGATGGATTGGAATTTTTGTGCCTATGAACTGGAATAGAACACAGATGAAGTAGAAATCATAGTCTGAGATTTTATAGAAAAAAAAGTAATAGATGAAATACTGTGTATGAGCAGGAATGGAGTACAGATGGAATAGAAGAAATAGAGTCTATGAGATGGAATAGAATGCAGATAGAATAAAAGAAATAGTGTCTATTATGTGGAAGAGAATACAGATAGAATGGAATTGTTTCTGTCTATGAGCTGGAATAGAACACAGATGAAGTAGAAATCATAGTCTGAGATTTTATAGAAAAAAACGTTACAGATGAAATAGTGTGTATGAGCAGGAATGGAATAGAGATGGAATAGAAGAAATAGAGTCTATGAGCTGGAAAAGAATAGTGATGGAATAGGACAATTAGTGTCTATTAAGTGGAATAGAATACAGATAGAATGGAATTTTTTGTGTCTATGAGCTGGAATAGAATACAGATGGAATAGAACAAATAGTGTCTTTGAGCTGGAATAGAATACAGATAGAGTGGAATTTTTTGTGTCTATAAGCTGGAATAAAATACAGATGGAATACAAGAAATAGTGTCTATGAACTGGAATAGAAAAAATATGGAATGGAATTTTTTGTGTCTATGTGCTGGAACAGAATACAGGTGGAGTAGAAATCATAGTCTTTGAGATTTTATAGAAAAAATACTTATAGATGAAATGGTGTCTATGAGCTAGAATAGAAAACAGATAGAATGGAATTTCTTGTGTCTATGAGCTGGAATAGAATACAGATGGAATAGAACAAATAGTGTATATTGGTTGTTAAAGAATTCAGAAGGAATACAACAAATAGTGTGTATGAAATGGAATAGAATACAGATAGAATGGAATTTTTTGTGTCTATGAGCTGGAATAGAATACAGATGGAATAGAATTTTTTGTGTCTATGAGCTGGAATAGAATACAGATGGAATAGAACAAATAGTGTCTATGAGCTGGTATAGAATACAGATGGAATAGAACAAACAGTGTATATGAACTGTAATAGAATACAGATGGAATAGAACAAGCAGTGTCTATGAAATGGAATAGAATACAGATGGATTGCAATTTTTTGTGTCTGTGAGCTAGAATACAATGCAGGTGGAATAGAACAAATATTGTCAATAAGCTGGAATAGAATACAGATGGAATAGAAAAAATCGTGTCTATGAGCTGGAATAGAATACAGATGGAATAGAACAAACAGTGTCTATGAAATGGAATAGAATACAGATGTAATGGAATTTTTGTGCCTATGAACTGGAATAGAATACAGATGAAGTAGAAATCATAGTCTGAGATTTTATAGAAAAAAACGTTACAGATGAAATAGTGTGTATGAGCAGGAATGGAATACAGATGGACTAGAAGAAATGGAGTCTATGAGCTGGAATAGAATGCAGATGGAATAGGACAATTAGTGTCTATTAAGTGGAATAGAATCAGATGGATTGGAATTGTTTGTGTCTATGAGCTGGAATAGAATGCAGATGGAATAGAACAAACAGTGTCTATGAAATGGAATAGAATACAGATGGAATAGAATTTTTTGTGTCTATGAGCTGGAATAGAATACAGATGGAATAGAACAAACAGTGTCTATGAGCTGGTATAGAATACAGATGGAATAGAACAAACAGTGTCTATGAGCTGGAATAGAATACAGATGGAATAGAACAAATAGTGTCTGTGAGCTGGAATAGAATACAGATGGAATAGAACAAACAGTGTCTATGAAATGGAATAGAATACAGATGGATTGGAATTTTTGTGCCTATGAACTGGAATGTAACACAGATGAAGTAGAAATCATAGTCTGAGATTTTATAGAAAAAAAAGTAATAGATGAAATACTGTGTATGAGCAGGAATGGAGTACAGATGGAATAGAAGAAATAGAGTCTATGAGCTGGAAAAGAATAGAGATGGAATAGAACAAATAGTGTCTTTGAGCTGGAATAGAATACAGATAGAGTGGAATTTTTTCTGTTTTTAAGCTGGAATAAAATACAGATGGAATAGAGAAATAATTTCTGTGAACTGGAATAGAATACAGACGGAATAGAACAAAAATTGTCTATGAGATGGAATAGAATACAGATGGAATAGAACAAATAGTGTCTATGAGCTGGATTAGAATACAGATGGAATAAAACAAATAGCGTCTATGAGCTGGAATAGAATAAACATGGAGAAGAAATCATAGTCTTTGAAATTTAATATAAAAATAGTTATAGAAGAAATAGTGTCTATGAGCTGGAAAAGAAAAAAGATAGAATGGAATTTTTTGTGTTTTTGAGCTGGAATAGAATGCAAATGGAATAGAACAATTAGTGTCTATTAAGTGGAATAGAATACAGATAGATTGGAATTGTTTTTGTCTATGAGCTTGAATAGAACGCAGATGGAATAGAACAAACAGTGTCAATGAGCTGGTATAGAATACAGATGGAATAGAGCAAAGAGTGTCTATGAAATGGAATAGAATACAGATGGAAAGGAATTTTTGTGCCTATGAACTGGAATAGAATACAGATGAAGTAGAAATCATAGTCTGAGATTTTATAGAAAAAAACGTTACAGATGAAATAGTGTGTATGAGCAGGAATGGAATGCAGATGGAATAGAAGAAATAGTGTCTTTGAGCTGGAATAGAATACAGATAGATTGGAATTGTTTGTGTCTATGAGCTGGAATAGAATGCAGATGGAATAGAACAAACAGTGTCTATGAGCTGGTATAGAATACAGATGGAATAGAACAAACAGTGTCTATGAACTGTAATAGAATACAGATGGAATAGAACAAATAGTGTCTGTGAGCTGGAATAGAATACAGATGGAATAGAACAAACAGTGTCTATGAAATGGAATAGAATACAGATGGATTGGAATTTTTGTGCCTATGAACTGGAATAGAACACAGATGAAGTAGAAATCATAGTCTGAGATTTTATAGAAAAAAAAGTAATAGATGAAATACTGTGTATGAGCAGGAATGGAGTACAGATGGAATAGAAGAAATAGAGTCTATGAGATGGAATAGAATGCAGATGGAATAGAACAAATAGTGTCTATTAAGGGGAATAGAATACAGACAGAATAGATGTGTTTGTGTCTATGAGCTGGAATAGGACACAGATGGAGTAGAACAAATAGTGTCTATGAGCTGGAATAGAATAGAAATGGAATAGAAAAAATAGTGTCTATGAGCTGGAATAGAATAGAGATGGAGTGGAATTTTTTGTGTCTATGAGCTGGAATAGAATACAGATGTAATAGAATAATTAGTGTCTTTTTAGTGGAATAGAATACAGATAGAATGGAATTATTTGTGTCGATGAGCTGGAATAGAATACAGATGGAATAGAACAAACAGTGTCTATGAGCTGGAATAGAATGCAGATGGAATAGAACAAACAGTGTCTATGAAATGGAATAGAATACAGATGGAATGGAATTTTTGTGCCTATTAACTGGAATAGAACACAGATGAAGTAGAAATCATACTCAGAGATTTTATAGAA
Source organism: Callipepla californica brunnescens (assembly GCA_023055505.1). Taxonomy (NCBI): domain Eukaryota; kingdom Metazoa; phylum Chordata; class Aves; order Galliformes; family Odontophoridae; genus Callipepla; species Callipepla californica. The sequence continues at coordinate 3,589,691 of JALIRH010000020.1, forward strand.
AAAAAAGTAATAGATGAAATAGTGTGTATGAGCAGGAATGGAATACAGATGGAATAGAGGAAATAGAGTCTATGAGCTGGAATAGAATAGAGATGGAATAGGACAATTAGTGTCTATTAAGTGGAATAGAATACAGACAGAATGGATTTTTTTGTGTCTATGTGCTGGAATAGAATGCAGATGGAATAGAACAAATAGTGTCTGTGAGCTGGAATAGAATACAGATAGAATGGAATTTTTTGTGTCTATGAGCTGGAATAGAATGCAGATAGAATGTAATTTTTTGTGTCTATGAGCTGGAATAGAATACAGATGGAATAGAACAAATAGTGTCTTTGAGCTGGAATAGAATACAGATAGAGTAGAATTTTTTGTGTTTATAAGCTGGAATAAAATACAGATGGAATAGAAAAATAATTTCTATGAACTGGAATAGAATACAGATGGAATATAACAAAAATTGTCTATGAGATGGAATAGAATACAGATGGAATAGAACAAATAGCATCTATGAGCTGGAATAGAATACAGATAAAATGGAATTTTTTGTGTCTACGAGCTGGAATAGAATACAGATGGAGAAGAAATCATAGTCTTTGAAATTTAATATAAAAACAGCTGTAGAAGAAATAGTGTCTATGAGCTGGAAAAGAAAATAGACAGATAAATAGAAATATAGGTAGATAGATAAATAGAAAGGAATTTTTTGTTTTTATGGGTTGGAATAGAATACAGATGGAAGAGAACAAATAGTGTCTTTGAGCTAGAATAGAATACAGATAGAGTGGAATTTTTTGTGTCTATAAGCTGGAATTGAATACAGATGGAATAGAAGAAATACTGTCTATGTGGTGGAATGAAATACAGATGGAATACAAGAAATAGTGTCTATGAACTGGAATAGAAAAAATATGGAATGGAATTTTTTGTGTCTATGAGCTGGAACAGAATACAGGTGGAGTAGAAATCATAGTCTTTGGGATTTTATAGAAAAAATAGTTATAAATGAAATAGTGTCTATGAGCTAGAATAGAAAACAGAATGGAATTTCTTGTGTCTATGAGATGGAATAGAATACAAATCGAATAGAAGAAATACTGTCTATGAACTGCAATAGAATACTGATGGAATAGAACAAATAGTGTCTATGAACTGGAAAATGATAGAGATGGAATAGAACAAATAGTGTCTATGAGCTGGAATAGAATACAGATAGACTGGAATTTTTTATTTCTATAAGCTGGAATAAAAAACAGATGGAATAGAAAAATAATTTCTATGAACTGGAATAGCATACAGATGGTATAGAACAAAAATTGTCTATGAGCTGGATTAGAATACATATGGAATAGAACAAATAGTGCCTATTAGCTGGAATAGAATATAGTTAGAATGGAATGTTTTGTGTTTATGAGCCGCAATAGAATACTGATGGAAAAGAACAAATATTGTCTATGAGCTGGAAGAGAATACTGATGGAATTGAAGAAATAGTGTCTATGAGTTGGAATAGAATACAGATGGAAGAGAACTAATATTGTCGATGAGCTGGAATAGAATGCAGATTTTATGGATATTTTTGTGTTTATAAGCTGGAATAGAATACAGATGGATTGAAATTTCTTGTGTCTATGAGCTGGAATTGAATACAGAAGGAATAGAAAAATAATGTCTGTTTATTGGAACAGAATGCAGATAGAATGAATTTTTTTATGATAGAGTGGAAATTTTTGTGTCTGTGAGCTAGAATACAGTGCAGATGGAATAGAATAATTACTGTCTATGATCTGGAATAGAATACAGATGGAATAGAACAAACAGTGTCTATGAGCTGGAATAGAATGCAGATGGAATAGAACAAACAGTGTCTATGAGCTGGTATAGAATACAGATGGAATAGAACAAACAGTGCCTATGAACTGTAATAGAATACAGATGGAATAGAAAAAATCGTGTCTATGAGCTGGAATAGAATACAGATGGAATAGAACAAACAGTGTCTATGAAATGGAATAGAATACAGATGGATTGGAATTTTTGTGCCTATGAACTGGATTAGAACACAGATGAAGTAGAAATCATAGTCTGAGATTTTATAGAAAAAAACGTTACAGATGAAATACTGTGTATGAGCAGGAATGGAATACAGATGGAATAGAAGAAATAGAGTCTATGAGATGGAATATAATACAGATAGATTGGAATTCTTTGTGTCTATGAGCTGGAATAGAATGCAGATGGAATAGAACAAACAGTGTCTATGAGCTGGTATAAAATACAGATGGAATAGAACAAACAGTGTCTATGAGCTGGAATAGAATACAGATGGAATAGAACAAACAGTGTCTATGAAATGGAATAGAATACAGATGGATTGGAATTTTTGTGCCTATGAACTGGATTAGAACACAGATGAAGTAGAAATCATAGTCTGAGATTTTATAGAAAAAAACGTTACAGATGAAATAGTGTGTATGAGCAGGAATGGAATAGAGATGGAATAGAAGAAATAGAGTCTATGAGCTGGAAAAGAATAGAGAAAGAATAGGACAATTAGTGTCTATTAAGTGGAATAGAATACAGAGAGAATGGATTTTTTTGTGTCGATGTGCTGGAATAGAATGCAGATGGAATAGAACAAATAGTGTCTGTGAGCTGGAATAGAATACAGGTAGAATAGAATTTTTTGTGTCTATGAGCTGGAATAGAATGCAGAAGGAATAGAAGAAATTTTGTCCATGAGCTGGAATAGAGTACAGATGGAATAGAACAAATAGTGTCTTTGATCTGGAATAGAATACAGATAGAGTGGAATTTTTTGTGTTTATAAGCTGGAATAAAATACAGATGGAATAGAACAAAAATTGTCTATGAGATGGAATAGAATACAGATGGAATAGAACAAACAGTGTCTATGAAATGGAATAGAATACAGATGGATTGGAATTTTTGTGCCTATGAACTGGAATAGAACACAGATGAAGTAGAAATCAAAGCCTGAGATTTTATAGAAAAAAAAGTAATAGATGAAATACTGTGTATGAGCAGGAATGGAATAGAGATGGACTAGAAGAAATAGAGTCTATGAGCTGGAAAAGAATAGAGATGGAATAGAAGAAATAGAGTCTATGAACTGGATTAGAATACTGATGGAATAGAACAAATAGTGTCTATGAACTGGAAAAGGATAGAGATGGAATAGAGCAAATTGTGTCTATGAGCTGGAATAGAATGCAGATAGAGTGGAATTTTTTGTTTCTATAAGCTGGAATAAAAAACAGATGGAATAGAAAAATAATTTCTATGAACTGGAATAGAATACAGATGGAATAGAACAAAAAATGTCTATGAGATTGAATAGAATACAGATAGAATGGAATTTTTTGTATCTATGAGCTGGAATAGAATACAGATGGAATAGAACAAACAGTGTATATTGGCTGTTAAAGAATTCAGATGGAATACACCAAATAGTGTGTATGAAATGGAATAGAATACAGATAGATTGGAACTTTTTGTGTCTATAAGCTGGAATAAAATACAGATGGAATAGAAAAATAATTTCTATGAACTGGAATAGCATACAGATGGTATAGAAGAAAAATTGTCTATGAGCTGGATTAGAATACATATGGAATAGAACAAATAGTGCCTATTAGCTGGAATAGAATATAGTTAGAATGGAATGTTTTGTGTTTATGAGCCGGAATAGAATACTGATGGAAAAGAACAAATATTGTCTATGAGCTGGAAGAGAATACTGATGGAATTGAAGAAATAGTGTCTATGAGTTGGAATAGAATACAGATGGAAGAGAACAAATATTGTCGATGAGATGGAATAGAATGCAGATTTTATGGATTTTTTTGTGTTTATAAGCTGGAATAGAATACAGATGGATTGAAATTTCTTGTGTCTATGAGCTGGAATTGAATACAGAAGGAATAGAATAATAATGTCTATTTATTGGAACAGAATGCAGATAGAATGAATTTTTTTTATGATAGAGTGGAAATTTTTGTGTCTGTGAGCTAGAATACAGTGCAGATGGAATAGAATAATTACTGTCTATGATCTGGAATAGAATACAGATGGAATAGAACAAATATTGTCAATAAGCTGGAATAGAATACAAATGGAATAGAACAAACAGTGTTTATGAAATGGAATAGAATACAGATGGAAAGGAATTTTTGTGCCTATGAACTGGAATAGAATACAGATGAAGTAGAAATCATAGTCTGAGATTTTATAGAAAAAAACGTTATAGATGAAATAGTGTGTATGAGCAGGAATGGAATGCAGATGGAATAGAAGAAATAGTGTCTTTGAGCTGGAATAGAATACAGATAGATTGGAATTGTTTGTGTCTATGAGCTGGAATAGAATTCAGATGGAATAGAACAAACAGTGTCTATGAGCTGGTATAGAATACAGATGGAATAGAACAAACAGTGTCTATGAACTGTAATAGAATACAGATGGAATAGAACAAATAGTGTCTGTGAGCTGGAATAGAATACAGATGGAATAGAACAAACAGTGTCTATGAAATGGAATAGAATACAGATGGATTGGAATTTTTGTGCCTATGAACTGGAATAGAACACAGATGAAGTAGAAATCATAGTCTGAGATTTTATAGAAAAAAAAGTAATAGATGAAATACTGTGTATGAGCAGGAATGGAGTACAGATGGAATAGAAGAAATAGAGTCTATGAGATGGAATAGAATGCAGATAGAATAAAAGAAATAGTGTCTATTATGTGGAAGAGAATACAGATAGAATGGAATTGTTTCTGTCTATGAGCTGGAATAGAACACAGATGAAGTAGAAATCATAGTCTGAGATTTTATAGAAAAAAACGTTACAGATGAAATAGTGTGTATGAGCAGGAATGGAATAGAGATGGAATAGAAGAAATAGAGTCTATGAGCTGGAAAAGAATAGTGATGGAATAGGACAATTAGTGTCTATTAAGTGGAATAGAATACAGATAGAATGGAATTTTTTGTGTCTATGAGCTGGAATAGAATACAGATGGAATAGAACAAATAGTGTCTTTGAGCTGGAATAGAATACAGATAGAGTGGAATTTTTTGTGTCTATAAGCTGGAATAAAATACAGATGGAATACAAGAAATAGTGTCTATGAACTGGAATAGAAAAAATATGGAATGGAATTTTTTGTGTCTATGTGCTGGAACAGAATACAGGTGGAGTAGAAATCATAGTCTTTGAGATTTTATAGAAAAAATACTTATAGATGAAATGGTGTCTATGAGCTAGAATAGAAAACAGATAGAATGGAATTTCTTGTGTCTATGAGCTGGAATAGAATACAGATGGAATAGAACAAATAGTGTATATTGGTTGTTAAAGAATTCAGAAGGAATACAACAAATAGTGTGTATGAAATGGAATAGAATACAGATAGAATGGAATTTTTTGTGTCTATGAGCTGGAATAGAATACAGATGGAATAGAATTTTTTGTGTCTATGAGCTGGAATAGAATACAGATGGAATAGAACAAATAGTGTCTATGAGCTGGTATAGAATACAGATGGAATAGAACAAACAGTGTATATGAACTGTAATAGAATACAGATGGAATAGAACAAGCAGTGTCTATGAAATGGAATAGAATACAGATGGATTGCAATTTTTTGTGTCTGTGAGCTAGAATACAATGCAGGTGGAATAGAACAAATATTGTCAATAAGCTGGAATAGAATACAGATGGAATAGAAAAAATCGTGTCTATGAGCTGGAATAGAATACAGATGGAATAGAACAAACAGTGTCTATGAAATGGAATAGAATACAGATGTAATGGAATTTTTGTGCCTATGAACTGGAATAGAATACAGATGAAGTAGAAATCATAGTCTGAGATTTTATAGAAAAAAACGTTACAGATGAAATAGTGTGTATGAGCAGGAATGGAATACAGATGGACTAGAAGAAATGGAGTCTATGAGCTGGAATAGAATGCAGATGGAATAGGACAATTAGTGTCTATTAAGTGGAATAGAATCAGATGGATTGGAATTGTTTGTGTCTATGAGCTGGAATAGAATGCAGATGGAATAGAACAAACAGTGTCTATGAAATGGAATAGAATACAGATGGAATAGAATTTTTTGTGTCTATGAGCTGGAATAGAATACAGATGGAATAGAACAAACAGTGTCTATGAGCTGGTATAGAATACAGATGGAATAGAACAAACAGTGTCTATGAGCTGGAATAGAATACAGATGGAATAGAACAAATAGTGTCTGTGAGCTGGAATAGAATACAGATGGAATAGAACAAACAGTGTCTATGAAATGGAATAGAATACAGATGGATTGGAATTTTTGTGCCTATGAACTGGAATGTAACACAGATGAAGTAGAAATCATAGTCTGAGATTTTATAGAAAAAAAAGTAATAGATGAAATACTGTGTATGAGCAGGAATGGAGTACAGATGGAATAGAAGAAATAGAGTCTATGAGCTGGAAAAGAATAGAGATGGAATAGAACAAATAGTGTCTTTGAGCTGGAATAGAATACAGATAGAGTGGAATTTTTTCTGTTTTTAAGCTGGAATAAAATACAGATGGAATAGAGAAATAATTTCTGTGAACTGGAATAGAATACAGACGGAATAGAACAAAAATTGTCTATGAGATGGAATAGAATACAGATGGAATAGAACAAATAGTGTCTATGAGCTGGATTAGAATACAGATGGAATAAAACAAATAGCGTCTATGAGCTGGAATAGAATAAACATGGAGAAGAAATCATAGTCTTTGAAATTTAATATAAAAATAGTTATAGAAGAAATAGTGTCTATGAGCTGGAAAAGAAAAAAGATAGAATGGAATTTTTTGTGTTTTTGAGCTGGAATAGAATGCAAATGGAATAGAACAATTAGTGTCTATTAAGTGGAATAGAATACAGATAGATTGGAATTGTTTTTGTCTATGAGCTTGAATAGAACGCAGATGGAATAGAACAAACAGTGTCAATGAGCTGGTATAGAATACAGATGGAATAGAGCAAAGAGTGTCTATGAAATGGAATAGAATACAGATGGAAAGGAATTTTTGTGCCTATGAACTGGAATAGAATACAGATGAAGTAGAAATCATAGTCTGAGATTTTATAGAAAAAAACGTTACAGATGAAATAGTGTGTATGAGCAGGAATGGAATGCAGATGGAATAGAAGAAATAGTGTCTTTGAGCTGGAATAGAATACAGATAGATTGGAATTGTTTGTGTCTATGAGCTGGAATAGAATGCAGATGGAATAGAACAAACAGTGTCTATGAGCTGGTATAGAATACAGATGGAATAGAACAAACAGTGTCTATGAACTGTAATAGAATACAGATGGAATAGAACAAATAGTGTCTGTGAGCTGGAATAGAATACAGATGGAATAGAACAAACAGTGTCTATGAAATGGAATAGAATACAGATGGATTGGAATTTTTGTGCCTATGAACTGGAATAGAACACAGATGAAGTAGAAATCATAGTCTGAGATTTTATAGAAAAAAAAGTAATAGATGAAATACTGTGTATGAGCAGGAATGGAGTACAGATGGAATAGAAGAAATAGAGTCTATGAGATGGAATAGAATGCAGATAGAATAGAAGAAATAGTGTCTATTATATGGAAGAGAATACAGATAGAATGGAATTGTTTCTGTCTATGAGCTGGAATAGAACACAGATGGAGTAGAACAAATAGTGTCTATGAGCTGGAATAGAATAGAAATGGAATAGAAAAAATAGTGTCTATGAGCTGGAATAGAATACAGAAAGAGTGGAATTTTTTGTGTCTATAAGCTGGAATTGAATACAGATGGAATTGTTGAAATACTGTCTATGTGGTGGAATGGAATACAGATGGAATACAAGAAATAGTGTCTATGAACTGGAATAGAAAAAATATGGAATGGAATTTTTTGTGTCTATGTGCTGGAACAGAATACAGGTAAAAATCATAATCTTTGAAATCATAGTCATGGAGATTTTATAGAAAAAATAGTTATAGATGAAATAGTGTCTATGAGCTAGAATAGAAAACAGATAGAATGGAATTTCTTGTGTCTATGAGATGGAACAGAATACAGATGGAATAGAAGAAATAGTGTCTATGAGCTGGAATTGAATACAGATGGAATGGAATTGTGTCTGTGAGCTGGAACAGAATACAGATGAAATAGAACAATTAGTGTCTATGAGCTGGAATAGAATACAGATGGAATAGAAAAAATAGTGTTTATGAGCTGGAATAGAATACAGATGGAATAGAATAAACAGTGTCTATGAAATGGAATAGAATACAGATGGATTGGAATTTTTGTTCCTATGAACTGGAATGGAACACAGATGAAGTAGAAATCATAGTCTGAGATTTTATAGAAAAAAAAAGTAATAGATGAAATACTGTGTATGAGCAGGAATGGAGTACAGATGGAATAGAAGAAATAGAGTCTATGAGCTGGAATAGAATACAGATGGAATAGAACAAATAGTGTCTATGAAATGGAATAGAATACAGATGTAATGGAATTTTTGTGCCTATGAACTGGAATAGAACACAGATGATGTAGAAATCATAGTCTGAGATTTTATAGAAAAAAAGTAATAGATGAAATAGTGTGTATGAGCAGGAATGGAGTACAGATGGAATAGAAGAAATAGAGTCTATGAGATGGAATAGAATGCAGATAGAATAGAACAAATAGTGTCTATTATGTGGAAGAGAATACAGATAGAATGGAATTGTTTGTGTCTATGAGCTGGAATAGAACACAGATGGAGTAGAACAAATATTGTCTATGAGCTGGAATAGAATAGAGATGGATCGGAATTTTTTGTGTCTATAAGCTGGAATAAAATACAGATGGAATAGAAGAAATACTGTCTATGAGGTGGAATGGAATACAGATGGAAAACAAGAAATAGTGTCTATGAACTGGAATAGAAAAAATATGGAATGGAATTTTTTGTGTCTATGTGCTGGAACAGAATACAGGTAAAAATCATAATCTTTGAAATCATAGTCTTGGAGATTTTATAGAAAAAATAGTTATAGATGAAATAGTGTCTATGAGCTAGAATAGAAAACAGATAGAATGGAATTTCTTGTGTCTATGAGATGGAATAGAATACAGATGGAATAGAACAAATAGTGTCTATGAGCTGGTATAGAATACAGATGCAATAGAACAAACAGTGTATATGAACTGTAATAGAATACAGATGGATTGCAATTTTTTGTGTCTGTGAGCTAGAATACAATGCAGATGGAATAGAACAAATATTGTCAATAAGCTGGAATAGAATACAGATGGAATAGAAAAAATCGTGTCTATGAGCTGGAATAGAATACAGATGGAATAGAACAAACAGTGTCTATGAAATGGAATAGAATACAGATGTAATGGAATTTTTGTGCCTATGAACTGGAATAGAATACAGATGAAGTAGAAATCATAGTCTGAGATTTTATAGAAAAAAACGTTACAGATGAAATAGTGTGTATGAGCAGGAATGGAATACAGATGGACTAGAAGAAATGGAGTCTATGAGCTGGAATAGAATGCAGATGGAATACGACAATTAGTGTCTATTAAGTGGAATAGAATCAGATAGATTGGAATTGTTTGTGTCTATGAGCTGGAATAGAATGCAGATGGAATAGAACAAACAGTGTCTATGAAATGGAATAGAATACAGATGGATTGGAATTTTTGTTCCTATGAACTGGAATGGAACACAGATGAAGTAGAAATCATAGTCTGAGATTTTATTGAAAAAAAAGTAATAGATGAAATACTGTGTATGAGCAGGAATGGAATACAGATGGAATAGAAGAAATAGAGTCTATGAGCTGGAATAGAATACAGATGGAATAGAATAGTGTCTTTGAGCGGGAATAGAATACAGATAGAGTGGAATTTTTTGTGTTTATAAGCTGGAATAAAATACAGATGGAATAGAAAAATAATTTCTATGAACTGGAATAGAATACAGATGGAATAGAACAAAAATTGTCTATGAGATGGAATAGAATACAGATGGAATCGAACAAATAGCACCTATGAGCTGGAATAGAATACAGATAAAATGGAATTTTTTGTGTCTATGAGCTGGAATAGAATACAGATGGAGAAGAAATCATTGTCTATGAAATTTAATATAAAAACAGCTATAGAAGAAATAGTGTCTATGAGCTGGAAAAGAAAATAGATAGAAAGGAATTTTTTGTTTTTATGGGTTGGAATAGAATACAGATGGAATAGAACAAATAGTGTCTTTGAGCTGGAATAGAATACAGATAGAGTGGAATTTTTTGTGTCTATAAGCTGGAATTGAATACAGATGGAATAGAAGAAATACTGTCTATGTGGTGGAATGGAATACAGACGGAATACAAGAAATAGTGTCTATGAACTGGAATAGAAAAAATATGGAATGGAATTTTTTGTGTCTATGTGCTGGAACAGAATACAGGTGGAGTAGAAATCATAGTCTTTGAGATTTTATAGAAAAAATAGTTATAGATGAAATAGTGTCTATGAGCTAGAATAGAAAACAGATAGAATGGAATTTCTTGTGTCTATGAGCTGGAAAAGAATACAGATGGAATAGAACAAATAGTGTCTATTGGTTGTTAAAGAATTCAGAAGGAATACAACAAATAGTGTGTATGAAATGGAATAGAATACAGATAGAATGGAATTTTTTGTGTCTATGAGCTGGAATAGAATACAGATGGAATAGAATTTTTTGTGTCTATGAGATGGAATAGAATACAGATGGAATAGAACAAATAGTGTCTTTGAGCTGGAATAGAATACAGATAGAGTGGAATTTTTTGTGTTTATAAGCTGGAATAAAATACAGATGGAATAGAAAAATAATTTCTATGAACTGGAATACAATACAGATGGAATAGAACAAAAATTGTCTATGAGCTGGTATAGAATAGAGATGGATTGGAATTTTTTGTGTCTATGAGCTGGAATAGAATACAGATGGAATAGAATTTCTTGTGTCTATGAGCTGGAATAGAATAGAGATGGAATAGAACAAATAGTGTCTATTAAGTGGAATAGAATCAGATAGATTGGAATTGTTTGTGTTTATGAGCTGGAATAGAATGCAGATGCAATAGAACAAACAGTGTCTATGAGCTGGAATAGAATGCAGATGGAATAGAACAAACAGTGTCTATGAGCTGGAATAGAATACAGATGGAATAGAACAAACAGTGTCTATGAGCTGGTATAGAATACAGATGGAATAGAACAAACAGTGTCTATGAGCTGGATTGGAATACAGATGGAATAAAACAAAAAGCGACTATGAGCTGGAATAGAATAAAGATGGAGAAGAAATCATGGTCTTTGAAATTTAATATAAAAACAGTTATAGAAGAAATAGTGTCTATGCGCTGGAAAAGAATACAGATGGAATAGAAGAAATAGAGTCTATGAGATGGAATAGAATGCAGATGGAATAGAACAAATAGTGTCTATTAAGTGGAATAGAATACATACAGAATGGAAGTGTTTGTGTCTGTGAGCTGGAATAGAACACAGATGGAGTAGAACAAATAGTGTCTATGAGCTGTAATAGAATAGAAATGGAATAGAAACAATAGTGTCTATGAGCTGGAATAGAATAGAGATGGATTGGAATTTTTTGTGTCTATGAGCTGGAATAGAATACAGATGTAATAGAACAAACAGTGTCTATGAAATGGAATAGAATACAGATGGATTGGAATTTTTGTGCCTATGAACTGGAATAGAACACAGATGAAGTAGAAATCATAGTCTGAGATCTTATAGAAAAAAAAGGAATAGATGAAATAGTGTGTATGAGCAGGAATGGAATAGAGATGGAATAGAAGAAATAGAGTCTATGAGCTGGAAAAGAATAGAGATGGAATAGAACAAATAGTGTCTTTGAGCTGGAATAGAATACAGATAGAGTGGATTTTTTTGTGTTTTTAAGCTGGAATAAAATACAGATGGAATAGAGAAATAATTTCTCTGAACTGGAACAGAATACAGACGGAATAGAACAAAAATTGTCTATGAGATGGAATAGAATACAGATGGAAAAGAACAAATATTGTCTATGAGCTGGAAGAGAATACTGATGGAATTGAAGAAATAGTGTCTATGAGTTGGAATAGAATACAGATGGAAGAGAACAAATATTGTCGATGAGCTGGAATAGAATGCAGATTTTATGGATTTTTTTGTGTTTATAAGCTGGAATAGAATACAGATGGATTGAAATTGCTTGTGTCTATGAGCTGGAATTGAATACAGAAGGAATAGAAAAATAATGTCTGTTTATTGGAACAGAATGCAGATAGAATGAATTTTTTTATGATAGAGTGGAATTTTTTGTGTCTGTGAGCTAGAATACAGTGCAGATGGAATAGAATAATTACTGTCTATGATCTGGAATAGAATACAGATGGAATAGAACAAATATTGTCAATAAGCTGGAATAGAATACAGATGGAATAGAAAAAATCGTGTCTATGGGCTGGAATAGAATACAGATGGAATAGAACAAACAGTGTCTATTAGCTGGAATAGAATACAGATGGAATAGAACAAACAGTGTCTATGAAATGGAATAGAATACAGATGGAATGGAATTTTTGTGCCTATGAACTGGAATAGAACACAGATGAAGTAGAAATCATAGTCTGAGATTTTATAGAAAAAAACGTTATAGATGAAATAGTGTGTATGAGCAGGAATGGAATGCAGATGGAATAGAAGAAATAGAGTCTATGAGATGGAATAGAATACAGATAGATTGGAATTGTTTGTGTCTATGAGCTGGAATAGAATGCAGATGGAATAGAACAAACAGTGTCTATGAGCTGGTATAGAATACAGATGGATTGGAATTTTTGTGCCTATGAACAGGAATGGAACACAGATGAAGTAGAAATCATAGTCTGAGATTTTATAGAAAAAAAAGTAATAGACTTTTTTTTCTGTGTATGAGCAGGAATGGAGTACAGATGGAATAGAAGAAATAGAGTCTATGAGATGGAATAGAATGCAGATAGAATAGAAGAAATAGTGTCTATTATTTGGAAGAGAATACAGATAGAATGGAATTGTTTCTGTCTATGAGCTGGAATAGAACACAGATGGAGTAGAACAAATAGTGTCTATGAGCTGGAATAGAATAGAAATGGAATAGAAAAAATAGTGTCTATGAGCTGGAATAGAATAGGGATGGATTGGAATTTTTTGTGTCTATAAGCTGGAATAAAATACAGATGGAATAGAAGAAATACTGTCTATGAGGTTGAATGGAATACAGATGGAATACAAGAAATAGTGTCTATGAACTGGAATAGAAAAAATATGGAATGGAATTTTTTGTGTCTATGTGCTGGAACAGAATACAGGTAAAAATCATAATCTTTGAAATCATAGTCTTTGAGATTTTATAGAAAAAAAAGTTATAGATGAAATAGTGTCTATGAGCTAGAATAGAAAACAGATAGAATGGAATTTCTTGTGTCTATGAGATGGAATAGAATACAGATGGAATAGAAGAAATAGTGTCTATGAGCTGGAATTGAATACAGATGGAATGGAATTGTGTCTGTGAGCTGGAACAGAATACAGATGAAATAGAACAATTAGTGTCTATGAGCTGTAATAGAATACAGATGGAATAGAAAAAATAGTGTTTATGAGCTGGAATAGAATACAGATGGAATAGAACAAACAGTGTCTATGAAATGGAATAGAATACAGATGGATTGGAATTTTTTTTCCTATGAACTGGAATGGAACACAGATGAAGTAGAAATCATAGTCTGAGATTTTATAGAAAAAAAAGTAATAGATGAAATACTGTGTATGAGCAGGAATGGAGTACAGATGGAATAGAAGTAATAGAGTCTATGAGCTGGAATAGAATACAGATGGAATAGAAGAAATAGAGTCTGTGAGCTGGAATAGAATACAGATGGAATAGAACAAACAGTGTCTATGAAATGGAATAGAATACAGATGGAATAGAATTTTTTGTGTCTATGACCTGGAATAGAATACAGATGGAATAGAACAAACAGTGTCTGTGACCTGGAATAGAATACAGATGGAATAGAACAAACAGTGTCTATGAAATGGAATAGAATACAGATGGATTGCAATTTTTTGTGTCTGTGAGCTAGAATACAATGCAGATGGAATAGAACAAATATTGTCAATAAGCTGGAATAGAATACGGATGGAATAGAAAAAATCGTGTCTATGAGCTGGAATAGAATACAGATGGAATAGAACAAACAGTGTCTATGAAATGGAATAGAATACAGATGTAATGGAATTTTTGTGCCTATGAACTGGAATAGAATACAGATGAAGTAGAAATCATAGTCTGAGATTTTATAGAAAAAAACGTTACAGATGAAATAGTGTGTATGAGCAGGAATGGAATACAGATGGACTAGAAGAAATAGAGTCTATGAGCTGGAAAAGAATAGAGAAAGAATAGGACAATTAGTGTTTATTAAGTGGAATAGAATACAGAGAGAATGGATTTTTTTGTGTCGATGTGCTGGAATAGAATGTAGATGGAATAGAACAAATAGTGTCTATGAGCTGGAATAGAATACAGATGGAATAGAACAAACAGTGTCTATGAGCTGGAATAGAATGCAGATGGAATAGAACAAACAGTGTCTATGAAATGGAATAGAATACAGATGGAATGCAATTTTTGTGCCTATTAACTGGAATAGAACACAGATGAAGTAGAAATCATACTCAGAGATTTTATAGAAAAAAAAGTAATAGATGAAATAGTGTGTATGAGCAGGAATGGAATACAGATGGAATAGAGGAAATAGTGTCTATGAGCTGGAATAGAATAGAGATGGAATAGGACAATTAGTGTCTATTAAGTGGAATAGAATACAGACAGAATGGATTTTTTTGTGTCTATGTGCTGGAATAGAATGCAGATGGAATAGAACAAGTAGTGTCTGTGAGCTGGAATAGAATACAGATAGAATGGAATTTTTTGTGTCTATGAGCTGGAATAGAATGCAGATAGAATGGAATTTTTTGTGTCTATGAGCTGGAAAAGAAAATAGATAGAAAGGAATTTTTTGTTTTTATGGGTTGGAATAGAATACAGATGGAATAGAACAAATAGTGTCTTTGAGCTGGAATAGAATACAGATAGAGTGGAATTTTTTGTGTCTATAAGCTGGAATAAAATACAGATGGAATAGAAGAAATACTGTCTATGAGGCGGAATGGAATACAGATGGAATACAAGAAATAGTGTCTATGAACTGGAATAGAAAAAATATGGAATGGAATTTTTTGTGTCTATGTGCTGGAACAGAATACAGGTGGAGTAGAAATCATAGTCTTTGAGATTTTATAGAAAAAATAGTTATAGATGAAATAGTGTCTATGAGCTAGAATAGAAAACAGATAGAATGGAATTTCTTGTGTCTATGAGCTGGAATAGAATACAGATGGAATAGAACAAATAGTGTCTATTGGTTGTTAAAGAATTCAGAAGGAATACAACAAATAGTGTGTATGAAATGGAATAGAATACAGATAGAATGGAATTTTTTGTGTCTATGAGCTGGAATAGAATACAGATGGAATAGAATTTTTTGTGTCTATGAGCTGGAATAGAATACAGATGGAATAGAACAAATAGTGTCTTTGAGCTGGAATAGAATACAGATAGAGTGGAATTTTTTGTGTTTATAAGCTGGAATAAAATACAGATGGAATAGAAAAATAATTTCTATGAACTGGAATACAATACAGATGGAATAGAACAAAAATTGTCTATGAGCTGGTATAGAATAGAGATGGATTGGAATTTTTTGTGTCTATGAGCTGGAATAGAATACAGATGGAATAGAATTTCTTGTGTCTATGAGCTGGAATAGAATAGAGATGGAATAGAACAAATAGTGTCTATTAAGTGGAATAGAATCAGATAGATTGGAATTGTTTGTGTTTATGAGCTGGAATAGAATGCAGATGCAATAGAACAAACAGTGTCTATGAGCTGGAATAGAATGCAGATGGAATAGAACAAACAGTGTCTATGAGCTGGAATAGAATGCAGATGGAATAGAACAAACAGTGTCTATGAGCTGGAATAGAATACAGATGGAATAGAACAAACAGTGTCTATGAGCTGGAATAGAATACAGATGGAATAGAACAAACAGTGTCTATGAGCTGGTATAGAATACAGATGGAATAGAACAAACAGTGTCTATGAGCTGGATTGGAATACAGATGGAATAAAACAAATAGCGACTATGAGCTGGAATAGAATAAAGATGGAGAAGAAATCATGGTCTTTGAAATTTAATATAAAAACAGTTATAGAAGAAATAGTGTCTATGCGCTGGAAAAGAATACAGATGGAATAGAAGAAATAGAGTCTATGAGATGGAATAGAATGCAGATGGAATAGAACAAATAGTGTCTATTAAGTGGAATAGAATACATACAGAATGGAAGTGTTTGTGTCTGTGAGCTGGAATAGAACACAGATGGAGTAGAACAAATAGTGTCTATGAGCTGTAATAGAATAGAAATGGAATAGAAACAATTGTGTCTATGAGCTGGAATAGAATAGAGATGGATTGGAATTTTTTGTGTCTATGAGCTGGAATAGAATACAGATGTAATAGAACAAACAGTGTCTATGAAATGGAATAGAATACAGATGGATTGGAATTTTTGTGCCTATGAACTGGAATAGAACACAGATGAAGTAGAAATCATAGTCTGAGATCTTATAGAAAAAAAAGGAATAGATGAAATACTGTGTATGAGCAGGAATGGAATAGAGATGGAATAGAAGAAATAGAGTCTATGAGCTGGAAAAGAATAGAGATGGAATAGAACAAATAGTGTCTTTGAGCTGGAATAGAATACAGATAGAGTGGATTTTTTTGTGTTTTTAAGCTGGAATAAAATACAGATGGAATAGAGAAATAATTTCTCTGAACTGGAACAGAATACAGACGGAATAGAACAAAAATTGTCTATGAGATGGAATAGAATACAGATGGAAAAGAACAAATATTGTCTATGAGCTGGAAGAGAATACTGATGGAATTGAAGAAATAGTGTCTATGAGTTGGAATAGAATACAGATGGAAGAGAACAAATATTGTCGATGAGCTGGAATAGAATGCAGATTTTATGGATTTTTTTGTGTTTATAAGCTGGAATAGAATACAGATGGATTGAAATTGCTTGTGTCTATGAGCTGGAATTGAATACAGAAGGAATAGAAAAATAATGTCTGTTTATTGGAACAGAATGCAGATAGAATGAATTTTTTTATGATAGAGTGGAATTTTTTGTGTCTGTGAGCTAGAATACAGTGCAGATGGAATAGAATAATTACTGTCTATGATCTGGAATAGAATACAGATGGAATAGAACAAATATTGTCAATAAGCTGGAATAGAATACAGATGGAATAGAAAAAATCGTGTCTATGGGCTGGAATAGAATACAGATGGAATAGAACAAACAGTGTCTATTAGCTGGAATAGAATACAGATGGAATAGAACAAACAGTGTCTATGAAATGGAATAGAATACAGATGGAATGGAATTTTTGTGCCTATGAACTGGAATAGAACACAGATGAAGTAGAAATCATAGTCTGAGATTTTATAGAAAAAAACGTTATAGATGAAATAGTGTGTATGAGCAGGAATGGAATGCAGATGGAATAGAAGAAATAGAGTCTATGAGATGGAATAGAATACAGATAGATTGGAATTGTTTGTGTCTATGAGCTGGAATAGAATGCAGATGGAATAGAACAAACAGTGTCTATGAGCTGGTATAGAATACAGATGGATTGGAATTTTTGTGCCTATGAACAGGAATGGAACACAGATGAAGTAGAAATCATAGTCTGAGATTTTATAGAAAAAAAAGTAATAGACTTTTTTTTCTGTGTATGAGCAGGAATGGAGTACAGATGGAATAGAAGAAATAGAGTCTATGAGATGGAATAGAATGCAGATAGAATAGAAGAAATAGTGTCTATTATTTGGAAGAGAATACAGATAGAATGGAATTGTTTCTGTCTATGAGCTGGAATAGAACACAGATGGAGTAGAACAAATAGTGTCTATGAGCTGGAATAGAATAGAAATGGAATAGAAAAAATAGTGTCTATGAGCTGGAATAGAATAGGGATGGATTGGAATTTTTTGTGTCTATAAGCTGGAATAAAATACAGATGGAATAGAAGAAATACTGTCTATGAGGTTGAATGGAATACAGATGGAATACAAGAAATAGTGTCTATGAACTGGAATAGAAAAAATATGGAATGGAATTTTTTGTGTCTATGTGCTGGAACAGAATACAGGTAAAAATCATAATCTTTGAAATCATAGTCTTTGAGATTTTATAGAAAAAAAAGTTATAGATGAAATAGTGTCTATGAGCTAGAATAGAAAACAGATAGAATGGAATTTCTTGTGTCTATGAGATGGAATAGAATACAGATGGAATAGAAGAAATAGTGTCTATGAGCTGGAATTGAATACAGATGGAATGGAATTGTGTCTGTGAGCTGGAACAGAATACAGATGAAATAGAACAATTAGTGTCTATGAGCTGTAATAGAATACAGATGGAATAGAAAAAATAGTGTTTATGAGCTGGAATAGAATACAGATGGAATAGAACAAACAGTGTCTATGAAATGGAATAGAATACAGATGGATTGGAATTTTTTTTCCTATGAACTGGAATGGAACACAGATGAAGTAGAAATCATAGTCTGAGATTTTATAGAAAAAAAAGTAATAGATGAAATACTGTGTATGAGCAGGAATGGAGTACAGATGGAATAGAAGTAATAGAGTCTATGAGCTGGAATAGAATACAGATGGAATAGAAGAAATAGAGTCTGTGAGCTGGAATAGAATACAGATGGAATAGAACAAACAGTGTCTATGAAATGGAATAGAATACAGATGGAATAGAATTTTTTGTGTCTATGACCTGGAATAGAATACAGATGGAATAGAACAAACAGTGTCTGTGACCTGGAATAGAATACAGATGGAATAGAACAAACAGTGTCTATGAAATGGAATAGAATACAGATGGATTGCAATTTTTTGTGTCTGTGAGCTAGAATACAATGCAGATGGAATAGAACAAATATTGTCAATAAGCTGGAATAGAATACAGATGGAATAGAAAAAATCGTGTCTATGAGCTGGAATAGAATACAGATGGAATAGAACAAACAGTGTCTATGAAATGGAATAGAATACAGATGTAATGGAATTTTTGTGCCTATGAACTGGAATAGAATACAGATGAAGTAGAAATCATAGTCTGAGATTTTATAGAAAAAAACGTTACAGATGAAATAGTGTGTATGAGCAGGAATGGAATACAGATGGACTAGAAGAAATAGAGTCTATGAGCTGGAAAAGAATAGAGAAAGAATAGGACAATTAGTGTTTATTAAGTGGAATAGAATACAGAGAGAATGGATTTTTTTGTGTCGATGTGCTGGAATAGAATGTAGATGGAATAGAACAAATAGTGTCTATGAGCTGGAATAGAATACAGATGGAATAGAACAAACAGTGTCTATGAGCTGGAATAGAATACAGATGGAATAGAACAAACAGTGTCTATGAAATGGAATAGAATACAGATGGAATGCAATTTTTGTGCCTATTAACTGGAATAGAACACAGATGAAGTAGAAATCATACTCAGAGATTTTATAGAAAAAAAAGTAATAGATGAAATAGTGTGTATGAGCAGGAATGGAATACAGATGGAATAGAGGAAATAGTGTCTATGAGCTGGAATAGAATAGAGATGGAATAGGACAATTAGTGTCTATTAAGTGGAATAGAATACAGACAGAATGGATTTTTTTGTGTCTATGTGCTGGAATAGAATGCAGATGGAATAGAACAAGTAGTGTCTGTGAGCTGGAATAGAATACAGATAGAATGGAATTTTTTGTGTCTATGAGCTGGAATAGAATGCAGATAGAATGGAATTTTTTGTGTCTATGAGCTGGAAAAGAAAATAGATAGAAAGGAATTTTTTGTTTTTATGGGTTGGAATAGAATACAGATGGAATAGAACAAATAGTGTCTTTGAGCTGGAATAGAATACAGATAGAGTGGAATTTTTTGTGTCTATAAGCTGGAATAAAATACAGATGGAATAGAAGAAATACTGTCTATGAGGCGGAATGGAATACAGATGGAATACAAGAAATAGTGTCTATGAACTGGAATAGAAAAAATATGGAATGGAATTTTTTGTGTCTATGTGCTGGAACAGAATACAGGTGGAGTAGAAATCATAGTCTTTGAGATTTTATAGAAAAAATAGTTATAGATGAAATAGTGTCTATGAGCTAGAATAGAAAACAGATAGAATGGAATTTCTTGTGTCTATGAGCTGGAATAGAATACAGATGGAATAGAACAAATAGTGTCTATTGGTTGTTAAAGAATTCAGAAGGAATACAACAAATAGTGTGTATGAAATGGAATAGAATACAGATAGAATGGAATTTTTTGTGTCTATGAGCTGAAATAGAATACAGATGGAATAGAATTTTTTGTGTCTATGAGCTGGAATAGAATACAGATGGAATAGAACAAATAGTGTCTTTGAGCTGGAATAGAATACAGATAGAGTGGAATTTTTTGTGTTTATAAGCTGGAATAAAATACAGATGGAATAGAAAAATAATTTCTATGAACTGGAATACAATACAGATGGAATAGAACAAAAATTGTCTATGAGCTGGTATAGAATAGAGATGGATTGGAATTTTTTGTGTCTATGAGCTGGAATAGAATACAGATGGAATAGAATTTCTTGTGTCTATGAGCTGGAATAGAATAGAGATGGAATAGAACAAATAGTGTCTATTAAGTGGAATAGAATCAGATAGATTGGAATTGTTTGTGTTTATGAGCTGGAATAGAATGCAGATGCAATAGAACAAACAGTGTCTATGAGCTGGAATAGAATGCAGATGGAATAGAACAAACAGTGTCTATGAGCTGGAATAGAATGCAGATGGAATAGAACAAACAGTGTCTATGAGCTGGAATAGAATACAGATGGAATAGAACAAACAGTGTCTATGAGCTGGAATAGAATACAGATGGAATAGAACAAACAGTGTCTATGAGCTGGTATAGAATACAGATGGAATAGAACAAACAGTGTCTATGAGCTGGATTGGAATACAGATGGAATAAAACAAATAGCGACTATGAGCTGGAATAGAATAAAGATGGAGAAGAAATCATGGTCTTTGAAATTTAATATAAAAACAGTTATAGAAGAAATAGTGTCTATGCGCTGGAAAAGAATACAGATGGAATAGAAGAAATAGAGTCTATGAGATGGAATAGAATGCAGATGGAATAGAACAAATAGTGTCTATTAAGTGGAATAGAATACATACAGAATGGAAGTGTTTGTGTCTGTGAGCTGGAATAGAACACAGATGGAGTAGAACAAATAGTGTCTATGAGCTGTAATAGAATAGAAATGGAATAGAAACAATAGTGTCTATGAGCTGGAATAGAATAGAGATGGATTGGAATTTTTTGTGTCTATGAGCTGGAATAGAATACAGATGTAATAGAACAAACAGTGTCTATGAAATGGAATAGAATACAGATGGATTGGAATTTTTGTGCCTATGAACTGGAATAGAACACAGATGAAGTAGAAATCATAGTCTGAGATCTTATAGAAAAAAAAGGAATAGATGAAATAGTGTGTATGAGCAGGAATGGAATAGAGATGGAATAGAAGAAATAGAGTCTATGAGCTGGAAAAGAATAGAGATGGAATAGAACAAATAGTGTCTTTGAGCTGGAATAGAATACAGATAGAGTGGATTTTTTTGTGTTTTTAAGCTGGAATAAAATACAGATGGAATAGAGAAATAATTTCTCTGAACTGGAACAGAATACAGACGGAATAGAACAAAAATTGTCTATGAGATGGAATAGAATACAGATGGAAAAGAACAAATATTGTCTATGAGCTGGAAGAGAATACTGATGGAATTGAAGAAATAGTGTCTATGAGTTGGAATAGAATACAGATGGAAGAGAACAAATATTGTCGATGAGCTGGAATAGAATGCAGATTTTATGGATTTTTTTGTGTTTATAAGCTGGAATAGAATACAGATGGATTGAAATTGCTTGTGTCTATGAGCTGGAATTGAATACAGAAGGAATAGAAAAATAATGTCTGTTTATTGGAACAGAATGCAGATAGAATGAATTTTTTTATGATAGAGTGGAATTTTTTGTGTCTGTGAGCTAGAATACAGTGCAGATGGAATAGAATAATTACTGTCTATGATCTGGAATAGAATACAGATGGAATAGAACAAATATTGTCAATAAGCTGGAATAGAATACAGATGGAATAGAAAAAATCGTGTCTATGGGCTGGAATAGAATACAGATGGAATAGAACAAACAGTGTCTATTAGCTGGAATAGAATACAGATGGAATAGAACAAACAGTGTCTATGAAATGGAATAGAATACAGATGGAATGGAATTTTTGTGCCTATGAACTGGAATAGAACACAGATGAAGTAGAAATCATAGTCTGAGATTTTATAGAAAAAAACGTTATAGATGAAATAGTGTGTATGAGCAGGAATGGAATGCAGATGGAATAGAAGAAATAGAGTCTATGAGATGGAATAGAATACAGATAGATTGGAATTGTTTGTGTCTATGAGCTGGAATAGAATGCAGATGGAATAGAACAAACAGTGTCTATGAGCTGGTATAGAATACAGATGGATTGGAATTTTTGTGCCTATGAACAGGAATGGAACACAGATGAAGTAGAAATCATAGTCTGAGATTTTATAGAAAAAAAAGTAATAGACTTTTTTTTCTGTGTATGAGCAGGAATGGAGTACAGATGGAATAGAAGAAATAGAGTCTATGAGATGGAATAGAATGCAGATAGAATAGAAGAAATAGTGTCTATTATTTGGAAGAGAATACAGATAGAATGGAATTGTTTCTGTCTATGAGCTGGAATAGAACACAGATGGAGTAGAACAAATAGTGTCTATGAGCTGGAATAGAATAGAAATGGAATAGAAAAAATAGTGTCTATGAGCTGGAATAGAATAGGGATGGATTGGAATTTTTTGTGTCTATAAGCTGGAATAAAATACAGATGGAATAGAAGAAATACTGTCTATGAGGTTGAATGGAATACAGATGGAATACAAGAAATAGTGTCTATGAACTGGAATAGAAAAAATATGGAATGGAATTTTTTGTGTCTATGTGCTGGAACAGAATACAGGTAAAAATCATAATCTTTGAAATCATAGTCTTTGAGATTTTATAGAAAAAAAAGTTATAGATGAAATAGTGTCTATGAGCTAGAATAGAAAACAGATAGAATGGAATTTCTTGTGTCTATGAGATGGAATAGAATACAGATGGAATAGAAGAAATAGTGTCTATGAGCTGGAATTGAATACAGATGGAATGGAATTGTGTCTGTGAGCTGGAACAGAATACAGATGAAATAGAACAATTAGTGTCTATGAGCTGTAATAGAATACAGATGGAATAGAAAAAATAGTGTTTATGAGCTGGAATAGAATACAGATGGAATAGAACAAACAGTGTCTATGAAATGGAATAGAATACAGATGGATTGGAATTTTTTTTCCTATGAACTGGAATGGAACACAGATGAAGTAGAAATCATAGTCTGAGATTTTATAGAAAAAAAAGTAATAGATGAAATACTGTGTATGAGCAGGAATGGAGTACAGATGGAAT